>CAMZMU010000044.1:54301079-54681889 GCA_947311845.1 Poa pratensis
ACCATTTTCGAAAAGGAACCATTTTCTAAAAATCGGAACCGTTTTTCTGTTCGGAACCATTTTCATAAAGGAACCATTATTTCGGTTCAGAACCATTTTCAAAAAATCGGAACCATTTTCAAAAATCGGAACCTTTTTTTCGGTTCGGAACCATATTCTAAAAAAGGGGACATTTTTTTCGGTTCGGAACCATTTTAAAAAATAAACCATTCTCAAAAATCAGAACCATTTTTAAAACATAATTATTCTCAAGATATGAACCATTTTCAAAACAAGCAAAAATTAAAACATAAAAAGGAAAAGGTGAAACATTGAAAAGGAAAACAAAAAAACGAAAAAGAAAACATAAAAATATAACGGGAAAAGAACGAAAAGAAAGAAAAAGCAAACGGAAAAAAGAAAAAAGAAAACGGAAAACAACAAAGAACCAAATAAAAATTGGAAACTGTAAACAATATGAGAGGGTATAAATTTATGCGAACATACACATCAGCATTGCTCAATGGTTGTGCGCCCTGCACTCGCACACGGACGTGCTGGGTTCGAATCCTGCCCGTGCGATTTCCACTATTCTTTTAGCAGTTGTGGGGAGTGTTAATGGGCCGGCCCAGTTGCGTCACGAGCGAAATCTATTCAGGCGGCGCTGAGTTAAGGGCGCCCGCGGGCGGCATTTAGGTGCGAGACCACCTCCGAGGCTCCGACGGTGCGAGACCATCTCGAAGATGCCCGGAGCCGGCGGTACAGTATGCCGAGGCGCTGGGCCATGGAGCTCTTGTTGCGTGAATAACATCCCAAACGGCATGAGGCGTGGAATTCTGTCGGGGGGCTACCCTCGGGTAGGGTCAAGGCTTGGCATAAAGATGAGTTTAAAGATATGCCGAGGTACGGAAAGGGCCGACCTGCTTGGGCCTGGGAGTGTCCGAGCTTCATCTTGACCTGGAGGATATAAAGGCCGACCTATCTTGGCCCAGAGGGATCCGAGGTATCCCGTTGGCCTGGGCCGAGGTTCACTGTCCGAGCTATATTCAGCCGACCTAACTATCTCGGTGCTATGGTTTGTATGGTGGGTGCAGGAGAAGTTATCTGAAGGAAGTAAGGTCCGACCTGGTAAAGATCTTAAGCGCACCCGAGGTAAGGAGCGGGAACAAGACCCGAGCTAACCAGGGCATGAGGCTGTAGGTCGGGCAGGAGTCAATGCTCCTGTCACTTCCTGTCTGGTACAAGAGCGCCTGACGCGGGAGCGTCTGTCACGGAGCCTGGCAGAGGCGTGCCCCGGGTTTGGCGGGGCAGCACGTCTCTGACCGCTGACCACGCGAGATATGGGAAAAGGCTACGAGGTAGCTCTGCCAGGCCACGTCCTGTCTCGGTCAGAGGAGACATGCTAGTTCTGCCGTTAGGCAGCAGGAGATGGGCAGGCCATGTCTTGTCCCTGACAGGGGTACGGTGGTGACCGGTGCAGAGGCATGGCAACAGTGTTCAGCGAGGGGCACAACGGTAACTCGGCTGGCCTATATAATGGGCTCCAACCCCTCCTGCTTAAGGGACCGACCGACCGATCGATCGACAGAGAAGGAGAGAGATATATATAGAGAGAGAGAGAGAGAGAGAGAAAGGAACCTCGGAACCCCGGAGACACCTCGGATCTAGCTCGGAGTTCCTTCTTCCTCCCTTGTAGCTTCATCTTCTACCTCAACTTCTCACCATTGTATCATCACACAGCTCGAGGAGCAGCTTGTACTTGTCATCTTGAGCTATACACCGAGTAGGATAGTGCTGCAGTAGGGGTGTTACCTCCCTAAGAGGGCCCCGAAGCAGGGTACATCGTGGTGTGCTTTGTGTTCTTGGTTTCTTGTTTTCTCGTTCGTGGTCTTGCAGTTTCTTGCGTGTTCTTACTTGTGCACTTCTTGAGTGCATAAACCCTCCCCGGATTTCCCCCAACGACCATTCGGCCCCATCTTAGCCATACCTATGGCATCTGCCGTGATCCCACCACGACAAATTCACTCTCCTCTTCCCATTTAGTTGATGAGGTATTGTCTCAGGGCGTTTGTTTTGTGGTTGCAGGATACATAAAGGAGGATGAATCTCTGAAGAATACATGGAGAGACGCTCTTTGGTTTTTGTCTGTTTGATCTACAAGTTCTGTTGATAGCTGTGTGACTATTTCTGATTTTGTCTCTGTTGATATAGTTAGAGTGCCAATGGAGGACAAGAACTGGCCGTCATTCTTTCCGATCATCCACCATGAGTCCATGACACATTACCAATCAGATACTGGCCAACACGCAGAAGTTGCAATATCTGGTGTTCGCAAGCTGGCTCGGTATGTATTAATTGACTGCTGGTAGAGCATTTTTATTTGCATCGGTAGATTAGTAACAGTAATATGTTGCACCCGTTATATTTTAAATAAATTCCTACCCACTTCAACTTTTCTCAAGATTTACCGTACCATTGAACCATATATTTTCTATTAAATTGAGCAATTGTTAATCCAGTGAATGTAGACACATTTTCTACTCCTTACTTTCCTCTAGAATGGACGTTGACCGGGCTTCGTGATTACAAAAGCCAACTCAAACACAACCCCGAAATTACTATAACACTGGAGGCCACACACACTATTTCGGTTTACTTACAATAGTAAAAGTATTTGAAAAAATGTTAACTAATTTAAGATTTACTTATATTCTAACTTTACTTGAAGCAATTCGTATTATTCTACAATCCTAAGAGACGGGCGCAGCAACGCGCGCCTAAATGATCTAGTCATGACGTACAACAGAGATCAAGCGACGAATGTTGCAGCCGCTCATCTTCTCACTGGGTGTATACACGAAAATGGTGACATGCAGGGCTAGCAAGCGGCCTCCACCTCCGAGTCGAGCGCAAATAAGTCCACATTCCGATAAGTCCCTATAGAAGAGAGCATAGGAGGCCATGTTTTGCTCGACGGCCTCGTTTGCCAAAAATACCTTGTAGCGCTCGAAAGTCCCACTGTCGATCTGGTCAAGCTGATCAGCTAGTCTTAAGTGGTAGATGCACTGCAAAGGAAACTTCCCGAAACAAGATCTTGTGGTGTTTTTAGATGCAGTGATAACTTGGAGATGAGCAAGCGCGTGCATGTCCAAGTACTACTCAGTGACCTCGTGCATGCACCATAGGTGGATCCTTAGGGCAAAGGAATTCGGCACTACAAATTTGAATTCGAGATGAACAAGTCGCACGTACAATTTGAGATTAAAGTGCCACTGACCGACTCGCTGACTGACAGGTGGGGCGCGGAAAGCAAGACGCTTCCTTCTGACGGCGCAGTCAGTGTGTCCAAAGCCCCTCTACTTTTTCTTTTCTTTTCTTACTCCTCCTCCTCCCCTTTCTCCTCCTCCTCCTCTCGAGTCTCGACATACAGACAGACAGCGACGCCCGCCCGCCGACGACCGCCGATTCCTAGGGTTCCGGCGAGCAGCAACCGCACCCAGGTGAGCTCCCCTCCCCTCTCCGAAAACCAACCGCTCCCTTCTCTTCTCTTCTCATCCACGCGCCCGCCTCTCCATCCCTAGACGCCACGATTTGGGATCTGACGCCGCCCATTTCTCCAGCCCCCACGCTACCGGCGCCAGGAAAAATCACTCCTTGCGGCCGATTTCGGGTTCTAGGGCTGCATATGTGTGGCGGCTTCCAAATTCGGAGGGGGCTCGCCGGATTCCAGGACCCACCGCCGGCCGGACCATCGGGGCGGTAATACTATCCTGCCGGAAACCTCTGCCCCCGGCCCTCTCCGTCTCTCTCGATTCCTCTTACAGCTTCATCAGTCACCACTAAGAACCCTAGTCACCGAGGAGCCGCGGGGCTTCCATCTCGGTGGCGTGTTTGTAGCTGGCCTGTAACCCGCTCCATGGCTAGCTGCTAGCTGTACCGCAGGAACTCAGTCAGTCGAATACGCTTGCACAAACGGGTCTTCTTCTTCTTCTTCTTCTTCTTCTTCTTCTTCTTCTTCTTCTTCTTCTTCTTCTTCTTCTTCTTCTTCTTCTTCTTCTTCTTCTTCTTCTTCTTCTTCGAAATCAATCCTACTTCTCTCCAAATGCATCCTCTGTCTACTTGATACTGTAAGCTAATGAGGATGACAATAATCCTAGAGCGAGGCGTTGTCATGTGCATGTATTTTTCTTGGTGATAAACAAACGTGTATACTCTGTCCCGTATTCAGCTAAGGTCTTTGGTTGATGCCGACAAACAAACTCCTATTGCCTTCTGCTGCCCGTGTGTTAGCCTCTGCTTTTTATTCATTGAGAAATCCTCTCTGCAGCAGACGGCTTCTTCTTATAGATTGGAAAATTCCTAGTAGTTGTCTAGACTGCATCTTCTGTCCCTGATACTGTAAGCTAGTGATGATGTAAATAAACCTAGTGGGTGGCTATCTGCATGCATTTCTTAGTAAAAAAACTAAAAATATGCTCTCTTTCATGTTCAGCTGCTGTCTTCGGTTGACGCCCACAAACCCGTAATAATACATCTTATAGACCAAACTCCTATTGCGTTCAGCTACTCGTGTTTTTTGACTTAGGTTCTGATTTTAATTTATAGAGACTCTGTAGAACAGTGGGCTTTAATATCGTATAAGCTGATGATGTATTGGGGTGTGAACATATAGTAGTCGTAGAGGCGGTTTGCTATTCGCATTGTTATCTGCACACCTGCTTTAGTCAGTACATATACTTCTGTTTCTACATGATCCATATGTACGTTTCTGTTATTGTCTTCAGCTGATGCCTACAAAACAACAATGCATCTTATTGATCATCATACTGCTGTTTCATTTACAGGATATTTATCTAACCTGAATGAATCTTGCTCAACTGCCGGACCAGCCAAGACCCAGTTCAACACCCAAGTAGAGTAGCGCTGCAGCTGACAGCCACGATGCTCGAGGACTTCTTCACCCTCACCGAGATGAAGGACGGTATCTCGACCATGGCGAGAATCAGGGAGCTCGTCTCTGAAATCCAGAAGCTGAAAGATGTCGGCGCGCTCAACAAGGCTGACCTGCTGAGGCAGTGTTCGACCACTGCGAACACGCTCGCGATCACCGGGAACGAGGAGTGCCTGCAGCATTTTGTGCAGCTAGACGGCGTCGGGTTTCTCACCCAGTGGCTGCAGGATGCTCAGAATTGCAGCGAGGATGTCAGCGGTTCGGCTGAAGATCTGATGCTTGCAGTGTTGACTGCTCTGGAAGGTCTTCCTGATAGTGTGCAGACAAGGTCTTGTGGAGTTCTGCCTACTGTTCGGAATCTACTTGCTCATGCCAATAGCGAGATCAGCCAAAAGGCAAGAGTACTTTGTCAGAAATGGAGCAGCAGCTTACCAGAAGGTTGCACCGATGACCTGGAAAGGGATACTGAAGAGGCAGGACAGACTGATCAGCCTAAAAATGCAGAAGCTATCCAGGAGACGGAGAACAGTGAACACGATGGAGCAAATGAAGCTGCGTTTGTAGAAGATGGAACAAACGGAAGTGCTATTTTAGGAGACACCTCGGTATCATCTGCTGTATCTCATGGCAGTTCAGAAAAGCTACCCTCCACTGAGGAGACTTCTGCTACAGATGATGCAGGCCTGACCACTAATGGCATGCTGTGCTCGGACTCTCATGAAGCAAAGAGTGGTGCTGGGCAAGTTGTACCACCAGATGTGGCTACAGAGGCCAAGTCTCCAGAGCCTAACAAACCAGAACACTCATTTCTTAATTCGAAGATGCATGTGGAGGAACAAAATGATCCAGCTAGCTTGGATGATATCAAGAAAGATGAGCCATTTTCAGCAGATGTGTCACATTCCGAGAAGGACGCGATGGAAGATTTAAGCCATCTTGCAAATGTAAGCCTCAGTAGGCAAGATTCATCAGATGAAGAAAGATTTGGCAAAGAAGAGGCACCTACATCATCATCATCTGATTCGGATGCAGAGGATGAATATAGGTTTAAGCGATGTATGAATAACTTTGGAGATTCCTCAAAGGCAGCAGAAGCAAAGCCGGCTGCGTTAAATGGAGATAAATCAACATCGATAACAGACTATGATGATACTGATGCACTGGAAGTAGCTCGTCTTGTTGCTATTGAGGTAGAGCGGGAAGTCATTGACTACAGAGAGCCATTTTGTAATTCTCCTGATATCAATTCTCATGATGATACTCCTGACTTGGTAGCAAATCTGCAGCCTGAGCCACCTATTGATGAATCAAATGATAATAAATCCTCCACTACTGGGAACGGTTCAGGGAGTTCCTCATCTCTTAAGGAGGATGGTTCGGGTATCACGGATGATACTGGCCCTTTCACTAGAAAACATGCACGGAGCACAGAACTGGAAGACTTCGATCTTAACGAAAATCAGTGCCCTGAGGAAACTGACTGGCATACAAAGTCCATTCCCAGTAATTCTACTAATCTGTCAACACCCATAGCTGTGGCTGCATCGAGAGCCTCGTCTGTGTTTCCAGCAAGACTCCATTTTGAAGGCGAACATGGGTGGAAAGGTTCTGCTGCCACCAGTGCTTTCCGGCCTGCTCCCCCTCGACGAAATCTTGAAGCAGACAGTTCTATTCTGGCTTCTTCGCAGAAAGCAAGCAACATGTTTGACTTGAATTTAGCTGATAGTGACAATGCCATTGCCGATGAGCCACTTTCAGCAGCTCTCCTCCCAGCTTCTGGCCAAGCATCCAAGGATAACTCCGCCGCTTTGGCTGCGAGTTGGGGGTTCGAACTTGACCTTAACGGCCCCTGCGGCAATGAGGAAACTGCAATCGCTACACCAGATGTGCCAAAGTTCTGGAATCGGGAACAGTTTGCTGGCATGATGAGTCAGCCTCCTTCATCCTCATCTTCAACTTCAAGGCAACCTGCAGTCAAGAACTTTGACTTGAATGACAATATGTCGCATGTGTTTGGCTCTTCACGGGGTGTAGATGAGTCTTCTGCAAGGGCTTCTGGGAAGGACATATCAGGCCATTCTGAAGTTACAATTCTGGGTAAGAGAATAGTTGTTGGACAGCAAGAACATCGCCACCAAATCCAGCATAACTTTCTGGGGCCGAGCATGGACTCTAGAGTTCACACAAGACCGATGCAGTCTTATGCACATGCACCCCCTAGCGTTGACAGCTATCCGTATCTATCTCCTTTGTCATTTCCGGGGCCCATGATGTCATTAGGCGGTAGTCCTTACATGGTTGATGGGAGGGGTGCTCCGGTTATGCAACCATTGCTAGGCTCAGGTGTTGGCATTTCTCATCCATCTTTCAGCAGCAACAGAGTGATTCCACCACCTTCTACTGAATTGAGCTATTTCCATCCTAGCATGGGTTTCAATTACGGACACTCGTCTGAAGGCGCACGAAGGGAAGAGGGGGGCTACTGGCCTGTGTCTTTCCAAGGTCAGAACATGTTTGTCGATGAGCGCATGAGAAACATGTCACAGGGCGGCAGTAGCTCCTCCTCAGGGATGATGCCCAAACGGAAAGAGCCGGACTCAGGTTGGGATCTGTACTCGCGTCGCTAGTCATGTGTGAGGTTCATGGCAACAACTGCACTCGGCTCTGCTTTCATTTGGACATTCCAAGGTATTTTTGGCACCCAAAATTGGGTCCAGTTCCACTAGGTTGGAGGACATACACAGAGAACTGAATAAGGCCAGCTACTGGTAGATCTCAGAGAAGTTTGACTTTCCATGTATCCCGTTAGCGGCTGAAAACCTTGTGTAGATTTGGTTCTTTGTGAGAGTAGCTAGCTTCTTTTAGTTTACTTAATTAATACATCCCACTGCTCTCTACGGAAAGCTGAATCTATGTATATCATTGTAGAACTTCTATAATTAATAGATGATGATTGCTTCAGTTTTGAAAAGGAAAAGAACTTTCATACTAATTAAATGCATGCTTCTCCAGTTCTCTCTTTGTGTACATGCAGTTGTTCTCTTGTTTCTAACGATTTCACAGTAACATGTTAGGCTTTGTTTGCCCTATTGATTGATGATGTACCAGATTCATAGCGATGATCTCGCATATGCAGTTGAACTGCTACTGCTGGGTTCCTCTTTTGCGGTATCGTTTTGTTTCTGTATATATATCATTTTACAGGTTGCAGAAATTTAGCTGCCTAATGTGATTCTGAGGTGGTGGCGCTGCCTTACTGTCAGATGTTGGGGATTGCGAGAGGAAACTAGGGCATGTCATGATCTGCAAGGTAATGATTCTGGTAGTACTGGACTATTGCTCCTCATGTTTATCATTTAGTAATTTTCTTTGGGTACAAGCTATTTTGCAAGAATAGCTAGGTGTTGTTTCATTTTAATTTTCGCCATCATTTATAGCTGGATCATGGTACAATACCATTTGTATTATCTTATCATTTACAAAGCATGTGAAAACCGTGACTACTGCCCTGACATCTCTCCCAGCACACGGATGCCAACGGCTCTACATAAATTTGTAGTAAATAGCGGATCAGGGAAGTTCTCTCACTCAAATGGTGACTTTAACGTATCTAAAAAATGTCGCCTAGAATAGTTTTATTTAAGTGTTGGAATGCATGATCTTGCTGTCCCACAAAAATACCCTTAGTGAGCATATAATTATCTCCTTACATCTGAACTGAGACACATTGGGTAGCATGGACTTCCAGACCCATCAATGTTCCTTATCCTCATCCTCCGTGAAGCGCTTTTTTTAGCCAGTGCCAATGTTCGGATTTTTATGCCTTGCTCGGGCTGCGACGATTCTTCGTGGCAGAGTGTTTCTGGCTCGAACTGTGAAGTGAAACCTCCAGGAGGGGCGAGAGATAATCTCTCTTTATCCGTTCATTTTTAAACCTGATGATTAAAGCGTGGTCTTGAACACCGTGTCGGTTTTCTAAATATTGTCAACACATTCGTAGGTGGTAGCACACAACTAATTAATCAAGTAATCATGTTGCTCAGCGCATTATGTTATACGAGTAGAAGTTACAAATTCCATTCAGAACAAGTAGTGACACAGTTTATTTCTATATCAGTGGTGCCTGGTTCATTCTTGGCGAAGCAACTTGTGGTATCATGAATGGTGGTTTTAATGTATCTGTAGAGAGATGTATTCAGGTGTTGAGATGCACGATCTTGGTGCAGTTGCTTTTAACCTTCATGAGCAGATAATAATTTCCTTACATTCTTAGTTGAGACACATTGGTTGAATGGAACTTCTAGATTCATTAATGTTTCTAATCCTCATCCTTCCTCAAATGTGGGATTTTCATGCCTTTTATTGGGCTGGGAATGTTGGTCTTGGCTCAAATCTGGTGTACTTTCTAGTAGTTACTATATTGCCCCTTTAGATTAACTTCATTCGACAGTTCTTAAATTACCCAACCATAGTAAAACTTGTACTAAAGAATATATATATATATATCGACGCGGATTTTCTACCATGGGGGCTAGCTGTGCACGCCCTGGTTACCGTTGGATAGGGAGAGCAAGTGATCCACCTGTTTTGATCTTTCACCGGTTGAGGTTAGCAGTGGTAACGGTGTTCCCTCCTGCCGTTCCTGACATGTAGCCAGCCGTGGTTGTTTGGTTGTGAGAAAATTTGAATTGCATGGGACCATGTGTGTCAGGCTGTCAGGCCAACATCCGTGGTTGTTTTTGTGAGAATTTTTAAATTCCATGGGTGACATGCTAATATAAGCCAACCGTGGTTGCGGGGAGTTTTGAATTGCATGGGCGGCAGGCCGTATTCGTTTGTTTCGGGGTAGCCTACGAGGCTCGGTTCATATGCTGTATCAGAGACTCATGTACTATCAGAGATTTTCTTGTTAAGTGTTCAAGTCATTTTCGGATTCATGTAAACAAAAACTTTCGGATTCATTATGAAACAAGAAAATTTCGAATTTTATGCAAAAGCATACATGCTTTCCACCAGCATATATGCATCAATATCACATAAAAGGATAATATCCCCCGAAATTTTGCATTAACAAACATTTTTTTGGATCTGTCATTACAAAAAAAAATACAGAAATGCAATTTATTTCAGATCTGAAGCATGTACATGAAGAAAAATGCAACCAGAGCACGCATATGAACAAAAAAAAGGATATGCATCTATCAGATCTGGAGAATCACGTGCATTAACACCAAAAAAAAGTCTTGATTTTGGGAAAGTGTACGATTGCACATATCCTGATCTCTTTTAACAGTTCATCATCTATCAAAATGCATAATTTTTATAGTGAACATCTCATCAACGACCATGCATACATAACTTGTACTGTGCACATATTTGATATTTCGGAATCCAAAAAAAAAAGATATACAACATTCCAGATGTGGAAACAATATTGGATCCATGATTTCCGGATCTGAACATCACGTACCAAAAAAAACACGAGATAATTAACGAGGGGTAACATTTAGATACACATGGGAATAGATATGGATCGGGAACGCGTCAAACGGTGAAGGAAAACAGGTCAGGGAAAAAAGAAGCAAATCCTTAACGCAAAAAAAAAACGAGGACGGCCTTGAGCGTGTCTCCGCCCCGGCCTCTCCTCTTCCTCCTGGACGGCTGAGACGGTCGTGTCTCTGCCCCGGTAGATCTTGCGGGAGAAGCTTGGATTTGAAGCCCCCGTCCCCATGGCTGCATCGAGCCTGCATCGACCTCCGGCGACGGAGCTTCGTCGCGGCATGGTGGTGGCCTGGTGGGGAACTCGGGATCGTGGTGGGGTGAGAGAGGAAGGAGAGAGAGAGAGAGAGAGGCGTGCCGTGGGCGGTGAGCTGGGTTTGGTTGGTAGGAGAGAGAGAGAGTGTCCGGTGGGTTAATATTCCATTTTGTTAACGTGCTCTGGTTTGACGGCATTTTGTTTGGTGCGGGCTCCGGCGTTATAATTTTGTGCTCTTGTTACCATAATCTGTGCTCCCTATACAAAATTCAACGGATGGATTCACGTGCGTAGCTACCACCCCGGGCAGCCCACTATTTCCCATATATATATATATATGCTCCTCGAAGAATTACTCCTTTGGTTGGTGCCTTGTCTGTGAACGTTCAGTTTTGATATTGGTATATGTCAAGTGCATTTTTTCAGTTTTGGTTGCTCAAGTAAAAGTTGCTGGAGTCAATAACTGTAGGTACATGAGACTGAAACAGGATAGCGTGAGTTGTATTGCTAGAGTAAGCTATGGGAGTCCATAACTGTAGGTACACGTTCTTTATTCTAGAAAATACAACTTGCTCATGCTGAACTGTTCCACTTAAGTGGTTCTGATCAATCTGTCTCGCTTGCAGTGTATGGCACTTTAGTTTGTGTTTAGACTGTTTCTATTCTTAATTTTGAATGAGTACAAGGTGCCCTTTGGGAGGGAATACTCGACTTGACACAAAAATAACTAATCTTTAACTTAGGAGACCCGTTTTCATTTTCCATGCTATTTTTATCTCTTCGTTAATTTAACTTCCTAAACAAGTTCCTTATCTTTTTATTTGATTGGGTGAGATGAGGATATTGTCACGGAAAATTTCTAGAGGTTCACGCGCAGATGCAAGACTAGGAATGAAAATTGTATAATGGATAGATAATAGACGTAGGTAGGACATATTATGCTTGTGAGAGTTGAGAAATACGATGCACATCCAACAAAACCCAGTTGTAGTACCCCGTTGCAGCCAAGCTAGACCTCAAATCCCAGCGCCTACGAACATGCCAGGCGGTGCAAACAACGCCAACAACAAAATTTCTTTATCAGGGTTTCTTCCCAGGCGACTCTATTGTCTCTTTTACTTTGGAGGATCTCGTTTCTTGTGAGACCTATTCTATCGTTTTGTTGGCACAGCTACCCTTCACCCATAAGCAGTAGCCAACAACAAAAGAGTACATGCACAAGGATTTTAATTAGCCAAACATATATAACCATACTTGTTTTTCAGCAACAGACCAAAACATCGTCTTGTCTTGACATCATGTGCCAACATGATGCCTCCAAGCACGTCCATTCGTATTTCAGGGCACACGCTTCTGGTTAGCTCCTTGTATATCCTACCTCTCAACATGTATAAAAAGAGAAAGAGAAGCCAAACACATTCCAACCATTATCTCTCGCTTTCCTCTCCTTCTCTTCTCCGTAAAATTTAGCTCAGATACCTAAACATCTTTATCTACGCCAACTTGATGGTGTTCATGCTATATGCATCATTGCTGCTTTAGTTGTGAGGTGTGATTGGCAGGCAATCTCTCGCATGGGGACACCTGACATGACCTCGGGCACGAAGCTACAACACCAGCAAGCACCAGCATCACCCACCTCGTCGTTCTCGGAGTCGAACATCGTCACTTCTTCAACCGACCCGGATGTCGTCGACGCCTTAGCTGGAATGCTGGATTACAGGCGCTCAGGTTCGAGGGGGACACGGATGGTGAGATCCAGTCACCTGATCTTGCCATGTGGGAGTCTCTCTTTGCAGACCAGTTCGGTGTCGGGTCCGGCGCCGACTTCTTAATGTCTTCTCCTAGGAGGGACTTCAGCCCTCTCAGACAATTTGTGGTCTCCTCTCCCAAGAGAGATTACATGGTGTCCTCGCCAAAAAGAGACTACATGATGTCTTCACCAAAGAGAGACTACATGGTGTCTTCACCCAAGGGAGACTACATGGTGTCCTCCCCTAAGAGAGATGGTCTCTTCCCCGAGGAGGACAACCTTCGCCAATCAGGACTACGTGCATGGGTTGGAGGCGCACTACAACAACCTTGGCAACAAGGGCAAGTCGTCGATGAGCCCACTCAACAAGGTATACATCGGCAACAACATCAACAAGCAGAGCAACGGCCCATCGTCCCTCTCCTGCTCCTCGTCCTACGTCGTTCATGGCGGCGAGAATCTCCCTCTGCCGTCCATGCATGGACCCCTTTCATGATGAGTACCAGTTGCAGGAGCAGGCTGCCCGCAGCCAGAGCGCCACTGCTCCGACGTCTTCGCAACTACCGACGCTCTCAGAGTGCCTGGCGATGCCGGAACCGGGATGTCGAGGCGGCGATGGGATGGCCGGCGGTGCCGGAGGGATGCAGGTGGGCGGCGGTTCGCGTGAGCCTGATAACCTCTACTACGCGAGTATGTTCGGAGCTGCAGAGGGCTTGTCAGTGCAGCACCAAATGGCCAAGCCCGACCAATGGTCAGATTCTTACTCCTTACACAGCATGCAGCTGGGGTCTGCGATCCAGTCAGAGGTTGAGCAGGTACGTAACACACCGTACGTAAATATGATATGTTTCGCAGAAAACTTCAGAAATTATCTTGCAGTACGGCATCTTTTATTTATTTTTACTTTAGAAGCCGATGAATTGACGAAGTATAAGCTGCTACGATTGGCCAAATGGTCACAGTCCATGCATTCCGTACGAGCGTGCTACATATATATAAGTAAATTAGCTCGCCCAATCCAGACTGCTGTTTTGGCGGAGGTGTTAACCCAACATGCTAAAGTTGCCTGTCTGGTACGTCCATTCTCATTGGAATTTGTCGCCGGAATGAAACTTTCTTGAATATATCATGAAGATGTTTTACAGGCCACAGTCTGCACCAAGCCCGCGTATCTACATACCTGACAAACATCACAGCACACGCTCTAGGTGGCAACTGATGAACGTGTTATACATATTTAAAGGACAATAAATCCTAGTTTACTGCACCACCAACCGGTCAGCCTTTGCTTAGTAGATTTCTCAAACAAACAAACAAAAATGCTTAGAAGCATTCTCAAATATTTCCTTTGCCGGTCGATGTAGATTACATGAAGAAACTTTATATGAATATGGATATGGATAACTAGCTAGTGAACGATTTCGAGTAATCAAAATTCAAGGGCAAAACCATCTTTTGTTTTCGAGATAAATAGATATAGTTGACACCACATGTTGTTACATGATACCCCACAATGTGAGGCCTTAACTCAAATCCATGTGGGAATGTGTGCTTTCTATTGGTAGAATGTTAAGTCTTAATTTTTCCTAATCTTGTGTCTAATTTGATTGATAACAAGCTACTTCTATGATCTGTGTATCTTAGACGAAAACGAGTTCTATACGATTTTCTTGTTGAGTTCTATTTTTTTTCAAAAAGGGGAGTATAGCCACACCCGCTCATCAATTGATGCACAGAAAAAGTTCTCTTACGAAGTTCGACCTTCAAGATAATTACAAATCAAGTATCCCATAAGGTCAAACAAAAATAAGCCAACCAACTACACATCCTGTTGTGTACTACACAATGTTCAAAATATCACTTATCGATTTTTGCTCGGTCGTGTTCAGGTTAGAGATTAATCGCTTATTGTACCATAAATCAATTCTGTCTATCCCTATTTGTCTAATATTGTTTTTCGAAATTCCTAGTTTTGGCACTAAAAATTCTAAAATATGCATGCAAAAATAACATTGGAGTATTGGACAGAAATTTTATCCTTATTCCTTGACATTGAATCAAAAAATGGAATTAAATCTAATGTGTAGGTCTACAAGACTATCGGCCAATATATTAGTTGTCGGACCGGTAAATCAAGCTGAAATTACCCTAGAAGTGGCCATTCTTAAGGTCTTCGTACAGAGATTTCACTGGAATGCCCCAAATCCAGATAGCCCCCAAACAAGGCCATTAGATGATAAATGGAAACATACGTTCTAAAAATTAGGAAAATATAATATTAGTAATATTTATTTGAAAGTACAAAATTAAGTCAAAACTTTTCAATTGTAGAAGTATTTTTTAGCTTATAAGTTAAAACTTATCAACAATTCAACATACACAAATCCATCTGAATCAAATAATTTTGACATATACATACGATCGAATTTATTGAGTTGAAAATCAGCTTCAGATATGTCATTTTTATTTTCTGAGTTACAATTTTCAATTTTCAATTCTTGATGGATTCAATGTGAAAGCATTGTGCATGGAAAGTCAGCCTTCATTTTTAAATAAAATTAGTTGATTTCACACACGTTTTACGTACCACAAGATGTTAAGCACCCACATGCATGCCTGCACCAAATCTATACGAACGATACTCTAGTTTTATACTATTGCTTCCAAACTTTCACACCTTACCGATAATTCTACAGAAGTTCTGCCTTCATGGAACCGATACATCGCGATTCACGTAGATGATATGAATGTTGTGAGCATGAGCGTCACCAACACAACAGATGTTTGCACTAGTCTTGCAAATTGCAATGGAACTTAAACTTATTCCAAGCAAATGTAGAGTAAATCTAAGTACTCCGTAGCTAGCAGTACGTCCCTCACAATCCGCCAATTCCATGCAGAAACAGGATAGTGGTCTTCAGCTGGTGCACCTGCTACTGGCGTGCGCCGACTTCGTGTCCAAGGGCGACCAGCCCTCCGCGCTCCGGCACCTCCATCTTCTCCGTGGCATCGCCTCCCCACTCGGCGACTCCATGCAGTGCGTCGCCTCCTACTTCGCCGATGCTCTCACAGCTCGCCTCTCCTCCGCCACCACCGTCTCCCCACACGGGGCCGGTACCCCCTACCCTTTCCCGCCATCGCCAGACACCCTGAAGATCTACCAGATCCTCTACCAGGCGTGCCCTTACATCAAGTTCGCCCACTTCACCGCTAACCAGGCCATTTTCGAGGCCTTCCACGGCGAGGATCGCGTCCACATTATCGACCTCGACATCCTCCAGGTCCAGGGCTACCAGTGGCCGGCATTCCTCCAAGCGCTCGCGGCGCGTCCCGGTGGCCCACCCACGCTAAGGCTCACGGGGGTGGGCCACCCTGCCACATCAGTGAGGGAGACCGGACGGCACCTCACTTCCCTTGCCACGTCACTACACGTTCCGTTCGAGTTCCACTCCGCCGTGGTGGGCAAGCTGGAGCAGCTGCGCCCCGCCGCCCTACATTGGCGCGTTGGTGAGGCGCTGGCCGTGAGCGCCGTGAACCGCCTCCATCACGTCCCCGGGACGCACCTCGGCTCACTGTTATCGATCATCCGTGACCAGGCGCCCAAAATCATGACGCTCGTCGAACAGGAGGCCGGACACAACGGGCCATACTTTTTGGGCAGGTGGGCACAAAATTAAATTCCTCTTCAATTTTTTTGAAAGATCTTTTTATGTTAATTTTTCTGTAGGTTCTTGGAGGCGTTGCACTACTACTCAGCGATCTTCGACTCACTCGACGCTACGTTCCCAGCGGATTCAGCGCCGAGGATGAAGGTAGAGCAGTGCCTGCTGGCACCAGAGATCCATAATGTGGTGTCGTGCGAGGGTGCAAAGCGGGTTGCGCAACATGAGCGGCTGGACCGGTGGCGCCGCATCATGGAGGACCGTGGATTCGAGGCTGTGCCGCTCAGCCCGGCCGCCGTCGGCCAGAGCCAGGTTCTCTTGGGACTCTACGGTGCCGGTGATGGATATCGGCTTAACGAGGACAAAGGGTGCCTCGTACTTGGATGGCAGGACAGCGCTATCATTGGCGCCTCGGCCTGGCGATGCTAGAGAACATGGCGGAGGTTCTATAAGGTGGGCGACCTTCTTATGTGTGTGCATTAGTTTTATCCTTTGTTACTCGTATGCATGTGTGGCTAATTCGTTGCGACATGGTTGACAAGCTGAATTCCCGGGTATTACATTGACAAGAGAAAATAGATTACAACAAAATCATCATAAATTGTATTTCTCTATATGCAACACCAATAGCAGCGAGCCAGCACGTCGGTCGTCGCACTCGAACCAGATACCAATGCACGTCTGAGAACTTGCCTGTGGCAAGATGGTTAGTTGGGTGGTTGTACCCCTAGCCCACCAGAGTTCAAACCCCAGGTTTGACGCTGGTGTTTCTCATTTAAGGCGGAATATTCTTCAGTGGGAGGCGACGTTCCCGTCGACAGCGAGGCGCCCGTGGTGACTTCGTCAATCTCAAGACTCGACCCGCCGACTCAGTCTCTCGGAGGTGCTCATAGGGGTAGGGTGTGCGTGCGTGCGTTCATAGGGGTGAGTGTGTGCGCGTGTATATGAGCGCTTGCGTTGTACTGTGTTTCGCAAAAAAAAAAAAAAAAAAAAAAAAGATACCAATGCACGTCTTGGGAGACCGCCTTCAGTGTCACGTTGAACAGGATGCCCTTGACGCCGTGGCTGAGCACGGAGACGGCCTGCCACTCCTCTGGCAGTCATGGCAAGTGCCGGTGACGTCCTGGGCACGGCAATACTCACGTAGGAGTTGCAAGACAAAACACAAAGACGTCGTAGTTAGCATCCTCTATTATCTTGTACTTCGTGATTCGTTAATGAACTCACGAGAATGATTATATGCATAATGAGGTAACATAATTGAAATATTCGAAATTGCCTTGCTTTGTACCTAAATTTATGATTACAACACTTAAGGATGCTTGATCTGTCCAATACATACTTTATATCTAACACTATATAAGGTGGTTTTTCTTCTCTATCGTTCTTCATTTTTTTTCTTCTCTATCGTTCTTCATTAAGTATATGAAATTTGTTCATCCACTTTCTTGTACCCAAATAAGTTATATAACCTTGATGATACCCCTTTGGGTATAGCCGTAAAGCCCATACCAACTGCATTATCAAAAATAAAAACGTGTGAAGCTACTAATTAAGATTACTGATCTTTCTTCATTAATTTTTCTTGGTCTATTATGCATATCACTTTGATTTCTATTGCGTATTCATATTCTTTAGATTATATCTGGAGCACTGACACATTCAATAAATTTATAATTAATTTACATAACCTGGTGCTGATATGAATTTCATTGACTCATGTTAGTTAGCTGGTGTTGGCAGCAGAATATGACTTAGGTGACATCGTGACCTATTTAATAGAAGCTAATGCTAACCCAAATATTCCACATAGAGTGACTTTTATTTAGAATAGAATCACTCCATCTGTAATATTCAAATTAGCATCACCTTCTATTAAACAGTTCATTTTGTCAGACCCAAATTATGCCAACATTAGGTGATTAAATTGAGTCAATTAAATTCACAACAACATCAGATTACGTCAACTAATTATAAATTGATTATCTGTGTTAGTGCTTGAGATGAAATCCAAACAAAACAAACACACAGCGCAAATCACATTGACATGCAGAATACACCTAAGAGAATCTAAGAAAAAAGTTACTAAACTTAATGTGTAGGTTCACACATTTGCTTTTTAATGATGTAGTTTGTATGGGCTGTAGGGCCATTCCGAAAGGGTTATCCTCAGGGTTATACACCTTTTTGGAATCAATTTTGTATACTTCACAAACGAACAACGAGAAATAAACCAGTTTATTTTGTGTTACATATAAAGTATGCAATGTCAATAGACGGGTTTAGTCTCTGTGAAGTGTTTTAATCATAATTTTACTTCGAAAGCATTGCATGCTCGTAAATTTCAATTAAGGTATAACTTTATGCACGTAACATTCTTCCTGAGTTCATTAATTAATCACAGCGAACAAAAAAAATCATATTGGTACGTCATACAAAATTTACAAAGATACGTCGATTCGATTTCTAACAAAAAAAAAGATATTTAGCGAAATGCTTATGCAAATCTAGGGACCTGCAATATTATGAAGGGCAAGCGTTGAGCTGCTTCATTGAAAGTTTGTGTCTAGTTGTCCATAAATCTATTACTCTACATTGTTTTCTTTGATAGAATATTTGGGGCGAATAGCTCAGGTACTACATCTTTTCAAGCGAACCGCTGGAGAACGACGTCTTTCTGAGAAATAGCTCAGAGGCGACAGTTGGACGGGCCCAAATAGTGACGGCCCGATACGGCTATTTAAGCCCTTAAACGGAAGGGAACTGTCAGCTTCAATTTGGATTATGTGAGCTGGGCTGTTAGAACGCGGGACCCACCAGGCGACCGTTGCTACGCGGGACCCACTGTGGGCCAACTGAGACAGGGACCCACCACTTATCCACGTCAACCTTATCCTTTTTCTTTTTTTGACGAGAACCTTATCCATTTATAAAAAGGCAGAGTGAGCCTCGCTCCCGTGGTCCTGCCCTGCCCCCACATTACCATTGCCTCTCTTCCTCTGTTCTTCCGCGCACCTTTTTCTTCCTCTTCTCCGGCAACGGTCCACGGCGGCGGCGGCGAAGGATGTCGAGCTCCGCTTCTGGCTCCCAGAAGTCATGGCCGCGTTATGGAGAAGTCCCGATGTTTAGATGCCCGACTGCCCTCCTAGATCCACTTACGCGCTTGACATGTGTGCACTCGACGAGGGGCAATGTCGGCCGGGAATTTGTCAAATGCGAGAGCGCCCCGCATCTTGGGAAGGATGGGAAGGTAGGGTTTGTCCTGATTTGTCTTGATTTGGCCTGAATTCGATTTTGCACTATGGATTTGGAAATAAGTGTTTTCGTTCCCCTTTTCAGGAATTGGCGGAATGCGGCTATTTTGTGTGGATGGACAAGTACATTCGGGATCGAGGGCTTGTTGTTGAATTGCTGCCCCCAATTCAGTGGCCCCAATCCAGGAGGCTGTCCATGCCCCTGCCAGCGCGTCTGCTGTGGAGGAGCAGATCTCATACATAGCCGATCGTCCTCCATTGGAGGATGTTTTGGTCAATAGGGAGTTGGAGAAATTGAACAAGCAGTTGAAGAAGAAGTTGAGCCAGCTTGTGGAATTGAAGAAGCAGTCAAACATGATGGCCGGAGCATTTTATGTGTGTATCATTGCCATTTATTTGGTGTATCTTTGTCGTTCGAATTAGAAATTTCGATTTAGGAGTTAGAAATTTCGATTTAGGAGCTGTTTTCATATGAACAATGTTATGATTTCGATGTAGGAGCTGTTTGTCGTATGAACAATGTTATGTTTGTCCTATGAATTCAGTTAACACCTCGAACAGGTTCAGTTAGCCGTTTCCGAAATAGAAAAACCAACAAGTTCATGGGCCCATTGTTGGGCCAAGCCGTGATTGCTCGTTTAAAATAGGTGCAGGAAAAAAATTATGGTGTGTCGTGTTGGCTAAAAATTATGGTGTGTCGTGTTGGCTAAATAAAATATTGTTGTATTGGCTCAAAAAATAACGTGTCAAGTTAAAAGAAATGTCTAATTGGATGTGTACATAGAAGTGATGTTTTTGTACATAGAAGCCCGAAATGACCAAGGAAGATTTGCATGAACTTTCGTTTAATTGGATGTGTACATAGAAGGCTGTTTGGGCTCACTTTCGGGCTCTTTTTTAGAACAAGGAAGATTTGCATGAACTTTCGTTTCACAAACATAACGACATAATAAGATATAAGTAGAGACCTTGTGCCCTCTTACAAGCACACTTACAACTCATGGAAATAATAAGACATAATAAGATAAATAATAAGACATAACAAGCACACTTACAACTCATGGAAATAATAAGACATAATAAGATAAATAATAAGATAACTTGTGCCCTCTTACAACTTACGAACCTTACACGAGAAAATAAACTAGAATAGAATGGAAATAAACATGGAAATAAGCCCTAAATATAACTCATGGGCTATTCCTTGGCTTCTCCTGGGCTCCTCCTTGGCTCCTCTCCTTGGTGGCTCACTCGTCGTAGGGGAGGCCATGGATGGTGCCGCGGTAGCGGAAGATGTCGTTGAAGTTCGTGAACACACTGAAGTCCGTGAACGCGAGGTACTCGCACCCATACCAAAACGCCTTATAACGTAGGTGGACTGCGTCGTGGTGGTTGGTGAAGGTGACGTAGTACCCGACGACGAGAGCACCATCATAGAACTCCTCGATCCGGTACATGGGCGGCCCGCCCGGAGAGAGGTGGCGGAAGCCGGACTCGAGGAAGAACTCGATTAGATCCCTTGCGGACCTCCACCTCGAGAAGGCCCACACGCGGAGCTGGTGATGCTCTACGAGATTGGGCGATGTCGACCGGTGCTCCCGCACGAGGTTGGGAAGGCGGTAGGTCGGGCCGCTGTACTCCGGCATGGTTGCTAGGGGCGGGGCGGCTGCTTGTTTGAGAGAAGAGGGTTCGAGGAAGATGGGATGCGGTGTGCGACTTGGAGAAGAACGGTGGATGCTATTTTATAGCGGATAGTGAGTGATCTTGTTTAATGCGATGGTGGGGAGGTGAAGTGTAAAAATCGGTTTAATGTGATGGTTGAGAGGCACGCGCAGCCGGTCGATTCAGTTCTGGGCTGCGTGCACATTGCAAACATGTTGCGCGTCGTCCCGCCGCCGCTGTCAGCGCAAAAGTCGATCCGTCAAAAAAAGAGCAACAATAGCCCTGATACTACGTGGCGTACGCGTTGAAGCGGCGTGCAGCGAGAAATCGCTCAGCTGAGACGTCTGCATGCACTGCCGTCGCTGCGCCCGTGCATGCATGGAAGCGGGGCCCACTCGATGGCATGCATGCATCAACGAGGGTCCGCTCAATCCAACGGATCGACGAGTGCACCGCTTCTCAGCCAATCAGGTAGCAGAACGAGCCATCCCACGGATCGTGTGTGAGCTCACATGTAGAGGGCCAGATCGCACGGCCACAGTGCAGCAAGGTAGCGATCACACGGATGAACGGTCGACGTTGATCCGAATTTGAAATAATCACAAAATATTCAAAAAACTGCAAATCCAGTGCACATGGTCTTAGTTTGTCATGTACTAGCAGCTCCAACTGATAAACAAGGTTTAGATACATATTAAACAAGAGATGCTTCAATATGGAGTGAAATAGGCCGAATTTGAAATAATGACAAAATATTCAAAAAAAACTGCAAATCCAGTGCACATGGTCTTAATTTGTCATGTACTAGCAGCTCCAACTGATAAAAAAGCTTTAGATACATATTAAACAATAGATGCTTCAATATGGAGTGAAATAGGCCGAATTTGAAATAATCACAAAATTTCAAAAAAACATCAAAAAACTGCAAATCCAGTGCACATGGTCTTAGTTTGTCATGTACTAGCAGCTCCAACTGATAAACAAGGTTTAGATACATATTAAACAAGAGATGCTTCAATATGAAGTGAAATAGGCCGAATTTGAAATAATCACAAAATATTCAAAAAACATCAAAAAACTGCAAAATCCAGTGCACATGGTCTTAGTTTGTCATGTACTAGCAGCTCCAACTGATAAACAAGGTTTAGACACATATTAAACAAGAAATGCTTCAATATGGTGTGAAATCTCACATCTCAAACTATGAACTCTATAGTTTGAGAAGTGAGATTTCACACCATATTGAAGCATTTCGACATTAATATGTATATTTACCTTGTTTATCAGTTGGTGATGTTAGTACATGACAAACTAAGACCATGTGCACTGGATTTGCATTATTTTGATGTTTTTTGAATATCTTATGATTATTTCAAAACTTGGTCAACAAAAGTCAAACAAATTTGAAATAATCATAAGATATTCAAAAAACATTAAAAAATGCAAATCCAGTGCACATGGTCTTAGTTTGTCATGTACTAACATCACCAACTGATAAACAAGGTCTAGACACATATTAAACAAGAAATGCTTCAATATGGTGTGAAATCTCACATCTCAAACTATGAACTCTATAGTTGGAGATGTGATATTTCATACCATATTGAAGCATTTCGACATTAATATGTATATTTACCTTGTTTATCAGTTGGAGATGTTAGTACATGATAAACTAAGACCATGTGCACTGGATTTGCATTTTTTTGATGTTTGTTGAATATTTTTTAAATATTTCAAATTTGGTCAACAAAAGTCAAACCAACTTTTAAACAAGTTTTGAGTTAAAAATTAGTCTAGGACACTATATTAGTGCAATAGATGTTAACCCTAGAGTTTGAGATCATTTGGAGAAGGTCAAAAAAATGACAGGATTAGAAATGGGGCTGTTTGTTGGGCTTACCTTTGGGGCTCTTTTCTAGCTCATTTTGGAGAACCGATTACTTGTTGGAGATGTTTACCCTAGCAAAAGGGAAGGATTGTTCACAAAACGATCATAACAACTGAGAAATCAGGGTTGGTTCAAAATGTGAGAAATGTTTCACACAATTTTCAATTATTACACAAATTCAAATCCAAATTCAAATTCAAATTACACAAATTCAAATGTTTCATGGCTCAAGTTTCATCTAAAATCTCACGCTCTCGATTTTCTCTTCTTCAGGCCACTAGATTGTGGCGGCACACCAGACAAAACCCTCATGCTGCCGTTTTTCTTCGAGTGAGTCATACAAGGCCGAGGCCACACAAGTCGTTCTTCGTCTTCAGATGACACCTCTTTAGAATTCAGATTCACTTCTGTAACAGCATCAAGAACAGAATCAGATGGCACCACATCATCCAAAACTAAATCAGATGGCAGCACATCATCCAAAACTGCATCAGTTTGCACCGCAGCATCAAGAACAGAATCAGATGGCAGCACATCATCCAAAACTGCATCTGTTTGCACCACATCATCAAAAGCTTCAGGTTGCACAGTTCTCCTTCTTCTCTGTCTTCCCTTTTTTGCTGCCCAGGGAACAGATTCAGATGGCACAACGAGGGGCTCACTTGCAGCCTTTGCTCTGAAAAAATAAAACAGAGTAGAATTGCAGTTGAATTTAAATAAATGATAAAATACTTGAACTTACTTTGGTTGGTTTGGTTGCTTTGGTTGTTTTGGTTGCCTTGGTTGTCTTGGTTCTTTTGGACGAGGGTAAGCACATTTGGCTGATCCAGCATTGTGACCAAGTACCAGACACTCCGTGCATCTATGTTTGCTACCTTTCTGAGGCCGTTTTGGTTTGTCATCTTTTTTTGCCTTCTTACTACTGCCTCCTTTCTCAAACCAGGCCTTGAATCTGTCATCTTAGGCCTGCCAGCCTTTGTTTTGGCAAGGGGGACACATATCAAAATCATAAGGCACTTCAGGCCACTGCATTTGATCTGTAAGTGCTGGTATTGGAGCTGCATACGCAGCCTTGAATCTTGCTACTGAATAATATTCATGCAGATAAGGGTGCATGTTTACCCTCGGTTTTCCAGCCAAGAAGAGTATGGCATGCTCACATGGTTTTCCAGTATGTTGCCACTCGAGGCAAGCGCACTCATGCAGTTCAGTGTTGACCACATGCCTTCTTCCACTCTTGGTATCTCTCACTTCAGCTCCCCACAATGAAGAATTCTCAACTGCTAAATGTTTAAGGCTTCTGCTCCTGTTAACCACCTGCTGTACCACTGCTGGAAGCTTATCCGTCGTCATAGCATCACCTAATCTTCTTCTCAAATCACACATCCGCATAATCATGATCCTGATTTGGTCAACCATGTCATGCACAGGCAAGTCTTTCAACTCTTTCACCTTGTTGTTAAAACTTTCAGCAAAATTGTTGTTGATATGATCACACTTGATGGCTGTATTAAATCCTGACCTATACCACAAAAGAGAATGGTATGTTGTCAGCCAGTGGTCAAACTCAGGATCTGCTGCAATAACCTTCGCAAGGTGATAATCATGTGTCCTTTTCGAGTAAGATCTTGCTGCTGGCCACAGTCGCCCAAAATCTTCTCCCCTATGTTTCTTGATCACATTCATCCACATATGCCCGAAGCACTCCCTCTTCTCAGCATGTGGAAATACGGCACTGACAGCATTTTCTAGCCCTTTACAAGCATCAGTGTGTATAGCCAAAGGTGTCACTGGCACTAGTACAGAACGACACATCGGATACCCCTCTATGGCAACGGCAAGAGTTAGGCGGCGGAAGAATGAGCTCCGCGCGCTTCCGTGAGTGCGCGCGCGCTAGTCGGTCGATGGGCCTGACACAATGGTAATGGAGGGCGAAAAGATCTTCGTTGGTCATATCTGGGCAACGGAGTAAAAAATACCTCCGTTGCCGATATGACCACATCAGAAACGGAGAACGGTCTATCTCCGTTTCCCATGTGAAGGCCCATTAAGTGGTGCCGGTATTAATATCTTCCACTCCAGTGTGTCTCACTCTCACTCTCACAGTCTCACTCTCCCCAGTTCCTAACCCTATCCGCACACGCTCTCCTCCTACTTCACCCATCGATGGCGAACCCCTCCGGCGCCGACAGAAGTCAGGATGGAGCATCTTCCTCCTCCCACCCTCCGAGGCACAGCCCGGATCTCCCCTACAACTGGGGCGAGATCCCCGGCGACTGCGGTCGCCTGTTCATTCGGAGCCATCAAATCCCATCCGGATCCACGGCGGCGGCGGCCACCGACGCCCGGATCTCGTCCTCCTCGGACGATGAGGACGAGGATCTGGAGGGCGGTCTCCTCCTCTCTCGCGCCTCCTTTGAGCGCGAGCACACCGACGGTGTCATTCGGGCGTCTGCGATGCAGAGAGCTATCCTCATCTCCGACGCCGAGCACGCGATAGAAGCTGCCGAGGAGGCGTTGTTCCAGACGCAGCTCCGGGCGGCCATACACCGCTCTCTTCTCCCTGGCTAGGGCCCTGGGCCAGATGCGGCGGCAGCGGCGGCAGCGGTGGCGGCGGCGGAGGAGGAGGAGGAGGAGGACGCTCCGGTGTTCGAGCAGGATGAGGTCTCCTCTGACGTCTCCTCTGGCAGTGGCTCCGGCGCCGACGCCTGGGACGCAATCCGCGACGGAAAGTGACCCCGCCTCGCCTAAGGTAAATGACCGCTCTTTTTACTATGTATTTGCTCTGTTAGAGTATTTATTTAGCTTGGTTTGCGCTGTTTTGTAGCTCTGTTTAGCTATGTATTTGCTCTGTTAGCTACTTAATTATTTAGATCGGTTTGCTCTGTTAGTTAGCTCTGTTCAGCTATGTATTTGCTCTGTTAGAGTATTTATTTAGCTTAGTTTGCTCTGTTTTGTAGCTCTGTTTAGCTACGTATTTGCTCTGCTAGCTACTTAATTATTTAGATTGGTTTGCTCTGTTAGTTAGCTCTGTTCAGCTATGTATTTGCTCTGTTAGAGTATTTATTTAGCTTGGTTTGCTCTGTTTTGTAGTTCTGTTTAGCTATGTATTTGCTCTGTTAGCTACTTAATTATTTAGATTGGTTTGCTCTGTTAGTTAGCTCTGTTCAGCTATGTATTTGCTCTGTTAGAGTATTTATTTAGCTTGGTTTGCTCTGTTTTGTAGCTCTGTTTAGCTATGTATTTGCTCTGTTAGCTACTTAATTATTTAGATCGGTTTGCTCTGTTAGTTAGCTCTGTTCAGCTATGTATTTGCTCTGTTAGAGTATTTATTTAGCTTGGTTTGCTCTGTTTTGTAGCTCTGTTCAGCTATATATTTGCTCTGTTAGAGTATTTATTTAGCTTGGTTTGCTCTGTTTTGTAGCTCTGTTTAGCTACTTAATTATTTAGATCCGTTTGCTCTGTTAGCTGCTTATCCCACTACATTTTGCTTTGTTTACTGCTTATTGTCTCTGTTTATTAGCTTTGTTTGCTGTTTTTAACAAAGAATATTCGTTGTGTCAAGTGCTTGGTGACGATGTTGCTGCCGTGAAGACCTAGGAGCGGGACTCATACACGGTGCCGTCACCAGGAGCAGTACATTTTGCGCAGCAGGATGAAGATAGTAGATGTTCATCTGGCGGCCGTGAAGACATAGGAGCATAGCTCCAGCCACGCGCACTGATGAACTTTTGTATAGCAGGGCGTACAGGAATACGGTGACGACCGGGCGGCCGTCTAGTCGCATGGAGCAGGGCTCCATCGACGGCACAGCCCGTCACCATGTTTTTTTTGTTTTCCTGTAACCCTTATCAGAAACGGTGATTAGCAAAACTCCGTGTCTAATGTTAAAGATATCAGAAACGGTTTATCACATCCGTTGCCATTGAGCTCTTCACATCAGTGATAGGGTCGGGGACACGGACCCTTTCTCCGTTGCCGATGAGGTTTTTGGCCCGTTTCTGATGCGTCATTCTGTACTAGTGTGGCCCAATGCATCTTTTCAACTGCATCATGAACCATGTCCATGAAGCCTCTGTTTCTGATTGAAACAGGCCAATAGCAATAGGAAACATCCAGTTGTGTCCATCTAGAGCATTGCATGCTGCCAATTGACCATTCCACTTTCCAGTCAAAAAAGATGAGTCTATGCTCAAATATGGCCGACATCCTGCTTTGAAGCCATCGATGCAAGGCTTCAAAGCCATAAAAAATTTGGAGAAAAATACCTTGCCATCAGGTGCAACCTCAGCATCTATCTCCACACTACTGTCAGGTGACCTCTTCTCCACCTCTGCCTTGAAACTATACAGCATCCTGAAGGTATTTGCCCAATCACCATATAATTCTTTCATTGCCTTCTGTTTTGCTTCTACACTGTGGTATATTTCAGCTTAATAGGGTACTGGGCTTCCATGTCTTTTTTCAACTGCTTGGCAGTAGTGTTTGGTGTTTTCGTTAAAATAGGTTTGATCTTTTGTGCAACCCAGGCCTGTGATGTCATGGAGGTGGGATTCTGTGAACTAGTAATACAAGTATGTTGATTGGGGATTTGATTAATTCTGACTGTACTGCCATCAGGTTGGCGTCTAGCAGAAATGTACCACTTGCAAGGATCAGAATTCCCATCCCAGCCTTTGCACTTCGCATAAAATTTCTTTGTATCTGACCACAGAGTCTTGCTCTCAAACTGCCTCCTCACTGCAAAAGTCCTGTAACACATCTAAACTCAGCCATAGTTGGAAAAACTTTCCTACTTCAATTAGAGGGTTCTCTTTGTCATATACATTTACCATCTCAGCATCATTGTCATCATCAGCAGCTTCCTTCATCAACTCTGGATGCACAACTCCAGAACTAGAACCAGAAGCCTTGTTAGCCGCATCCCTCTACTTCTTCTCCTTGTCTTTATCATCGACTGGAATTCCAAAAAGGTCTGCCATCTCAATGTCATCCAAGGGTGCAATGACCAAATCAGTAAGCTCATTCAGTTCTACTGTATTCCAGTCAACAACAGCCGGGGCCGTAACAGCCACCCCATTAGCAGCAACATCACGGGCTCGGTCTTCTGCATCATCAGCTAACACTGTCAATTCGGTTACAATGGGCATTATCGGTCTAGTTGCAGCCCACTCATCATCTGCAATCTGCATAGCCCTCTTTGATGCCACATATCCTACCCTTGAATCTGATTTCAGATCAACCAGCTTGGCAAGAAGTGTAGCGCGTTTGTTGTCAAAGCCCAATTGTTGATCGATTTCATCAACAACCGCTTCGCCATCCTCCATTCTCACATACTCTCCCTTCCAATCTGTGTACCGTATCAATGCCACTTCTTGCTCTGGACCCCAAGGAATACTCTCCCCTATTCTCTCCACAATACCTCTCACCGCTTTCTCTTCTTGGTCCACTAGTTCTTGTGGATCGATGTCGTAAAATGAAAGCTGCAAATTAACTACTGTGTCGTGATCTATGGCCCTCACGCTACCATCAGCTAGCTTCGCCGTAGAATGCATAAATTTGACATCCAATTCGAAGATTTTGTCAGCATCTCCCCTGTTTTGACAACGAGGTGGGAATGTGACGATTTGAGTTGAATTTGACGACTTGGAAGTGAACGAGCTCAAATCGATAGCAGAATGAGCACGAGAGTGATGGATTACCTCGAATTTGTCTCTGCCGGCTCCGCGGAGCTCGCCATCTACCTCCTCCTTCCGGGCTGCTTGCCCCACCTCCAATACGCCTGGCCGCGAGCAAAAACGGCAGGAATGTGTCAGATTTGGGGCAGAACTAAGAAGGGAAGGCCACGCGGGTTCGATTTGACTCACCCCCAGATGCCGGCGACAACGAATTCGACGCTCCAGGAGTGGATAGCTCCGCCGCCGGAGAGGGAGCTACGGCGCGCACTGTTGGGTTCAGATGGCGCGCTAGGGCAAGGTCGGTCTGTGCGGTTGCTCGAACCGGTTGGGTTGACCGGGTACAAGTATGTGGGTCCCACATCCGCTAAACCTAATTCCACACTCCTTAACTAGCACAGGTAAGTGACACGGCCGTTTGATCACAATGGGTGGGTCGTGGCTATTTTGCTGCTCTCACCCGTCGCACCCTAGCTATTCTTTGAAAAGATGTCGCTGCTGAGCCAATTTCCTTGAAAAAACGTAGTACCTGAGCTATTTGCCCGAATATTTGGACCAGCCAAAGCAAAAAAAACTTTATTCAGATTGGGCATGTATATGACATTACAAAAAGACAGGTTTGACTAGCATGTTATAATCTTAAAGATATGCTTTCTTTTTCTTCCTAGTGGTATTATTTTAATATACTTGTATTCAGATCATAGCAAGATGTTATTTGAATTATCTCAGGATTCTATTATTATATTCTCTTATGCATGATTCTGAATTCAGAAGACGTCATGTGAGATCCATGTTAACTTCGATTCCCTAGATGCCACATTAGTTGAAGCAATATTCATTCAACTTCAGCTCTAGAGGGAAAAAGGGACGTTTCGGATGATAAAATTCTAGTGTTGCCATTGTCAAAGCGCAGTACACATTTTCACCTAAATCATTCTAGTATATTGCTTATGATCACACAAGCTCAACTGTAGCAATATACTCTCTCCGTTCACAAAAGGATGTATTGAGATATCTCAAATATGTATTTATCTAGACATACTTTAGTGTGTAGATACATACAAATTTAAGATATGTTGAGATATCCTTTTATGGACGGAGGAAGTAGCCGTCCAATAATAATTGTCTCAAGTATACCAAAAGGTGGGTGTATCCATAAAGGTACACCCAACTTTTGGTATACTTCAGAAAGTTATTATTGGACGGAGGGAGTACACAATAACATCATAGGTACCAAAATGGAAAGAACAAACACGGACAATACATTGACCCTTAGTACAGCTACAACCATCTATCATCTTGTCATCTCTAGAGTAAATAAACAAATAAATTTAGCTTACCTCTGAGATCAATGGGGCGTCCTTGGACAGACATCGCCTCAAAACAAGCCTCTTGTATTCTTAGAGAAATAACTGGACCTGACGGTGCAGTTTGCACACAGCTTGCAAATCGAGGATCTCGTACTAAGTGCCCTTCCACATGCAAAAACAACAGATCAAGCATCTGCTGGCAAGAAGGGATGCAAGGGCGCTGCCACAATCTGCATACCATATCAGTGGCTGCAGAAACACAGCAGCCGTGGAAGTACAACAAGAACAAGTGTGTGTCATGTATGAACACATCAACAAGAATTTAGCTACAAAATAAAACCACTCCTCCAATAACTAACTTATCCTAACACCATGAACCAGCTAAACACTAACTAATTTCGCCATGCACTAACCACGCCTCCTAGCACCACTACAGGATCCAAGCTATTATCCATGCTAGTGTACCGCTTCTCTAGCTAACCATGAAACCAACAAACTAACACTAATTGCTTTACATATGCACACACATGAACAAGTCTATACCTGCTTACACGGACACAGCTTCTAGTGACTGACCCATCTACAAAATAAAACATGATCTAATCAACTACAATATTAGCTCCAACAAGTTATCCCTTAGAAACAAAGAGCAAACAATGACATACATTTGAAATATTCTAACAGCTGATACAGTAGCAAAAGACATATTTATCGGGGAGGGTCATAGAATTTGATTGGCTGCACATACAAAAGTTCCAAATATTCTACAAATTTAAATAATAAAACAATGTAGAATACCAGATTTATGGATAACTGGGCACAAACTTGTAATGAATCAGCTCAACTATTTACATTCTGAATATTTTTCACCATAGGCAACTAATATAATTTTGAATTAGCATTTCATTGAATATTTTTTCATTTGGAATTGAATCCCCGTATCTTTGTCAAGGTTGTTTGACTTACCAATTTGGTCCTTTTATTAAGTTGTGATTAGTTAATGAACTCGAGAGAATGAATACCTTGGAGAACCTGGATCTACCAGCACATAATTTATATGGAGCAGAAAATAAAGTGGTTTTACTTCCTTCATGTTCAAGTATAAGAAATTTATTCTATCATTTAGTGCAGCCAAAAAAGTTATATAACCATGATGACACCCCTTTGGGTATGGCCGTAAGGCCCATAACAACTTCATCGTCAAAAAGAAAATGTATGAAGCTACTCATTAAGGTTAGTCACCTTCCTTCGTTAATTTATGTTAGGTGTATGTCCGATATCAATTTGATTTCTAATGTGTATTCATTTTGTTTAGATTACATCTCGAGCCCTAACACTGATGATCATTTTTCCAATTAATTTACATAGTGTGGTGCTTATGTGAATTTCATTGACTCTTGTAGTAGATGATGTTGGCATCATAATGCGGCTTAGTTAACACCGTGAATTGTTTACTAGAAGCTGGTGTTAACCCGAATATTCCCGATAGAGTGAGCTTTAGTCAAATAGAAATCGCTCCGTCTGTAATATTCAGTTTAGCACCACCTTCTGTTAACAATTCACATTGTCAAGCTAAACCACATTGTGCCAACAATATCGTGTAACTAATACAAGTCAATTAAATTCAAATCAGCATCACTATGTAAAGTAATTATAAATTGATTATTAGTGCTAGTGCTTGAGATGTCACCCAAAACAAAATGAAAACACAACAGAAATCACGTGGACATGCGTAATACACCTAAAACAAATCCAAGAAGAAAGGCTACTAACCTTAATGTGTAGCTTCACACATCTGCTTTTTGAGGACGTAGTTTGTATGGGCCGTATGGTCATACCGAAAGGGGTATCATCAAGGTTGTATACCTTTATGGGAATCAATTTCATATATATACTTCAAACATAATGACGGGGAAGTAAAACCAATTCATTTTGTGTCACATATAAAGTATGCACTAGCGAAATACGGGCAATGCTCTAATCATAATCTAAGTTAGAAAACAAGGCACTTCCGTAAATTTCATTGCCAGCTTTTCTCCAGCTGTCCATAAATCTGGTAGTCTACATTGTTTTCTTTGATACAATATTTGGACCCAGCCAAAGCAAAAAAACTAATTCAGAGTGGTATGTATATGACATTACAAATAGACATGTTTGACTGGCATGTTATAATCTTCAAGTTATGCTCCCTCGTTCTTTCAACTATCAATTCCCTGGAGGCCACATTAGTTGAAGTAATATTCATTCAAGTTCAGATACACAGATAGAAATGACGTTTTAGAGGATATAATTCTAGTGTTGCCAATGGGAAAGCGCAGCAAACATTTTGACCTAAATCATCGTATTATATTGAGTAGACACTGAAATATTGTCACACAAGCTCAACTGAAGCAGTATATTATACTTCATAATAGCACGTAGGTACGAAAAAGGAAAGAAGACAGAAAATACATTAACCCTTTTAGTACAGCTACAGCCATCTACCGTGCTGTGATTTCTTGAGTAAATTACCAACTGAATTTAACTTACCTCTTAGATCTATGCATGCGAAGTCCTTGGACAGCTCCCTGAGACACCGCCAGCAAACCTCTGGTGTTTTAGCTAAATAAGTGCACTTGCCGATGCAGTTTGCAGAAACTAGAGATATTGACCCAAGAATTCGCGCCGCCAGTCTGCATACCAGTCGTAGCTGTAGCTGTAGCCTGTAGACCACGAATACAACAATCACCCTGCAAGAGACGAAAAGATGCCAAGTCTTTGAATATAGCATCTGTATCAAACAACAGTCATCGTATAACTACTTTCAGCTGGCCTAACAGAAATTATAACTTGCACAATCTACCTGTAAAACGAATACATCTATTACCTTAGTGCTATATTTAGATCAACTGCGTGAGCCGTGCAGGTGCATTCAGACCGGAGATGTCCGGCAATTGTCAAGGCGGCAAGAGAGGTAGGCGACGGCGACCGACAGACGAAGCCCTAGCACAGGCGGCGGCGGCGGCGGCGGCGGGTGGAGGAAATGATTATACGGCAGATCGATCGCATCACGTCGTCAATTAATAGTACCATGGTCGTGGCCTTTGGGCTTGGGCTGTTCTGCGCATGCTAATTAGATGCATGATATGTGTTTGTTAACGGCCCGTCCGCTAATTAACCCTGGAGCCTGGAGGGATCCATCAATCGGTCAATGGACACGTAAATCCAATATTAACTAACATAAATCCTAGACATGTATTAATTTAAAAACCTGTACAATGGGTATATTGAATGGATTTGCAACCTCTACTGATACCAATAAGTTGTTGTTAAAATCAAAACAAAAAGAATTGTTAGTCATCTGAATTATACATAATCTATTTTTTGGTTATACATTTGAAACGGCTCACCACCCTTGCCGGCTGGTATGCATAATCAAGTTAGCGGTTACTCAAAATAATAGCATTTATATCAACAGATATGCAATCGTCTAATCCCACTTCTCAGAACATAATGTTGCACATATTGCATATAGCTAGATTTGCATCCACGTAATTAACTGATAGGTGTAAAAACCAACATTCTGACACACAAAAAGCTAGGCAACATAAATCAAAAGGTGACCGTTGCTAAGCTAAGTGAGAACATACTCTCCGAAACAATATAAATAGGTTATCCGCACTACGATCGTTGCATTTCACAAATTGCATATACCATAATGTGAAGCTTAATAGGATAACAAACTAGGGCCTACGTACTACTATGTAGCAAAGGAAAGGTTTTCATGGCTCGTAAGCGAGATGGCGGATTGAGCTCCAAGAGCACGGACCCGGAGGAACTTGAGTAATCTTGAATCCGCATCTCTTCCATCTCCATGTCAAGGATGATTAGCAAAGTTCGAAGAAGACGTCTCGGCAATAATGTAGGAGAATATATGGTCATATACAGCAACACTGTCAGAATATAATATATACATTGCACAGCCCTTTCCCATCAGTTCGGACTTTTGGGATAATTGGTTAGTGCATCAATCTAATATGGTATCAGAGCCAGAGGTCTAGAGTTCAAATCCTGGCTAACGCAGTATTAAAAATAAATATCTGCGGACACCCTAAATTCCACGTCCTAGACTCGTGAGGAAAAGTCCACAGCCTGGACGTGAGGGGGAGTGTCAGAATATAATATATACATTGCACAGCCCTTTCCCATCAGTTCGGACTTTTGGGATAATTGGGTAGTGCATCAATCTAATAAACACAACGTTGCTGCCCTCACCGGAGCACTTGAAACCAGTTTTCACATGTAGAGCCCGAGGGATGTCTGGATCAAGTGATCGAAGCTTCTCCTCAATATCAATCACCACCGCCTCCGACACCCAACCTCCGCCCGGTAGTCGATTCCACACTGATATCTTGAACCCGTCAAGAACCAGCAGCCTCAGCAGCTTAAGCCCGTCGACATGTGAGTAGTATGACCCCAAGTGATAATGTCCTTTGGATTGACAGGGGAGCTTTATGAATCCTTGCTCCCTTGTAGAGACATTGTAGGTAAGTATCTTGCCAAAGAAGAGCAGCAGCCAGTGGATGACACCGCCTTGGAGGATTACGGTGATGTCGCGTGCTGCATAACAGTACTGCGAAAGGAAGCCGCTTCTGGTATTGCTCGTGACTGCACGTTCCCAGGTGCCACACGACCATGTGGTGGTGCATGTAGTGTTGCTGCCATGCATGTTGACGAGATAAGAAAGGAACAAAAGGAAGGGCAGCCGATGCCATCCTCGGCGGTGAGCAAAAGGAGCCTATCGAAGCATGAGGTATTTTTCAGGCTTACGCCTGGCGGGTCAGAGATGAAGGTACGGTGCCCGGTGACGGTGTCCAAGACGCATAGGTTGCGGAGACTTCTTTTGTAGCGGCGACGGCGGAAGAGGACGAGTCCGCCACGGGACGTCACTGGAACATGCTCGCCGATGAGGTCGGCCGTGTTGCATGAGAAGTAAGGAGACATGTGGTCGTTCAAGCACGACGCGGCTGCTGGCGTGTCCGGGTGGACCAAAGAGAGCGGTGACGGCAGACGATGGGCCTTGCCATGTTGGGCATTGTTGAGCCAGGCGAGGATGCATGGGGGTAAGATTCCTCCTCGTTGAGTCGTTGGGTGACGCGGCGGATGAAGGGTGGGCTGAGGATGTCAAGGCGGAGGAGCTTGCAGGAGGCGGCGCAGCGGACGAGGGTACGGCTGTTGGAGCGTGCGATGATTTCGAGTAGTAGATCTGTCGAGAGAGTCCACTCAGTCGCCACCGGAGAAGTCATCGGCGTGTATGTGCTTTCCCGTTGGAGTTTCGTCGCCGCCTTCGTGCTTTGTATTTGTGTATGTATATTTTATTTTATTTTTTTGTGAAGTGAAGATTACATCAGCCGAGCATCTTACAGATAAACCCAGAAAACAAAGCAAATTACAAGTAGGTCCTTCTGAGCTCCGGCGTCTTCTGCGTCGCGCAGCACGTTCTGCCGGCGGAACCTGCCGCCTTCTCCTCCATGAAACCTTGGACTGGGAGGAGCCCTCCGGCGGCCAGGAAGTCGACAGCACTCGGCACCCAAGCGCCTCCATCCTGCACCACGACCGACGCCAGCTCGGTCAACGACATCTCCACGGATCGAATTTCACTCGTCACAGCGAGAAAATATCCCCTCTCTCCGTCTACAGTGCCCAGAGGGCGATTTTTGGAACCGCCCCGTCGATCCACCTCGCCGCCGCAGATTCCCGGGCTCCTCCACCTCCGTCGGCCGCTCCAGCGGCGGGATGGTGGGGGAACCCCTCCTCTCGGTGTGTATATAGTGTAGGACTCGGTAGGGACCCGGCCGGCGGCGCTATGGAGGCGGTGGTGCCGGTGGTGGGTTGTTTGGCGTCGGCGCGCTCCCCCTCCTGCGGTGGCGCTCCTTGGAGTTCTCCCGCGGCGCGCGTGACTTCCCCGAGCTCGAGGTACGTCGGAGGCCTCGAGTTCTTGCAGGTGCTGGCTCTGGGCCGGCCGCCTCGATCTGGAGCAGCGGCGGTGCTCCCTTCTTCCTCCCCTCCGTCGTGCGGGCACGCAGAGGCCGAGAGCGACGACTTCCCGACCGCGACGAAACCGACTGCAGGCTACAAGGCGACGCCGGCTCCAGGAGGGATCGGCGGCAGCGGCGCGGCGGCGCGTCCTCGCTCCGCGTCGGAGTGGGTAGGGATTAGGGGTCCCAAGGACCTGGATGTATTTTCAGTTTTCTTTGGGGTGTATGCCACTGCTGCTTTTTAGATCTGAGGTGTTATTCGCAAAAAAAAAAAAATACGGCATCTCCACGGAGATCTTCAAGAACCGGCCCCGCCATCACAAACGCCGGCTTGAGGGAAAGCACGCCGCGGCCCGAGGAGCGGCGAACGCGCTGAAGGCGGCAGATCTGCCAAGGAGCTCCACCGGAGCCCGCAGAGCAGAGGAGTGGACCACCGCCGACAAAAGCTTCCCCGACCACGCCGCCACTACCCCAGCGCCGCCGGCAAGCCACCCACGCACACCTAGACTATATACACGCCGGGATCCGTTGATTCCCCGTCCTCCCGCCGCCGGAGCGGCCGCCGGAGGGCGGGGAATCCGACGAATCGCCGACGGTGAGCTGGTCGCACGAGTTCGCCCCAAAAATCGTCTCCTTTTACAGTAGATGGGGAAAGGAGATGAGGTCCAAGCTCTCTACGTATTTGTGTGTGTATAGGCTACTTGATATTCAGAGTCCATCGAATTCGGCTGTTCGCTGTTGTAATACTATTGGAAGCTGAATTAATATGCCACCGGGTCCCAATACGAACAGGAGTCGGCTCACCCAATTTTATTCTGATTCAGTTACGTACATGTACGTGTCCTCTCGGTACCCTATTCTATCTCTTCTCTACTACGGAGTATATAATACGGCCTGAGGAGGTGTTGATACGTTTTTTGAACTTCCAACTTTACCCCTGTGAGTTAGGAGTTATTACGACTTCTGCCACCGCAAGTGAAACAACCGGTTCGGACTCGCGTAGACACGGAAGTTTCAGCTCCTCTTTGATCCCCTTTCTGCGGCCGCCCGCCCCCTCACTGTCGGCCGCGGCGGAGGAAGGGCGGCAGAGCCGCGGCCGAGGAGCAGTGGAGGAAGGGCGGTGGAGCCACGGCCTCGGCGAGCATGGCGCGGAGGGCATCGAGCGCGCGGTCCCAGCGGTCCCAGCACTCCTCTCTCTCTCCCCTCCTCCCACACCCAGCCGCCCTCCTTCCTCTCTCCCTATCCCTCTCCTTCAGCGCTTCTGACACCGGCCGCCAGATCTGGCCGTCATCGCCTCCACCGCGCCGATTCGTCCGTCACCGCCTCCATCTCGATTGTCCCAGTTCTTGGGGCATGAAGGCCCAACGCCCTCCCCAGACATAGAGCAAGAGAAGCGGAGGCGCGGCTCGAGATCTGGGCATGGAGGCTGGATCCGACCTACCCACTTAATCTTCCTTTTTCGTGATTTATTTTTTGTTCTGGGTCAAGTTCTCGTTGAATCTAAGGTGAACCAATGGATCCTTCTTTGTTGTCTATCCCAATCTGATAACGTGGTGGATGAGTTTTACCAATTATCTTACAGTTCATATCTGATTCCAACTGACGAATTTCGTCTGGTGTAGACAGCACGTGATTTACGTTTTTCTCTGTAAATTTTCCATTGCACCATGTTTCTTCAAATTAATTTGTCACTAATTTGTGCCCACAGGGAACTCCGATGAGGTTTGTACTCTGTTCTCCATAGCCGTTTATGTATTTAAAAATGATCTTTTGTATATGAGGACATTCATGTGCCAGTGGTCCCATAACTGGAGTTCTCTCATTGTTTGAACAACCGTATTTCTCTGGTACCAATTTTGTATACCTCACGAGCAGCAGTACTTATAAGTATATAAAATTTCATTCTCGCTTGTCAAAATTCGGTTTAAGCCTTCTATATGAAACTGCAAGTCATCCTTCCCGCATACTTAGCTCAAACTTTAGTTCGGATTACCGACCATGCTCGAATTCATTGGCAAGCTTAATATCCATTTCGTTGGCAAACTTTAATATTTTTGATGCAAAACAAAATAATAGATGTGTACAGTGTGAACTACATCAAGGAAATATGTGGTACTTTATTAAATTTTAGTATTTCTTTGTTCAGTTAGCATCACTTCTTGTCTCTCGTTGTCAACGTTTCTTGAAAAAATTTAGTGAAGTAGTAGCTTTTCAGAGTTTGTTGTAAGAAACGATTGCACTTAGCGTTTTAATTAGTCTGTAGTTCTTCAAAGTACAGTTCGCTTGGAGAACTATTTCCTGATTTAGGTCTTTTCGTTGTTTATTTCAGGTTGAAAGCCTTAGCTGTACTATCTTAATTTGGAGGCGTTTCATTTTAGGTGTTAACTTGGGGTGTAGCTAGCTTGGTTCGGAGTTGCATTTCATTGACTTGTTATTTGGTGAAGAATACATCAAAGATCCTTTCTCTCAAATTGAATGCCCCTTGGTAAGCCAGCGGAGGTAAGCGACTATCAAGTTCTTCCTTTTGTGCTCTTGTTCTCGGACTCTGAGTGAGGAAATGAGATTTGTTTACTGAGTATTATTCATGCTAAAAGAAAGTTTCATCAGTCCAGTGTAGCTTGATTCTTAGATTGGATCCTTGTGACTTTTTTCTTTCTAAAATACATTTTTAGATAGCAAATATTGTATATTTCTGGCCCACCACTTCGTATCTCTTTTACTGAGCGGCCATGAAAATTGAGGCGCACATGATATCAGAAATAGGTCCAATGCAGTTTCGGCAGTTCATCAAACAACGGGTATTCATCAGTTTAGTTACGCTAATTTGCGTTCTGGTCACATGGACAAGCCATGGTTTTGTGTTCCAATTAGTTTTATAAGATTGGGTTGAGTTTTGGTGCTTGTCAGTGTCTTTGTGATTTGAGGATCTCCATTTTGGAGCCTATCGAAGATTGTGTAGTGACCTTATTGTTGTGAATTAAAGTTGCAAGATGCAATATTTCCCAAGTTTGATACGAGTAGAAAATCAGATGACAGAAATATTTTTTCTAAGTATTTAGTGATTATTTCTTAGCATTTTTCTATACCTGACCGCAATGTCGTCACTATTAAATAGGAGTTGGACGTACTGTTGGTACGTCAATTGTCTATCCAAGTCGTCCAAGGCCTCTCGCTCGAGAAAAACTTGCGCCAACATGTGGGCCACGCTTCCGGAATCGATGGTGAACCTTTCCTTTCTCCTATCAATCTGATTTATAGGTTACATTTTCCTAAATGATACTGGCGTCGGTACCTCTCCTATACGCCCTATCTACCGGAGGCGATGTGTTAGATCAGACGCTGGTGTGCCTAATGGAGGCATTCTCTCGGTTAGACATGGAGGACCTGTGTGGTGCGGTGCCATGTCGTGCTGCTGCTCATGGCGGGAGAACAATATATCACATCATGTTGCACAAGTTTAGGCACCTAACAACGCATCTTCACAGACCAAGAACTACGAGATCACCCCTTTCATTCTGGGGTGACGGATTTCTTGTCTAATATCTTGATATCTGTTTGTACTAAGTACCGGTAGGCACACCAAGGTATCAGTGCTTTACTTGGGTTTCCTTATTTTGATCGGATGATTCTTCTATTGATTTGTTCTGATTTCTAAATTGCGATTTGTAGGTTGGAGACATTGAACTGTCAAGAGTGCATCAAATTTAAGTATGTCCTGAATTTAACATCTAACAAAGGGACATCTAGAAGGCAATTCTACGACATTTACTTGGCAAGTAGTGATACGGCATTCCTTTTTAGTAGCAGAGCAAACAGTAAAGACAATGATGTATGAAATCACAATGTTGAGCTTTATGTGTTTAAATGTGTACTTATTAGTGGTGTCTACGCATAAAAGGTCAACAGATGTGATCGAATTTGGGAATGATTAAATTGGTGTCTACGCATAAGAAAATTGCTTATATTATTTAAATTCAATATTATTTTGAGACAAAGCTCGATGCTCCGTAATTCCTAAGATACGGGAGCTATATCTGTGACTACTATACATGTCTCTCTTGTTGAAGTAATGAGACATGATGCTTTATTTTTACCACATTGATCGAATGTACATGTCATATATGTATATAGAATTTGGATAATTGATTGTGAGCAGTAACTTTTTTATTACAAGGGTGCATGTTCTGACAGTGTTCACTTAGAATTCACAATCCAATAGGATGACCATGAAATGGTTACTTAAACTCAGAAATTCTTCAGGAGTACACAACTTAATGTTCTGGTTGCTTGCGCATAATGTAAAGTTATATAAAATTTAAGATCTCCGTAGCAACGCACGGGCACTCAGCTAGTTTATACTAATATTTGTCGTGTTTGGATGCATGTCCACTTGGGTTCTTGAATCTCTCGCAACACGTCCACTCCCAAATTTTGAAAAGCTAGAGTTTCTGCGACGGTGCAATTTTTTTTTGCGATAAAGGAGCAGGTACAACTACAGCAGGATTCTTACAGAACGATCCAGAAACAAAGCAAAAATACAAAACGGTCCTTCTGGACCTTCTCAACGGGGTGATAACTAATTTGTGACGTTAAGAGGGGCACAATGCATGCCTGCTGGATTTGTGGCATATATTTCGTTTGTTACAGTGGATGAAGCTCTCATAGATTTCTGTTCTTAAAAGTTTACACGGGACACTGTTATCTTATAGCCATGAATTTGACATCTTGTATTGGTGTTCGTGGTTAAACATGACCCGAGACAAAATGAATCTTATACATGACACTGTTTTTACTTGCAGGCAAAATGAAACAATTGCCCCTGGCGAACGCTAAAGAACAAGTTCCTTTGTGCTTACTGTCTTACTAGGCATTGTGAGAGAGAATATTCAGGAAACATTCCAGAACTAAACAACAGCAACTTTCCGTCCAACAAATAGTCATTACGGCCGGAAACAAAAGCTACAGCGAAAGCCGGCACGGCGAAGAGATTCGCCTATTCCTAGTCTACCTTATGCATCTCATTCCTAGTCTACAGCTTCGCTCGTCTCCTATCCCTAAACATCTATCCATCAACACCTAACTCCACAAACAGACATTCAGCGGCCACCTCCTACATCAATCCTAGCTACTCACTCACTCCCGCACCAAGTTAATGTCAATGCTGCACGACCGCGACTCCATCTGCTGCATCATGCCCGTCCACCTGCCACCGCCGCCCATCACGGCGCCATCCGGCAACGCCAGCTCCTGCTCCTCCTCCCCGTCGCGGGCCACCGCCGGTAGCGGCGGGGTATCCTCCTCCTCATGTCCCACACCACCGTTGGCCTCGCCGGCTTCCACCTCGCCCTCTTGCTCGGCCTTGCCTTTCTTGCTCTTCTTCTTCGACCCCGCGTACATGAAGCTCCCCACAACCACCTGTTCGCAGCAGCAAGGTACACAGATCGATCGTTTTATATACAGGTTAGGGCAACAACCAAGTACTGCTGAGAGACAACACAAGCCTCAAGTTACCCAAACTGGTGATATACTCATACCTCAGTCATATGTGAAATAAGACAACTGTCATCACCTGAACGGTCCCAGCTGCTGTAAGGACTCCACCAACACTCCCTCCAATGACCCTGTGATCCGCACCACACAGCGCAATGCATAGCCCTCCATTCCTGGTGCAGGAAGCACCGTCGTCGATCACCAGATATGATCCAGACAAGCACAGGATCTCATATCGGCCCTGAAAAAGTTATTGTTAAAGAGAACAAGTGCTTTCCATGACAATGTTACAAGTGAACCATTTCTTAAAAACAATATTATGCACATCCACGAGCAATGGGTCTAAAAACATGCAAAACAAAAATTCCTCTATTAAGTTGCAAAAGAAATATCATAACTTCAATGGGTAAGGACAGAAGCAGTCAGGTTCACTTCTACTGAGAACAGAGCAGCAGCAGCATACATCAAAGTTGTTTGTTCATTCTTGTCAACATTAATAAAATAAGAAATAGCAATATGCATATCCATGAGTGATGGGTCTAAAAACTGCAAACATGAACAAACTCCTGTCATAAGTTGCTAACAACATATAATGGCTGCATTCGATAACCAAGGACTGAAGCAATCAGGTTTACTTCTACAGAGACAGCAGATCAAAAGCGTAGAACTAGAGGAGAACTGACTTTACTACTGCCAGTAACAAAGCATAATAGATCATGCCACATCTGAGGATAATACAACCACACGCACACTCATGACCCATACCAGCAGCTTTAAGGAGTTCATTTTCCACATGATGCAAATGAAATGAAAAGTACACGAAATGACAAATAAATCCAAAGGCTGGTTATGTGATCTATGATGTTGAATAGAGCTATTCTTCTCATGTAAGTGAGCCCCAAGTAAGAATACGCATTTTCCCTATTTTATTAGCAGAGGGTCAAGTTAGGCTTGTAGGAAGAAGTCCGGATGAAAATGCAGTTACTTTGTTAGCCTACTGGTTAGTTTCTACCACAAGTTATCACCGTATATATATGGTTAGATTATGATCCTGATAGACTCTGGTGAAGCATACAAGTTCTAGTATTCATTAATCACGTTGCAGAACCAAATTCTCTCAAGGAACTGGTAATGTTGCAGGGTAACAAAACAGATAGCTCAGAATATTTAAGGACAGATTATGTTACATTAGATAACAAGAAACAAAAACTAGAAGGCATCGGTCTGTCGACCACTAGTACTAAGCATACCTCATATGTAACTACACTGCCAGAGCTGGAATCCTGATGCAGGGTTGCCGTGGAGACAGCCCCTGATACTGAGATGATGCAGACAGCCCTTGGGCCCTGTTGTGAGAAGGACATAATCCTGGCTGCAACATCCTGCACAAGGAGAATAGGCCGCAGTTAGAGAGTGCACAAGGAGGTCCAAGCTGAGAAGTAGAGCCCACCTCAGAGGCAGAGGAAGGGGTACAAATTGTATACCTCTCCTGAGGGGATGATGATGACGTGGGGCGTGAAGCCGGTGCCGACGGAGCCGAGGAAGGATTCACCTGCAAGCAGAATTCAGCTGTCAATCTTAACCAACTAACAGTGAGACAGTGAAGTCTGTATCTATCCGTCCGTCGCAGCAGAGGACGGACGGAAGAGAAGAGCTGGGCCTTACCGAGGGAGGCGAGCTGCTGCATCTTGCCGGACCCGGGCGGCCGCCCCCGGCGCTTCTCGGGCACCACGAGGAGGGCGGTGGAGGGCTGAGACGGGGACGGCGCCTCGTCCGGCTTGTACTTGCGGGGCCTCCCCAGCTTCTTCCTGACCGCCAGCTCGTCCCCGCCGGCGCTGGGGGGGGCGGCTACTGCTGTTGGTGGTCGGACGCCTCGGCCTGGGGAACATGGGGGTCGGGCCCATCTGGAACGCGAAGGCGGCGCCATGGTCGAAATGGCGGTAGTCGTCAAGGTGGGGAGAAGGGGAGCGGTGGTGGATGTAGTAGGGGGAAGTGGAAGGGGGCCCGAGGCCACCATGGAGCCTAGCTAGCACGGAGAGGAGGAGGTCGCCGGAGCCGGGGGTCAACTTTCTCGCTCTCAAAGATCGTGGACCATTGGAGCGCGGCGCTGCTCTGTGGTGGTTCCAGCTGCGAATCCACCGTGGTCTTCGTGGGCACCAACAACAGATAGAAACCTTTTCCGCTACTAGGTAGTGGGCGGAGCTTGAGAAATGGGACGAGGAGAATGAGGACGTGGAGGAAGAGGATGAGGACGTGGAGGCCGACAGACATATCGTACACCCAGATGCAATCGTGGACACGGGGCCAAGCGTTGTTGTGGGAAGTAACGTATACTTTCCTTGTACGCTGAGCACAAGGATCATCCAATATAACCATGTCCTGGATGAACTCGAGGTGGTCGATGCTCCTCCGTTCACGTGCCGGCGGCTGATCCGAACCACCATTCTCATAACGGCAAGAGAGGGCGTCTTTGGATTCGCACGTCTGGCCAGATCTAAGCTACAGCTGTGGTCGAGGGAGGCTAACGTTCCTGAAGGAGATTTGGCGTGGGTGCCGTACAGGATCTTGGATGTTAAGCTTGCCGACATTCCTGGGTTTCCTCGTCTTGTTGGCTCAGCTGATGCCGTCATTGTCGTGAGGACGGGTTATGGGGTCTTCCCTTGAAATCTTAAAATGGGTACAAATTAACCTAAAATTTACCACGGTTATCTCACTCTGTGCACGAGTCGCTACAGGCTTCCCGTGAGGACGGGTTCTATGGTGATTTATTATCGCAAGTGTGCTGTGCTTACTCCATCTTCTGGTTGTGCAAGAACGCGATAATAAGTCATCATAGACAATTTGATGTGTTTCGTTTTCAGTCAATGTACCTTTCTTTTTTATAAGAGTGAGATAACCGTGGTAAATTTTAAGTTAATTTGTACCCATTTTGAGATTTCAAGGGAAGAACCCAAAACCCGTCCTCACGACAATGACGGCATCAGCTGAGCCAACAAGACGACAAAACCCACAGTTGCAGCTTAGATCCAGCCAGACTTGCGAATCCAAGGATGCCCTCTCTTGCAGCCATGAGAATGGTGGTTCGGATCAGCCGCCGGCACGTGAACGGAGGAGCATCGACCACCTCGAGTTCGTCCAGGACATGGTTATATTGGATGATCCTTGTGCTCAGCGTACAAGGAAAGTATATGTTACTTCCACAACGACGCTTGGCCCCGCGTCCACGATTGCATCTGGGTGTACGATATGTCTATCGGCCTACACGTCCTCATCCTCTTCCTCCACGTCCTCATTCTCTTCGTCCCATTTCTGAAGCTTTGTCCAGTACCTACCGGAAATGGTTTCCATCATGTTGTTGGTGCCCACGAAGACCACGGTGGATTCGTGGTGATGGCAGCTGAGGTCGTTGCAGCCGTAACCACCATAGAGCAGCGCCAGTGGTCCACGATCTTGGCATAAATCTGGTGGTTTATACTGTTTCTACTATGCTGAAAACATCTTTGCGCGTGGTCTAGAGTTCCCCATGTGTTGTCACTTCTATCTCGGGGACTTGCTTGGATGATGGATGCTTCTACCTCTACCTGGATTCACTCGAGCGAGTCACAATGATATGCTTCTGTTACGCAAAGGAGTTTAGGAGGGAGAATAACCGAAGAAAACGAACATACATCATTTCTATGTAATGTTGTGGGCTTGTTTGTTTCTAATGTAATTTGACGTACACTCTTCTGAGTTTAGAGTAACTAAAATTTGATTAATGGTGATAGAGCTCTAAACAATAGAGTTTATTCAAAACTTGTATCATGTTAGAATTATTTGTGGTGCGCCAAAAGGTCCGATTGTTTTTTCTAAACATGTAGTACTAAGGAAATTGTTGGATAAGCACATACGAGGCAGGTCAGCAGACGGTACGACAGGCTCACCCGTAGAACCGCACGGGCAATTAGCTATATTGAATAGACACTGGTAATTAAATATTTTCATGCACTCAAGCTGACCTGAAGCAATATAGTATACTTCATAATAACACGTACGTACGTAGGCTTCCAAAACACAGAAAATACAATAACCCTTTAGTACAGCTACAGCCATCTACCGCGGTGTCATTTCTTGAGTAAATTACCAACTAAATTTGACTTACCTATGCATGCGAAGTCCTTGGACAGATAGCTCCTGAGACACGGCACGGTAAACCTCTGGTGTTTTAGGTAAATAAGTGGACTTGCCAATGCAGTTTGCACACAGCTTGCAAATTAAGGCAGTTCTGGTACTGAGTAAGTGCGCCCTTGAGATCTTGACCCAAGAATTCGCGCATACCAGTAGGTGTAGCCTGTAGACCAGGAATACAATGACCGTGCAAGAGACGAAAACATGCAAGTCTATGAGTATAGCATCTGCATAAAACAACAATCATCATCATATAATTTCTTTGCAGCTGGCCTAACAGAAATTATAACTTGCACAATCTACCGTACCTGTAAAGAATGGTACATCTATATTACCTTAGTGCTATATTTAGATCAACTGCGTGAGCCGTGCAGGTGGAGTCAGTCAGACCGTAGATGTCCGGCCGGCAACTGTCAAGGCGGCAAGAGGTATAGGTAGACTCGTACAGTTCAACGACGGCGACCGACAGACGAAGCCCTAGCACAGGCGACGGCGGCGGCGTCGTGTCGTGTCCTCCTGTTACTGGGCTGTGCCTGTGTATGGGCCTTGGGCTTTGCATCGTGTGTGGTGGGTTTTAAGCCCATGTCGTGTGCGTTGCTGTGCCGCTGTGGCCAGCTATATACTCTGTTGAGACATCTGGAGAGAGCTATGGAATGAATATTGCTATGAACCCTAGTTTATGTCTCTACTTTTCTGTATCTTAGGAACCTAGTTAATTAGCAAATCCCCCAGTTCATCGCGGGGTCTCCCATCAGGAGCGTTCCTTGTTTGATTCCTTGTCCGGGATCTGACAAAATGGTATCAGAGCAGTTCGTTCCTGCTCAGATCTGCTGAAATTTTTCTTCCCCGGCGATCCTCTCCTCTTCTGGACGAAATTGTCTGCCCGAGCTCTTGTTCTCGCTCAAAGAAAAAAAATTCCGGCCAAGGATCTGCTCCCCATCCACCAAATCCCTTCGTCCCTCCCGATCTCCTCACTCGTGTCGGCCACCACCCGCACCCCACCCACCCTCTGCCCTCGCTCACCGACGGCGCCACCCGCACCCCACCCGCACTCCACTCCATCCTCGGGCCGCACCAGCTCCGCCCCGCCGGTCTCTCCACTGAATCCTCGGGACCCAACAGCTCCGCCGGTCCGCCCCACGTCGACCTCCTCCTCGGGCCGCACCAGCTCCGCCACGGCAAGGTCGCCGTCCTCCCTGGCCGTGCGTCCCGCCGCCTCCTGCTTCCTCACCGCGCGTGGTCGCCTCATCCTCGTCCCCGAACACCACGGGCCCCTCCGCCGTCCTGCTCCGTCCTCCCCTGTCCCGTTGACGGCGCCACCACGGTCCTCTCCTCCCCGGACTCCGCCGACGCCGCCATCAGCATCCCCGTCCCCCACCCCGGGCATCCCTGCTCCAACACGACGTCCGTCTCGCCTCACGGCCAACCCGGACTCGCCTCTACCCCATCGCCGGCGATTCACCCTGCTCCGGCCTCCTCCGTGGCGTCGTGACCGGCTGCCATCCCGAGCCCCCGCTCGACGTGCTCCCTGCTGCCTCCGGAAGCGCGCCGGCAGCCCACCTACGCACAGGATGGGCAAATCCAAGCACAACGACCGGCGGACGCACAAGAACTCGCCGCTCTCAAGCTCGACATGGAGCACCTCAGCACCAGGACGGAAGAAATCGGATCCAAAGTTGATGGAGTGGAAGAAAAGGTAACAGCTTTATCTGCACAATTCTCTCGATTGGAATCTCTATTGCTTGCCGATCGAGAACGTGCACTCGAAAAACAGAAAGCAGTCGAAGTTGAGCAACAGCAACTTGATGATCCAGGAAAAGCAGCAGCGGCAGACCAATTGCAACAACAAGCAGCGGCTGCAGAGAAATTGAAGCAGCAAGAACAAGCAACAGCTGACGAGAATTTGCGACAGCAGCAAGTCGATCAAGACCGTGGTAGTGGTCACTCTCGTCCCATACACCTTCCACAGCCTGCTAACTACTACCCATCACCCCAGCAACCAAACAATTACCCACACTGGAACCAGAACCCTACTCACCACCACAATTTCAACCAAAACTACCAGCTACCCCCACACCCAGACCCATACCACCATTTCAACCCACACCACTACCCCCATTCTCTACCCAACTGGCAGCATCCCTATACCCAACCAACACCACAGCATCTACCACCCAACAACCATCAGCATGAACAGAACCACTATCCGAGACCGGGTGAACCTCCTGACAGAGGTCACTACAACAGAGGAGGTAGAAATCAAGAATTTAACCGTGATGCTCAATTCTACAAATCCATTGCCAAGCCTCCAAAAATGGATTTCCCTCGTTTCGATGGCACAAATCCCGAGGAATGGCTGCGTCTGACAGAAAAATACTTCAACATGGTGTATGTACCAGAAAATGCCAAGTTTGATTATGCACAAATGTACATCACTGGCAGAGCTGATACATGGCTCAGAAATTCAGGTGTGCTGGCTGAAAACCTCAATTGGAAGAGTTTCTGTGATGTAGTAGTGCGAAGATTTTCAACCAGTAGTTCATACGAAGCAGTGGAGGAATTCAACTCCATCAAGCAAGAATACAACACAGTAATTGAGTACACTGACAAGTTTGAAGATAAAATGGCAAACTACAGGAAGGAGAACCCAGATGTCAGAGAGGCTTATTATGTCAAGTGTTACATAAATGGGTTGCGAGGGGAGATAAAACACTACATGAAACCACATAAACCAGCATCACTATATGAGGCAGTTGCTCATGCAAAAGATTTAGAGTTGGGTATGCAGGCTACAGCTCAGAACCACAACAGGCGATTCAATGCAGCACATGAATCCAATTTCGCTGCCCCAATTTACCCTCAGCCAACATCCAGTCCTGACAACAATCCTAAGAAGGATTTTGACAACCCAAGGACTAGACCTGAAGCTAAATTCAATGAGCCTGGGAAATGTAAATACTGTGGTCAGAAGTGGTTCTTCGGACATCGCTGCCAGCAATACAAGTCATTGAATGTAATGACAACAGATAGTCCCCAAGAACAGGAAGAGGAAGAATTCCATGATCTACCACAAGAGGTTACCAACAAACCACACATGACGCCGGATCAACAGGAAGATACACCACCAATGCAAATGTTCTCAAAAGATCTTTCCAGAATTCTACACCAAAACCTTGAAGACGTGGTTCCCATCACATAACTCTTGAGGACAAGTGTGCTCTCGAGGGGGCGGAATTGTCGTGTCCTCCTGCTACCGGGCTGTGCCTGTGTATGGGCCTTGGGCTTTGTATCATGTGTGGTGGGCTTTAAGCCCATGTCGTGTGCGTTGCTGTGCCGCTGTGGCCAGCTATATACTCTGTTGAGACATCTGGAGAGAGTTATGGAATGAATATTGCTATGAACCCTAGTTTATGTCTCTACTTTTCTGTATCTTAGGAACCTAGTTAATTAGCAAATCCCCCAGTTCATCGCGGGGTCTCCCATCAGGAGCGTTCCTTGTTCGATTCCTTGTCCGGGATCTGACACGGCGGGTGGAGGAAAATGATTATACGGCAGATCGATCGCATCACGTCGTCAATTAATAGTACTCCGTACCATGGTCGTGGCCTTTGGGCTTGGGCTGTTCTGCGCAGGTAATGAGATGCATATGTGTTTGTTAACGGCCCACCCGCTAATTAACCCGGAGCCTGGAGGGGGGTCCATCAATCGGTCCATGGACACGCAAATCCAATATTAACTAACATAAATCCTAGTCTCAAAAAAAAAAGACTAACATAAATCCTAGACATGTATTAATTTAAAAACCTGTACAATGGGTATATTGAGACGGCGGATCGAGCTCCAAGAGCACGGACCCGGAGGAACTTGAGTAATCTTGAATCCGCATCTCTTCCATCTCCATGTCAAGGATGATTAGCAAAGTTCGAAGAAGACGTCTCGGCAATAATGTAGGAGAATATATGGTCATATACAGCAACACAACGTTGCTGCCCTCACCGGAGCACTTGAAACCAGTTTTCACATGTAGAGCCCGAGGGATGTCTGGATCAAGTGATCGAAGCTTCTCCTCAATATCAATCACCACCGCCTCCGACGGCCAACCTCCGCCCGGTAGTCGATTCCACACCGATATCTTGAACCCGTCAAGAACCAGCAGCCTCAGTAGCTTAAGCCCGTCGACATGTGAGTAGTATGACCCCAAGTGATAATGTCCTTTGCATTGACAGGGAGCTTTATGAATCCTTGCTCCCTTGTAGAGACATTGTAGGTAAGTATCTTGCCAAAGAAGAGCAGCAGCCAGTGGATGACACCGCCTTGGAGGATTACGGTGATGTCGCGTGCTGCATAACAGTACTGCGAAAGGAAGCCGCTTCTGGTATTGCTCGTGACTGCACGTTCCCAGGTGCCACACGACCATGTGGTGGTGCATGTAGTGTTGCTGCCGTGCATGTTGACGAGATAAGAAAGGAACAAAAGGAAGGGGCAGCCGATGCCATCCTCGGCGGTGAGCAAAAGGATCCTATCGAAGCATGAGGTATTTTTCAGGCTTACGCCTGGCGGTCAGAGATGAAGGTACGGTGCCCGGTGACGGTGTCCAAGACGCATAGGTTGCGGAGACTTCTTTTGTAGCGGCGACGGCGGAAGAGGACGAGTCCGCCATGGGACGTCACCGGAATATGCTCGCCGATGAGGTCGGCCGTGTTGCTTGACAAGTAAGGGGACATATGGTGATTCAAGCACGACGCGGCTGCGGGCGTGTCCGGGTGGACCAAAGAGAGCAGCGGTGACGGCAGACGATGGGCCTTGCCATGTTGGGCATTGTTGAGCCAGGCGAGGATGCAATGGGGTATGATTCCTCCTCGTTGGGTGACGCGGTGGATGAACGGTGGACTGAGGATGTCAAGGCGCAGGAGCTTGCAGGAGGCGGCGCAGCGGACGAGGGTGCGGCTGTCGGAGCGTGCGATGATTTCGAGTAGTAGATCTGTCGGGAGAGTCCACTCAGTCGCCACCGGAGAAGTCATCGGCGTGTATGTGCTTTCCCGTTGGAGTTTCGTCGGCGCCTTCGTGCTTTGTATTTGTGTGTGTATAGGCTACTTGATATTCAGAGTCCATCGAATTCGGCTGTTCGCTGTTGTAATACTATTGGAAGCTGAATTAATATGCCACCGGGTCCCAACACGAACAGGAGTCGGCTCACCCAATTTTATTCTGATTCAGTTACGTACATGTACGTGTCCTCTCGGTACCTATTATATTTCTACTAGCTAAATGTCCGTGCGATTGCTACGGGTTTAAAATAAATTAACAAGTTCCATCATATAATAATCCTTGCACAGATCAAATACTCGCAACTTACTTCCTAATATTCCTTGTATACATTACGGGGAATCCGAAAGTAACACACATATTTTGGAACCAATTATTTTATCTAATGCACAACTAAATCAATATCAAATCGGAGAAACCTCAAGCAATTAAAACTAAACTTGTGCTGGTGCTCATTTGTTAATCGGCAAAGCATCCAGGCTGAATAAATAAATTTGTGAACGCATTCAGCCTTTATTGGATATGTACCCATATTTTCCGGTACACTCATACAGTAGCTAGAATACACCGCGAAGATGGATCCAGCTGTTTTTTCATATCTGGAGTTCTGGACACTGGAAAGCAAACTTGACAGTTTGAAGGCATCGAACTGGAGTCACGGACTCTACAACGGTGGTTACAATAGCTATCTATAAAACGGAATACTGCCAACGACCACGAAACTGCTCTCGCGACCATGGCGTACTGGGGCGTGCCGTCGGCAGCGGCGGCCTGATCTCCTCCGTCCAGCGTCCTCTGCATCCGTCTCGACCAGATCCGGAACCCCCACGGTGACCTCTCCCCAACCATCAGCTCAACATGTAGGGGCTTGGTCTGTGACGCCGTGGCCCTCCCGGAGTTTCCTGCACTCGTCCTCATGCTAGGGACGGCGGTCGCCCTGGCCTCGTCGTCGCCCAACGCCTCCACTCGCGCCGCCGCGCTCGGCGCGGCCGTCCTCGCCTCCCGCAAGTCCGACCCCGTCGTTCGTGGACGGATGTTGGCAGTGGCGGAGGACCCTACGAGCGAGGTAGGGCAGACGCCCTACCTTGATTTTTGTCAACAAATCAAGAATACGTTTGGATCTGAGGCATTGGCGGTAGATCAAGTGTGATTCTGTCGTCGGTGGTTATTTCCCGTGTTCCAGGCCGTTTAGTTAGAGAAGAAAGGGAAGGGGATCAGGTGGGCTTGCTATTGGGCTTTCACTGGGCCGAGTTGGAGGAGCATTGGCGGCCTAGTGCTCATTTTACCGTATTTTTCTTCATTGGATAGTGCTTATGGCTAGTTTTTGGTTTGAGTCTGTACGGGATATTAGTCATTAGGTGGCCATCGAGTTAGCTGTGTGTGGATTATGTTTCTACTAACAGATTGTGTTGAGTATTACTTTGATTTTGTTGTAAAAAAAATTATGCTTTAAATTTCGCCCGACCTTAGAAAGATTTCGTCCTCCGCCACTGGATGTTGGTCAAGCGCTCGCCCAAGGTCTCGAACAAGAATCGCCGGCTCGCGCGTCGACGACCTCACGCAGGACGCACCACCACGGCACCACCTCGCCAGCGCACGTGCCATGGACGTCCAGGCCTGCGCACGCGCCAGAGCCGTCAGAGCTCGCCAGCGCACGCGCCCGCGCCCGCGCCAGAGCCGCTCGCGCCCGCGCCTGACCGGACCCTGACCTCGCCGTCCACCGCGCTGGCCCCGGCCGCGTCCCTGGCTCTGGCGAGCTAGAGCGGCGGCGGCCCTGGCGCGCTTTAATCGGCAGCTCGACCTCGGATGTCAGCGCCGCGGCGTCGTCTCCATAGTCCATGCCCGCCGTCGCGCTCTTCTCCATGCCCGCCGTCGCCGTCGAGGTTAGCGCCGTGCTCCGAGGCGTCGTGGAAGACGACGGTGTCTAGCTCGCCTCCGCGCAAATCCTACCGCCGGCCCGGCCTTCCCGCGGCTCCCGGCGGTGGTTAGGGGGCCGGCGGCGCGCGCCAGGAACGCGGCAGTGCGCTGACCAGCCCTCCTCTCTCTCTTTCTTCTTCTATGGCCGAGCAGCGCACGGGAAACATAACGACACGGAAAAAAACGAACCGTTTTTTAACTTATGGGTGGCAGTGGTGAGTAAATATGTGATTTGGTGTGAGGGTAAAACTGGAAATCTAAAAAACGTACCAATACCAACACCTCCTCAAGTCATATTATATAGTAGAGACTAATATTTGTCGTGTTTGGATGCATGTCCACTTGGGTTCTTGAATCTCTCGCGACACCTCCACTCCCAAATTTTGAAAAGCTAGAGTTTCTGCGACGGTGCAATTGATTAGTCACCTGAAAATTCAGAGTTTTTTACCTTGCCAAGTAGTTCTACTTTCTATAAGGGGGCAGAGATGGGTGCCCAGGAAGGAAAGGCAATGGAACAGAGGCCGTGGGATTGCGCTTACCGGCAGGAATTATGGGAAGTGGAGTTATACTTCTCTTCTTCTTCTTTTTTTTTTTTTTTTTTTTTTGAACAGGGAATGGCCCCGAAGGGCCTGGAGTTTTCATTAACCTTCAGAGGCAGAGTTACAACTTACAATAAGGGACTCAAGAGAAACAGAAATTACAAACAAGTCCCTACAATTTGCACATAAGACCTCAAGATGAAAATAAGAAATACAATCAAGGCCTGCTCCTTCTCCGCCGCAGTTTGACGCCGCCGCACAGTCACCTTCATCGTCGCCGGGGACGAAACCAATTGGGGCGATAAAGGGGGAGCACACTGCACTGCTAGCAAGGGCCTCCGCAACGGCAACAAGGCCTGGAGGTTGAAGAATCCCATCTAGCGCGGCCGGAGAAAACCGTCGCCGACGCAAGAGGAGGGAGAGGTCGCCGTTCGACCGTAGAGTACACCGACGACTCCTTCGCCGGTGTTGGGAGTCTCCCGAGAGAAGCATAAACTCCTACCCTAGTGCAAACCCAGCCGCGAGTAAACACGAATTGGACGAACTCCTCTTCCCTCGCCACCAAGACGAGTTGGAAGAATTCCTCCCAAATCCACGCCACCACCACTGTGTTCGCGATTTACGAACCTTTTTATTGAAGAGGTCGCAGAAATGGCGATGCAGCCCGCGTCCTCCATCCTCTGAAGCTTGGCAACCTGCATCATCTTCTCCACCATGCAGCAGAAGAGGTTCCAGAACTTCTGCAACACGAACCCCACACCAGCACCTCCAGATTTGAGAATGAAGTGATAACACCACTCCCTCTCCTCGCCTCCACGGCCGGCCAGAGGGAGATCCACATCACCACACCTCAAGACGGAGGTCTCTTCGAGCTTATTCAAGCAAACGCCATCGGATTTCCTCCCCCACCACACCCACCACCATGGAAGGACGCCGGAAGGGAGCATCTCCAGGCCGAGGTCGCCGCTCGGAGGCGACCCGACCAGGCGCCAAGAAAAGGAGGATGGCAAACGCCAAAACGCCACGAGGGGCAAAGCAACAAGGAAACAAACCCTAGATCTACTATCTACAGAAGTGCCACGAGCTCCTCGCCCATCTCTACTCCGGCCGGCGGCGCCGCTGGAGCAGATCCGGGGACGACCCGGGCGGCGGCGAACACGAGGGACTCTCAAGGGCTGTGTCGGGAGAGAGGGAAAAAGATGATTAGATGAGTGGAAGAAAAAGACAGTGCTCGGCTCAGTCTTTTGAGTTATACTTCTCAACGGGGTGATAACTAATTTGTGACGTTAAGAGGGGCACAATGCATGCCTGCTGGATTTGTGACATATATTTCGTTTGTTACGGTGCATGAAGCTCTCATAAGATGCAAACCAACTTGTGGTTGGATGGTTAGCAGGGTGGTTGTACCCTCAGTCACCAGATTTCAAACCCAAGTTTGACCGTCGACAGCGAGGCGTCCGTGTGAATTCGTCAATTTCAAGACTCGATCCGCTTTTATGTGAGCGTCTCCGTTTGTACTGTGTTTCTCAAAAAAAAAACTCTCATAAGATTTATGTTCTTAAAAGTTTACACGGGACACTGTTATCTTATAGCCATGAATTTGCCATCTTGTACTGGTGTTCGTGGTTAAACATGACCCGAGACAAAATGAATCTTATACTACATGACACTGTTTTTACTTGCAGGCAAAATGAACCAATTGCCCCTGGCGAACGCTACAGAACAAGTTCCTTTGTGCTTACTGTCTTACTAGGCATTGTGAGAGAACATTCAGGAAACATTCCAGAACTAAACAACAGCAACTTTCCATCCAACGAATAGCCATTACGGCCGGAAACAAAAGCTACGGATACCACCGGTAGCAGTGAAAGCCGGCACGGCGAAGAGATTCGTCTATTCCTAGTCTACCTTATGCATCTCATCTCATCTCATCTAATGCGCAACCAGGAGCTACTTACTACAGCTTCGCTCGTCTCCTATCCCTAAACATCTATCCATCAACACCTAACTCCACAAACAGACATTCAGCGGCCACCTCCTACATCCATCCTAGCTACTCACTCAATCGCGCACCAAGTTAATGTCAATGCTGCACGACCGCGACTCCATCTGCTGCATCATGCCCGTCCACCCGCCACCGCCGCCCATCACGGCGCCATCCGGCGACGCCAGCTCCTGCTCCTCCTCCCCATCACGGGCCACTGTCCTCCTCCTCATGTCCCCCACCACCGTTGGCCTCGCCGGCTTCCACCTCGCCCTCTTGCTCGGCCTTGCCTTTCTTGCTCTTCTTCTTCGACCCCGCGTACATGAAGCTCCCCACAACCACCTGTTCGCAGCAGCAAGGTACACAGATCGATCGTTTTAGATACAGGTTAGGGCAACAACCAAGTACTTCTGAGAGACAACATAAGCCTCAAGTTGCCCAAATAGGTGATATGCTGATATTTCAGTCATATGTGAAATAAGACAACTGTGATCACCTGAACGGTCCCAGCTGCTGTAAGGACTCCACCAACACTCCCTCCAATGACCCTGTGATCCGCACCACACAGCGCGATGCATAGCCCTCCATTTCTGGTGCGGGAAACACCGTCGTCGATCACCAGATATGATCCAGACAAGCACAAGATCTCATATCGGCCCTGGAAAGGAACAGTAGACACGTAAGAAGTTATTGTTACAGAGAACAAGTGCTTTCCATGACCAATGTTACAAGTGAAGCATTTCTTAAAAACAATATTATGCACATCCACGAGCGATGGGTCTAAAAACATGCAAACATGAACAAAGAATTCCTCTATTAAGTTGCAAATCCACAAGTCAATTGACAAGGACAGAAGCAATCAGGTTCACTTCTACTGAGAACAGACCAGCAGCATCATACATCAAAGTTGCTTGTTCATTCTTGTCAACATTAATAAAATAAGAAATAGCAATATGCATATCCATGGCTGATGGGTCTAAAAACTGCAAGCATGAACAAACAACTCCTGTCTTAAGTTGCTAACTACATATAATGGCTGCATTTGATAACAAAGGACTGAAGCAGTCAGGTTTACTTCAACAGAGACAGCAGATCAAAACCCCCCTACATAAATCCAAAGGCTGGTTATGTGATCTATGATGTTCAATAGAGCTATTCTTCTCATGTAAGTTATGAAAGATATGAAAGTATGCCTTTCTTCCAATTTTATTAGCAGAGGGTCATGTTACGCTTGTAGGAAGAAGTCCGGATGAAAATGCAGTTACTTTGTTAGCCTACTGGTTAGTTTCTACCACAACCTATCACCGTATATATATGGTTACATTCTGAACCTGATAGACTCTGGTGAAGCATACAAGTTCTAGTATTCATTAATCACGTTGCAGAACCAAATTTTCTCAAGGAACTGGTAATGGTGCAGGGTAACAAAACAGATAACTCAGAAAACTTATTTAAGGACAGATTATGTTACATTAGATAACAAGAAAAAAAACTAGAAGGCATAAAGATATTGGTACTAAGCATACCTCGTATGTAACTGCACTGCCCGAGCTGGAATCCTGATGAAGGGTTGCCGTGGAGACAGCCCCTGACGCTGAGATGATGCAGACAGCCCTTGGGCCCTGTTGTGAGAAGGACATAATCCTGGCTGCAACATCCTGCACAAGGAGAATAGGCCGCAGTTAAGAGTGCAAGCTGAGAAGTAGAGGCCCCCCTCAGAGTCAGAGGAACGGGTAATCCGAACAAATTGTATACCTCTCCTGGGGGATGATGATGACGTGGGGCGTGAAGCCGGTGCCGACGGAGCCGAGGAAGGATTCCCCTGCAAGCAGAATTCAGCTGTCAATCTGAACCCGGGCGAGACAGTCAAGTGTGTATCCATCCATCCATCCGTCAGAGAAGAGATTACCGAGGGAGGCGAGCTGCTGCATCTTGCCGGACCCGGGCGGCCGCCCCCGGCGTTTCTCGGGGCCGGGGGTGGACGGCACCACGACGAGGGCGGTGGAGGGCTGAGATGGGGATGGGGAGAGCCCCGCCCCGTCGGGCTTGTACTTGCGGGGCCTCCCCCGCTTCTTCCTGGCCAGCTCGTCCCCGCCGACGCCGGGGGGCTGGTCGGACGCGGGCTGGGATGCCTCGGCAACAAGGGGGTCGGGCCCCATCTGGAAGGCGAAGGCGCCGGTGGGGTCGAAATGGCGGTAGTCGTCAAGGTGGGGAGAAGGAGAAGGGAAGGGCGGTTGTTGGGTGGCGGAGGCGGATGGGGAGCGGTGGTGGATGTAGTAGGGGGACGGGGAAGGGGAGCCCGACGCCACCATAGCTAGCACGGAGAGGAGGAGGAGGAGGAGGTTGCCGGAGCCGGAGGAGGGCGCTCCGGCGGCCGGCGAGAGAGGAAACCAAATCAAATCAAATGGGAAGAACCAACCAACCGACGCTCTCCTCCTCCTCCTAAAACCCTAGAAAAAAAACGGACACCCAAAACACGTGTTACAAGATTTTTTTTCGAACACTTTTTCAGGGGGAGTTACGTGACCCCAGGCCCCTAACCCTAGCCGCTGCCGCCCACGTCGCCCCCCGCGCGGGCGACGGGGCGATCCCTAGCTGCCGCCGCCGGCCAGCCCAACCCCCCTCCCTCCTTCTCCCCGCCGTTGGAGGGCGTTGCCAGGCAAAGCCTGGGCGCTGGCGGCGGGGGGGGGGGGGGGGGGGGGGGGCTCCTTCCCCCGCTAATGGAGGCGACGGCGCGGGCCGGGTGGCCATGGCGGGCGGCCTGCTCGAGGGGCACGCCGGCGCGGCTTCTGCTGCGCGGAGACCTTGCGTCGGAGTGTGGACGGCGGTTGCCCCCGACGGCGGTGGTGACAGCCTGAGCTCCGCTATGGTTTCGGGAGACGTCGTCGGGATGGCGGATGCGGCGTCGCGTCAGAATAAGGGTGCTGGAGCTCGATCCCCATCTCTGCAAGGCCACTTGTGGCGGCGCCGGCGAGCTGCTGGCCTAGTATCCTCTCAGATATGCGGTTCTGGGGAGGTTGGTCTCTCCGGGCGTGGTCGTTTTTCGACTATGTCGTGGAGTTCGGGAGTCGGAGGGCTGCTGTTGCTGTTGTCTTCCCCTCAGCCGGCCGTGGTGGCGAGGGAGTGGAAGGGCATGGTACAAACGCCTTCCTTGTTAGGGTTTATTATGGTCTTTTTTTGAGATGCGACTGTCGCGTCTTGAAGCTTCTTCTGACCGGCCAGGTGGCGAGGGGAGGAGGCGGCTCGACGTGGCGTCGATGGTTGGGACCTACTGCTCGGGGATCTTAATTTGGAGGTACTGCCTGGTCTTCCCCATCTCCTGCCTGCCCAATGGTCTGGAAAAGTTTTTTAGCTCTCACTCCTCGGGGTGGGCACTCATGCGGTGTTCAAAGCCCAATGTGGCGAAGGTGGCGGCGGTGATTCGATGGTGGCTGAAGATGTGCTGCTTCTGGATCTGGTCCCGGTACTTGGGTGGTGACGATGAGACGATGGGCTTGATCGCGATTTGGAAGTACGGTGTGTGGTCTTCGGGTTCCATGTTGTATTTTCCTTTTTTTTGTGGAGTCGTTTGTAATCGGTTTCACCATTGCTGAAATTCCATCAGTTGTTATCTCAAAAAAAAAGATTTTTTTTCGACGCAAGTTTTCTTCTCTATACCTTTCAACACAAGTTTTCAATAGACCTACTAAAACAAATTGCAACAATGTTTCATGCAACACACATTTACACCGCAAAGGAAAAGCAATAATGCCCCGCGTCTCCCTCAAGCTCTTGGGCCTCCTTGGACTTGATGATGCTTCTGGCCGCGTAGGGGAGCCTCATCCTTTAAGTCAAGTGAGAAGGGGCGTCGTCGATAGGGTTCGCTCAGGGATGCTTCACTTTGGGCGAGTGGAGTCTTCGCTTGGGGCGTGATGGTGAGGGTGAGCAGAGGCTTCTTCCAGAGCGTGATAGTGCTTCCCCGAGGCCGAGTGAAGGCTTTACCTCGAGCGTGATTTGTCAAGGGTGAGTGCACCCTAGGCGATGAACCCAAGGAGTCCTTCTTCGACTAATTAAGGACATAGGTATATAGATACACATTATGAGTGGGTTGCCTTGCAAAACTTAATAAATACTAAACATGAACTTTGTATTAAGGTAGACCGTAATCCCATATATATAACATAATGAAAGTAAATAAACAAAACACCAGTATGTAGATGGTACGAGAACAAGTAGAAAGACGATATAAGGAATAATAAAAGGTGAATTGTGTGCCATAGTTTCACTAGGGCCATCTCTCCAAATGAACATAACAATTTTGTGTAAACAAAACCACAGTTGGGCAACGATTAAATTCTACTTACATTTCACTTCTATCTTGTATGATTATGCTTGGCGAGAGATATTTTCGCTACCCGCACACAGCAGCAACATGCTTCTTCTTTTGATCTTTAAAAGTTAAGCACATGGACCATTTATCCTTACTCTCTTCAAACCAACTAAAAAACTTCTTAGAATTTAATCTCTGTCCAATTGACTCTACAATCTTTTCCCCGGTCAGTTCGAGGAATATATGTTTCAATCTCTTCTTTCGAATATTAACCCAGCCTTTGAGCAGACTTGTTGTTTTTCCATGCGCACATATTACAACAACAACAAAAAAAAAACAAAAAAAAAACAAAAAAAAAAAAACAGGAAGTGTGCTAAATTTCCCTAAACCCAAAAAATGTATTCTGCCAAGAAAAATCCTGTTAATTCCCTGAAAGAAGTTATAGTTATCAGTTACTCACAAAAAACTAAACTGCTTTTCTGAATATAATTGAGCACTTATATAAAGAAAGCTTAACAATTCCTTCACAAAAAACTATACTCCCTTTTTAAAAGACAAGCTGACGTCTAGAAACATTCCAACCAACAGCAAAAGGTTATCTCACTTCACACGACAACAGAAAGTGCACAAAGGAAGTACTACCTCCGATCCATATTAGTGGGCACAACTTTGTCTAGATACACATGTATCTAGTCTAAATACTTAACTAGATACATATGAATTTAGACAAAGCTATGCCCACTAATATGGATCGGAGGGAGTATCTGAAAGAGTCCTCTGTCAATGGTCATCTTTACACGATAAATAAGGATTTTGGTTCTACAGGAAATTGTGCTGTCTAAGTTACACATATACAATGGTCGTGTGTCGTGAGCCGTGGACAGCTAGGAAAAAACAGTACAACACTAACACTACTACCCACTAAAAGAACACAAGTTACAACCATTTCTGGCAAGCTACAACTGACAGCGAGTTTAAGACTGACGGCGCCATTTGACTCGGCATCAGCTTTTTTTACATGAAAGAATCGAGAGATGAAAAAAATACCCTGAAGAAGATGCTAAAAACAGGGACGGTGTGCTGCGGGGACATCATAACAGTCCCGCAAAACTGCTGCGTCTCCTGGATGTTCTATGCAGGAACCTTTTGCTCTCCCGCCACGTGCTATCTATCTCACTATCATGGCGCAGAAGCTTCACTAGATCTACCCTGACCTGGGATTTCTCCCGCGGGTTACCGCCGCTGCTACACTTGGTAGCCTCCACGGTCTCCGACTCGTCGCAGGACGCCGGAGGAGTGTGAGGCCCTGCTGCCTCCGTGCTTGATCTGGGATGAGATAAAAAACGGAGTCATCATACATGAAGAAAGCACATCAACCGGTGACGAAATCTAGACCAAGCTCACAGCTCTAAGGGCACTCTGATTAGAACGGATATGCATACCTATCTTCCTCACCAGACGGGCGGGGAAGCAATACGAACCCTTCACCGTTGCTAGGGTGGCAAGCAGGACAGTGGAACGTTTTTGGAGGGGGCCCACACAGATTGATGCAGTCGAAATGATACCACTCATCGCACTGGTCGCATGCGATCATGGCCCTGTTATCATACGGCTTGCGGCAAATGCAATAAAGGATGCTCCGGTCTCCGAGTAGCTGCATCGAAACTTGGTCGGTGAGAAAAAAGGACCGACGAACGGAACAGCTTGATGAGCAATGGGATCTCCAATTAGCTCACGTACCTTAAGTTCCTTCTCGGCGTGTACGGGTAGATTTTGGCCTTCGATGATGAGCCCGTATACAAGATCAAGTGTAAGCTCACCACAATCAGATGCAACCTGCATCATAACACCAGTCTTAAAAGGTTTGCATGGTTTTGTTTCCATCAGAAAGCAAATAGGACACGAAACCCGTCTCACCTTTTCAGCCTTGGCCAGCCACTGCTGACTGGTTTCCTTTATTCTATGAATCTCCAACTTGAAGAAATCTTCGCCTGATATCTCTAAATTCAAACCCTAATAGCATACATGCAGTAAATAATACATCAGGCCAAGTAAATCATAAACTAAATTTTCATTGAAGAAAAAATTAATATAACATTACATTATGCACTATAAAGAGGCTCATACAAATGATTTAACAAGCTTTATATTTTAAGTCAATTATATTACCTCTTTATCAAGGCGCATTACATGTTGGATCGATGTCTTGTTTCCACCACAAAAGATTTTATGAATCTGTTTCTTCCACAAATATCTGCTCAATACCAACTCAACGTTGTTGTTGATTTGCTGATCATACAAGCCAGCAGCTGATGTTGCCTAAACAAACAACAAAAATGGTAAGCAGCATTCACGCACTTGCTTATTTCTTCTAATACACACCCATCAGTTCAGACTCAAGAGCATGTAAAGTAAGTCAACATGTATCAAAAGAAAGGGACAAACAACAAAGGGTCACCTTTAGAGCAACTAGAAGAGGTTTGGACATCACGCTAAGATCTTCTCCGCCGTAAGAATACGCATCATGCAAAATTTGCATCAAATAGGTCTTAAAGTCACAGCCCTTCTTGATAATATCTTCCAACAAGTCCAACTCCTCAATTCTACTAAATGTCAGGGGAATCTCAGTAAGCCAAACGACGAAGAAGCTAGGTTTGAATAAAAAAAAAATTACCCTGTGTATAAACCCTTCGCGGAACTAACAAGTTCAGTAAGTGCGCTAAGAGCTGGACGTCTCCCTTTAGAAATCTGTAACATTTGCATTCATGTCAGCATATAAAATCAACCATTGACTTAATCAGATATATCAAATTGATAACCTTTTCTCGTATTTCTTTTTTTAATGGATTCCCGCTTTCTAAAGAGAAACAAAATGTACAAATATATTCACTTGTCGTTTGTTTAGAAGCAACAAGTGGTTCCACACAAGAGCTGTGGTACCTGCACAATAGATCATTCAATCAACAGATGAGATAGAAACCTAGAAGCATTGTCAAACATGAAAAACCAATCCAAGGACCTGTAACTTACCAGTCTTGACAGATTACGCATCTAGAGGCTAAAACATCTTCCACATCACATGAACAGATGGCACATGACTCTTTCTTCTTACGATCCTCAGCATATATCATCGAAGCATTGTCCAATGATCCGCTGATCTGAAAACAGGAAGTGAAAATATCTAATCATTTGCCAGCAAAATAAAACAAGACAACAAACCTTGGTCATTCAAAGAGAAACCAACCTTCCGAAGCACGGAGAGCAAAAAACCAGTATCATTGACATCCACAGACAGAATACAGCGGCACTGACTGAACCACCCCTCAATCTTTTGAATATCAAGAACAACCCTATCCATTTCACAACAATCAAATGCAATAGTCTGGCCACTGTCCTATGAAGGTTCAAGTATCATGAAAGTTAGCAGAACACACTGAACTTGATAGAATATAATAACTATTCAATATTTCATGAACTTGAGAGAATGGGGAAGCAAGATATTGATAATATGATGACTTACTCTAAGCCTTAGTAGTCCAGCCCAAGATTGGTGATCAGGCGTCATAAAGAAAGCATTACATTGCTCTATCCATGACCTGAGGAATGATGATTTGTTGAATGATAAAATGATAAGCTATAAATGCAACTTCATGGCTTATACTATTACTTGGGGCAGTAAAGGATCGGGACCACACAAAAGCAGCTTGCAGGATAAGTGCACAAGACAGAAAAACGAAAGGAGATAGTCTAGTACTCTAGTATATGTTAGTTGTTTCAGACTTACTCTCATCGAGAGAGGATGGCACTAGGAGAGTTGGGGCAATTTTCGTTGTTTTTCTCACACAATGTCATACCAACCTCTGGGGTTGGGGTTACATACTTATAGGCTGCTAGCCAGCCACGAATATGCTAGGTTCTAGTCTAAGATGCTAGTCTAAAAGCTAGTCAAGAGTGATGCTGTCCTAACAGCCAGATCCTAACAGCCAGTCCTTGAAGCTATCCTAACTGCCTGTCCTAGATGCTGCCAGTCCTTGACACAAAGGACCATGTGCTGTAGTCCCACAAAGACCACAGACCAAAGACCAAACCCCACAAGACTATAGTACATAGACTTATTCAACAGTATAATATGTCAATCATTTCAAAAATATCTGCACTAGTATATTCCAGCTTCAGTATGGTACGTATCTATGCTCATGAACACCACTGAGATGTTTAGCATGACCATTCTGGATGCATGTGACTTACTTATGTTTGTTTATAGCATCTTTAATCTTGGCAGCCATCATAGAATAAGGAACAACAATTTCCTGCGACAAGAAAAAAAATAATGCAGTTGAAACCCAAGAACAGCTGAAGAAGCGCATGGAAAACAAGGTATGTCAGTTTTGAAAACTTGCCTGGTATTCTCCTAAAACATTTTCAACATTTTCCAATTTAGATTTTACAGACTTTTCAGAACCAGGAAGCAAAACAAGTGCTTTCCTTAGCCAAGATAATCCGCTCACCAACAATGTAGCTAAAGAACAGTTTGACAATGAGGCAGGAAGGTGGACAACTTCAATTGCTCTATCAACATCCTGAAAGGTTAAATTCCATCACACGTCTCTCGAGATAAGTTGGATGTCACACACCACATATACGGGCTATATCAAAGAAAACAATTTTAGACATGCTGGCCTTAACTATATCCGCCCCAGAGTACTACGGTATAACCGTATAAGGATGGACCAGTGGCCTTGACCTTTGACTTCTAAGTAATCCGAAATTAAGAAAAACAAGCATATCTCACGCACATGCACAGTTGTGTACTCTATTTCCTGCACACCTTTCCCTCACATACATGCTCTCTCTCATACAATAGCACTAGAACAGGAGGCAAGTATTTCAAAGAGGGAAAGGTTCACATGAGTTGTAGAGAGCGTACTGAACAGCCTTACAGTAGCCTATTTTGAATACAAGAACAATCAAAATGACAGATACATGAAGTGACTGCTAGGACAGTGATGACATGGGAACATGTTACCTCTAACAAGGGAATCCTCCTGCAGAACGACAGTGCTCTCAATATCCATCCAAGTGACAGCAAAGAATCTTTCAATTCATTAAGAACCTTTAACTCGAAACCAAGAGATAGTCCACTTTCTATTTCTGCACTGATTTTACTTTGGAGCTCCTCCAAATTTCTTTCAAGTGGGTCAACTTTAGAGACGATCACACTCAAATGCAGTAGGGTTCTTAATTTGCTCAACAGACTTAGTGAATTCTGCTCCCACTCTTCAACATTACTGAGAACAGAATTAAGTGCTGAAGTATCAAGGATGACTTTCATACTTGCAGGCTGACACATTAAATCCTGTGACATGAAGAATCAAGGTTATCTAAAAACTTAAATAAGTATGTCCTCCGAAAATGATTTGTCATGATAGTCATATTGAAAAACCTTTAAATCATCGACTTCAAGAAAATCTCCAAGCCCATGTTTATCACATCTAGGTTTCAGATAGGCCTGACATTTGTCCATCCACAGCCTAGCAACAACAATCTCTGCTTTCATATCTTGTTCAGACGGAAGTATAGCTTGTATGTCCTCTGAGCACCTGAAATTGCAATAATCAGTACAAAACAATAGTCTGAAACATAAGAATATAACTGTCTATAACGAATTGTACCGCATATGGTCTTCAAACTCAGAGAGAGAAGCTGATTGCTCAAGCATATATTGGGCTTTCTGTTCCCAAGCAGTGGCATTCTTTAGCAGTTGGGACAAATCAACAAACGGCGGTTCCTCTTCAATAGTTAATCTGGCAGACTAGCTATAGTGAGGCAGAGCAAAATAACCATCCATTACAATATTAAGAGGTTGGTGAATCAACTGAACTTACATGGAAGCTTGTGTTAGAATTTCTTCAATACACTCCATAGACATTTGTGTTGCAAGAGCCTGTTACATACTTGGATGTTAAGTGATAAATCTACTTATATAAGATTTGGCACTAGATATAAAGGATAGATTATATAACACTCATAACTCATTACAACTCAGATAGTACAACGGAACAGAGCTGAATAAATATCTTTCTATAACAGGAATATAAGATGTTATCTAACTAGGTTACAAGAACAGATGCAAGCCAAAGTTGAACGGACTCCTTACCAGCTATCACAAACAATAGTCGTCAGACATTTTAAAATTCGGAGAATTAAGAAGTTTCAAGTTTCAACACAGGTAAAAAAATGTATGTTGGGTTTAATTTTTCATATTTGGCAATTAATTATAATCAATATCCATTTTCAGTTGCTATATACTATTCTACTTCATGATCATCAGTAAGAACAACATAATCCAAATTCCCCTGGAGTCAAATTTTGATTTAATAGTGCGATATGCAGGTTGCTGCCAAAATTCAACTAGGTAGGTGTCTGCCAAATTCACCTAGGTAACCACTTCACATTACAAGAGTTCTAACTCTCAGAGTCTCAGTTATACGGTCTAGAAACATACCTCAGATGCTTGCTTCCTGCAAGAGGACCTCCTTAGTTCTTTCTCAAGAATTGGCAGTTCATCAACTGAGCAAAACAATACCTCTTGTGAACAATGAGTATTCATAATAAAAGATCTTTGAATAAACAAGCACAAAGAACATAAGTATTTTGAAAGCATACCTTTAACTCCCAGTAATTTTTCATCCTGCAGAAGGCTTGTCAACTCCTTAACAATGATGTCATAGTCGGCCCTTTCAGAAAGTTTCCCGAGTACATCATTAACATGACTCGCCCAGGAACAAGCACCTGAATACCGCTGCTTAAGAAGGTTCAGCTCTGGAATATTGAACTTGGTACCATCCAATGCATGGAGGAAACTTTCCAGCTCCTGGAGCATTTACAACAAAAGAATAACACATCTACATTCCTTCAAATGTGATATAATAATTGAGAAAAGGAATGGTGCTGCCGACCTTTAGAACAAGGGGGTCTTGGAGATATGATTGACACCGGATCCTCAATGATTCAGCTTCTTTCCACAGTTTTGAAACAAGGTCAATTTCAGGAACAGAACTCGAAGTTGTGCCATCTATCAAGGTTTTAGACATTGTCAACTGCCCACAGGTCCAGATAATGCAGAAACATATGAACGGCATAGTGAATCAGAACTAACTTCAAAGAGGAAGTTGACAGCCAAAACTTCTGGAAAAACACACCTCTAATTTCAGAGCATTCAGAAGATCTATTTCAATGACGTCGAGTTTATTACGTCCAAGGATATCATGTACCTTCTTCAACCAAGACTACAGAACAAGTGGAAGTGTGAAACGCAAACATTAAAGAAGTTGTATATGACAAGAAGTTTAGAATAGGACAGGAAAAAACACCACTAGCATATAACAAACTCAAACAACTCATTACACTGAGTGGATACCTTTGCAAAAGAAATCTCACACGACAATTTTGATGTTTCTGTTAGCTCAACCGGGAATTCTGAAGCCCGGGAGTTCAGCTTCTCCAAGTGGTCAACCTATGAAAACATGGCAATCAGGAGACATTGTCGCCACAAATAATAGTAGGTGCAAGAAATTAACTCTGCAATGTAACTATCTTTTATGATTACCGTTGAGCAGGATGATAACGCAATGTTTATTTCACTAATTATCATTTTTCCTTTCTCCGCATAGGCCTGCAACAGGGGGAAATCTTAGCAACAGAGTACATTTTAGGGTCTCAGACTAAGAATAACAGTGCCTGCTTTACATACCTGCAGCTGTGTAAGACTAGATTCGCAGGATCCTTTACATCCTACATCGACTAATTCTTTGATTTCCGCATACTTTACTTTCTCTAAAAATTTGTCTTTACCAAGCAAAAAATCATCAATTCTGGAAAGGTAACTTCTAGCAGTCAGAATCCATTTCTTAGTCTCAGTTAATTTTAGTGCCATGTTCCGGACCTAAAAAATTGATAGTACCACAGTAAATACAAGTCGCTCAATTGCTCTACGAAAACCCTAGCATGTTTGGTAGAGAAAAAACATACAGAATCCATGTCATGGTCACCCCACAGAAATTGTTCAGCGGTTTCTAAGGCAGTGGAATATGCAGTATCCGGAACGGTATATGGAGAATACGATCGGATTCTGAAAGCCAATCCTCAGCAAGTTGTGCGTATGATATATACCGATTTTTGATCTGGAGACAGTAGATAAGGACCCGTCAAAAGAAAGAAAGGAAAAATAAGAAGGGAAAGAAACACACATAATCAAGGTGGTCTTCCATAGCACAAAATTATGGTACATAGTGACATTACTTCTTACACACTATATCGGATATCATGAAATCATGAGAAGAGGAAAGACACTGCCAGTACCATCATAAAAAGCAAGCTAATCACACCATGTGCAACTAAATGCAAATATTTGGAACAGACAACTCAACTGACAGAGGTGCATTGTAGTTCATATCAAACCTTTTTAGATGGCGTGGGAATGTCATTAAGAGAGAAGGGGCTCTGCTTAACATTCTCCCCTGACAGAGCCTTGACCTCGCAAGCTAGATCACCCAATTCTGCAAGGGTGTGGCGGTAAAGTAAGCGATGCTTCTCTGGACTGCATTCACAAAGGTGCTTCCAGTGCTGGGAAAGAAAGGAAATGTTCTTAACAAACTTGGCTTAAATCAATTTTGTGAAAGCACTATCAACGGTACTGCATAAGATGGGCATGCTTATTAAAGGTTTTCTTTTGCTTTCATACAGCAGCTAAAATGTGATTTAAGTGAGGCAAGTTTGGCAATAAACGGAACGACTTGGAAAGACGACAAGGAATTAAGAACTGACTAAAAACAATGACATAAGTAAGACAAACCTCAAGGCAAACATAAGAAGAAAGCCTACAGTTACAAGAAACCGCTGAAAGATAGAGGTATTGTCGGCATATGACGCACTTAGGATCCTGCATAGTGAAGTTTGATAATTTGTTCAAAATCCATCGGAAAAAATCATGAGAGGGGATGAAGGTATATTAGTACAAGTACCTCTTCACTTCCGATATAGTTTGGGTTACTCCTTGCTGGCAACAGATTAGATTTGACAATCCCATTAATCCATAGCTCCTCTCGGCATTTTTTCTCTTTCACAAAGAGCCTATCTATTTCACCCTTTAAGTAGGAGAGTGATTCACTGTTCACGCCATTCTACAAATAGAAGGATGAAGGAATGTAAACATTTGCCAGCACGGTGCACAGGTTATAGTTACTACAATACACCGTTATGTAGCAAAATACGACAAGCCCATGCAAAATATTTTTTAGAAAAAACAATAGAGCTTATAATATATTATTGATAAGGAAGATGTGAGATCTAATGCAAAACGTGATCACTCGACGATGTCAAAATTATGCAGAAAAAATTCCACAATAAAGTAATACCAATCCATTCACTACAACATAAGGTTGAACGGTTCAGCATCATGGTGCTAGGGACCAGAACCATAATAACCTCTAAGTTCTTCATTACTTAACAGGATAAATTGTAATAATAGAACTTTTTAGTAAAAGTTGAACAACATCACATGGTCACTTTTGTATGCATTTGATAGTATGGATGATGCAGTAAAAAGAACACAAAATCATGTATCTCACTTTGCTAAAGTGGCTCATTGTACCCTGTAGCAGTTAGCCACCTTGAAAGCGTTCCCAAAAGGTCACCTTTTCGGGTAAACACAAACAAGATAATAATATTGCATTCAAACAAATGCATGTGAAATTGTTAATATTTGTCACTTACGACGACTAAATCCTCAACCAGCTAACTAGCTAAAGAGAAAAATGATGACGAATTTCATTAATCAGCCAGTATATCAAAGTAATAGCTGAGCTGGTACAACAATGGCCCAGAAGTAATACAGAAGATAAGCCTGCAAACGACAAATTGGCATTTTCTAACCTTTGCGACCACATACAAAAGCTCTTCATGTGACAAAACAGGTGCCTTACGGTACGTACGATACAGTTCAGCTCCAATACCACCATGAGGCAACCAATCAGCAGGAGCAAAATTAACAGCCTCGGCACAATTTAAACCTGTTGAATGATGTGTCTCAAAATTGGAATAACATTATAGCTGAAAGAGAAGGGACTACGAAGTATGGCCTGTGTTACCTAAATTGAAACCACCATGGAATGACCTGGGAAAAGTAATCACGAAGTTGCCAGGTTCCTAGAGAAAGAGATCAAAAAACAAGTTTTATCCACTAGATGTACATTCAGGTTTATAATGTCAATTCTCAAATTGCATAGCTAGCAAATGGGGCCAAAGCAGGAGCATTCATATCACAGATGTCATTATCATAATTCATAAAGAACTTCAGAAACAACATTCAAATGTTTGCCCATTTGAAAACAAAGTTTCTACTAACCTGCATCACACTATAAACCGGAACACCATTTGATCGTAAAACTGACGGATTCAGCATCGTGACGAGGTGAAATAATAGGTCAGGTTGTGCATCAAATAGATCAGGTAAAGTATTGCGCATAACCTGCACGAGTACAAAGTATCAAACACTCAAGTTACACATAATAAGGCTAAACTGCTACCTAACCCCATGTATTTACACGTAAAACTCAAAATCATGAGTTGCATCCCCTTCTGGAGCAAAAATGAAAACAATCGACTAGATTATGTGTTTCATCTTTCAACCATAAAGATACTAATATCAGTCTTTGTACAACTCTGTGAGCCACTTATGTAATCACTATGTCTATGCCCATTCGTCAAAAATTCAAAACATACGTTATACATGACTGTAATAGTTCGATGAGAATCTGATATGGAAGATAAACAACTACAGAACAAAAAATGAAAATTAATGTTCTAAATAAGCACTGTTTATAACTATTATCAGTTGTGCTTACATGTTATATATGGTCTGCGTGAATAAATCAACTCGTACAAATCACTCGATCTTTTAAGTAACAAAGGACGAAAGGTTTACTGTATTTTCCGTTGTAGCCCAAAGTAATAAAGCAAGCAAAATGACAATTGCTAAAACTACACCTCCAAGTTCTCACTAAAATAAAAAAAAAGGTGACATACCTGCTCAAAAGCATTTGCTTCTGCTCCAGGTACCCCATACCAACATTTTGGCTCGCCCCTGAAAACATGCCAGATAACCACATTTTACTTCGAGTTGAACAACTCTAGGTCCAAAAATTGACATTACAGTGTATGCAGAACATAAAACAAAATTACTAGCATCCATCACATAAAATTTCAAAGTGAAATCTCAGGCCCCTACCAGTAATTTAAAAAAGAAAAGAACAAATTTTGATAGCAAAGATAAAAATATATCCAACATACTCTATTCAGGCAGGATTTGCTTACCAATGTAAATAATTGATGGAATAGAAACAATGGTCCTCAACATGCCAACAGAACGACGAAAATAACATCCCAATGTAGAGCCAAGGGACCATTACGCCAGCGATTTTATCCTGGACGGTGCGAAGAACCGAGCCCGGCAGGTTCGGGAAATTGTTAAGATTCCATGGGCTGGAGCAATACTTCTGCCACATCTCCGGATCCACCGATGGCGGCACGGGGTCACCGAGGCGAGGAAACCCGCTCCCATAAACCGAGGTGTCCATGTCACTTCCATACATGACCTCGAGCTCCCCTGCCTTCCCCTCCACGATCTCCCAGAACTGCTTCTCGACCTGAACACGGCCCGGCCGCCTCTGCCCGAACCACCTCCTCCTCACCCGCTCATCGAACCGCCGGAAAGCGTCGAGCAAACAGGTCTTCCTCCTCTCGACGAACCCGAAGCAGTCGCCATCGGAGTTCATGCAGTCGGAGCAGTACCAGTTCCCCGGAGGCACGCGGTCGAGCGGGGGAGACAGGCAGTAGAGATGCCAGCCTTTGTCGCAGCGGTCGCACAGCAGCATCGCGTCGCCGTGCTGCCCGCTGTCACACTGCTCACAGACCTGGTCGTCGTCGGCCTCCGCCGCGTCCACCTTCCTCCGTTTCCGCTTCCGAGGCCCGGCATTCTCCCCGGCAATTCCACGAGAAACCGTTCCGACGGCTTTTTTACGGATAGGATTCCTCCTCTTCCGGCCCTAACGCCGGAAGCGGAAACCGACTGGCTCGTTCCTTGGCCTGGCGAGGCGGAGACCGACGGCGTCGCCGTCGAGCTCCGCTTTGGCAGGCTCCGACGACGTTGGTCTGCTGGTGAACTTCTCGTAGTCGTAGAGGTGCTCGTGGTAGAGCTGCGCGAGGACGTGCTTGGCGCACTCGGGCAAGTGCCGGGGCGTCTTGTCGTCGACGAGGCGGACGACGTCGTCCCAGCGCCGGCCCACACATGCGCCGTCGTAGCCGCCGAAGCGCTTGACGGCGTGGAAGAGGCGGCAGAGGTCGAGCGGGCGGCCGTCGGAGAGCGCCGGCGGCTTCGGCTTCTTGTTGAGGAAGCGGGCGTAGTCGAGGAGGAAGGTGTCGGGGTCGGCGGGCGCCGGGCGGGCGAGGAGGCGGTGGATGGGCTGGCGCTTGGTGGGGAACGGGAGGGCGGCGACGTCGAGGGCGGTGGGAGGGGACCAGGAGGGCGGCGGCACGATGCGGCAGATGCCGTAGCGCTCGGCGAGCGGGCGGATGCGGGCGACGTACGCGAGCGGGTCCGAGAACTCCTCCTCCGTCGGGCGGAACACCGGCGCCTCTGGGACGGGGGCGGAGGGGGAGGCGGTGGTGGCCGGGAAAGGGCGGCCCTTTCCCATCGGCCTGCCGGCGGTAGCTAGGGTTCCGGCGAGGAATGTGGTGGGGAATTCTTCGGACGGGATGGAGGGGGTGTTTTTGCAGAGTTGGTGTTTCGGGGAGAGGTCCCCCGTTTACATGGGCCCACATACCATTTTTTAATTTTTTTGAAATGCCCACGTACCATTTTTCAGAGACTTTGGTCAACATACACATAACACAACTTACCTATCTTTTTTTTTGAACGAGACAGGGGCGGAAGAGGCGGTGGTGGCCGAGAAAGGGCGGTCCTTTCCCATTGGCCTAGCTAGGGTTCCGGCGAGGAATTGGGTAGGGAATTCTTCGTCAGGGACGGGATGGAGCGGCTGCTTTGGGTCTCGATCCCGTTTACATGGACCCACATGTATTTTTTTTCGTTTTTCAGAGACTTTGGTCAACATAGACATAACACAACCGTACAAGGTATTATCATTTTCTTTTGAAGGGTTTAGTTCGAATACGAGTAGCGTGAGGTATTTCTAAGGTTTTGTACTACTACACGTACGGTGCAAAATATCGAACGAACGCCCCACCCTTAGCCACCGCCAAAGGTCTCCTACACTCTGTTGTCGAGGGCTAGCCAGGGAGTGGGCATCGACAAGGTGGTTTTGGCTCTTCTCGCATCTTAACAGTTGGTGTGGATTTCTAAAAAATCAAGACCAAAGGGGGAGACGCCACCCTGGCTTGTCATTAAGGTAGAAGTGTGACTCGAACCCGTGACCTGGCGCTTGGAGCTTCACCTGCCGACCATCTGGCCACGGAAGTTCTTTGACATGGTCCTGTTTTTTCAATTCTCTCAACCAAAACCAATGCTTCTTTGTCAAGTTTTACTAGAAGATACTCCGCGGGTTGCATCAGCCACTTTTTAAGAAACAATATCATATAAACTGAAAGGGTACAAAATAATACATGAAACATGGAGTTGTCTATGGGAATACACGACATTTCGTTAGTCAAAGTAATTGATAGGCTAATTTTAGTCGACATAAGTTTGGAGTAGAGTTTCTTGCTCCCCAGACTCGAGTGCTCCCTTTGTTCAAATAAATACAAAACCCATATTTTTAAGTTTAAAAAAAAAACTGAAAAACCTCATACATTTTGTCAATGATGGGTCTCACAAACGTGCAAAATGTTGATTCCAAATACTTTATATTCTAAGCTTCATAAAAGTGATAATTGTGTAGATCTAAACATACACACGTTCAACCTCCAAAATATAGATGATTTTTTATTTTTGTGTAACTTATAATATAAATTATTTTCAAATCGGGATTTTCCGGGTCTGTGGGACACATAGTCGACAAGATGCATAATTTTTCCAGGATTTTCTAAAACTTACAAATATTGTTTTTTATATTTTCAAATGGAGGGAGCACTGGAGCTCGAGAGCAAAAATGAATTTCCCATAAAATTGTTACATATTTGATGGCTAAAGATTAATAATATGGATGGAAAATATACATGACCTGGATAACTTGCATGTTGAGATATAATATAATTAATGAATGTTAGTGAATATGACATGGATAATTTTTGGATAAAGAAATGGGTGATGTGGTTAGGATGCATGAAGAGATAGATTAAAATTAACTACAGTTAGTAGGGTTTTCCTTTATAAGAAATCTAAGTATCTGCTATCATACGTGGAGTGATTATTGCGGTTTTCAAAACATAGTATGTTGAGTTTGTTGGCAGGTGCCTTTCTTTTAGTGTTAGTTCAGTGCAACGCAGGCTGCCATACAATTAGAGGAAAAAATCTAGATTTTCAATGTAATTTTTGTAACGGTCATTCCGTGGCCAGCCAACAGTTTCACGGGTGTAATATTGTTTTTCTTCATGATTCTCAAATCTACGATGTCCTTTTAGTATCTTAAATCTAACATCTATGAAGTAATTCATGTTTCATGTGGCATGTGGGCGCTTTATGAATATCAAACATATTCCAAACTTTCCTTTTGTTCTTGTCAGAAACATAGAAGAAAACAAGTTGAAGCGCAACCACAATTAATAAATAAAAACAAATACAAAAGACATGAGACGACCTGGATCAAAGGTAGCACCTGAATATAGCTAGATCACCCATTACAAACACATATTGCGGACATTACAAATAAGCAGAGGTAAATAGATAATAAATTTGCGTAGATAGATATATAGAGTCCATCGACCGATCATACATGATACATATGGTGCGGTTGAAATGGAAATAGTAAAACGACTAGCTAGCCAACACAACACCGTTGTAGCATGCCTGAATGCATCTATATACTCCCTCAATTTCAAAAAGGATGAATTTCATTTGTGTAAAATTGGATGTATCTAGACATTTATATGTCTATATCCATCAATTTTTGAACAAATGGAAGTCATCTTTTTTGGAAGAAGGAGTATATAGTAATGCATCGATCATATATACATACGTTACATACGGTCGATGGACCGAGATCTCTTGGTTGATCAGTAGAGGAAGTAGGCGGTGACGGCTGAGGCGAGGAGCGCAGCAGGGGCGGTTGCCGCGGTGGCGGTGGCGTCGCTGGCACCGTGGGCCGCTGGCTCGGAAGCGACCACGGCGGTGGCGACATGGCGGCGACCAGGACGGCGACGGCGATCTTCTTCATCTCCATTGCTGCTAGAATTTATTTGTTAGCTGAACTCGACAACGACGACGATGATCTTATTTAGCTTGGGTATGGATGTGTGTAGGGAGTTGTTTTATTTAAAGAGGGTACGAGTGGTTAGGAGTGTGCGTTCCATAATTAGCAGGCTTGCTTAATTTAGGAGCTAGCTAATTAACTGCTGGCTATAGGGGAAAAGAAGCTATGTCATGTATGTAGCACGCACAACACAAAATAAATTATAGAATATTGCGCATGAGACTCAAATGGAATATATTATTATCAAAGCTATATCAATTATGCAGTCTTTGCGACAATATAAACATCAAGAACGCACACAACAACAAAAAATAACCGCCAAATGACATGAAGTGCACCTATCAACAGAATTAGCACATAGGTATTGCAACACAAACAAAATAATAATCGCACGACTCTGCAACATCATCTAGCCTTCGTACCGCCATGATGTTCCCGCGGCTGAAAAGCGTGCTGACTAGATCTTCCTGGACGCCAATATGGTAGATCATGGTCGAGAAGAACCAGAAGAAATTTTCCTCCCACGCCCTTCCTGATGTCCTCCATCTACTTCAGCCAAACATGGCGAGAAGCAAGAACGATATCCATCGACGCCAACTGCTTCTTGAGCAAAGATATTATCAGCTAATCCACCGGATTTGAGGCGTGAAATACATCAGCATCAAATATTCAATCAAAAGGACTGTTACTCGGGTGGACAGGCTAGCTGCATCAACGAAAGCTTTACCAATGAGACAAATTAAGCTTGCTTCACAATTAGGCGATGAACTCTAAGCAACCGGGATATGAAAATATAAAACACTTTTTCGTCGGGATCTAGCTATTGATCTATTAAACATCGTGACAGGAAATGGCGCACAAGTTGCACCACACATACATACATAGGTTAAAGTACTACATTGGGCTAGTTGACACTTGCACATGCATAATTAAAACGTCATATGTATGCCATCGGTTGATGTACTAATTAAGAAAATGCATTTGCATGCATATGACGGCAACCTATACGTACAAATATTAGCACTGGCGTGTAACTGATATCATATTTGACTATTTGTATCAATATATTAGTTTTATGTAAAAAATAGCACTCGGCATATGAATCTATAGCAAGTTGGTTTGTCTATATATGACATCGTGATCAAGGTGATGGATGTATATTTAAGTTTTGTCTTGGAACAGAGATGGTGCGCAAGTCGTGAGTATATAGTGCTCGTTGACATTGCACCAATAACACAGGATTGATTGAAGGTGTGCATACACCAGCAGGCGTTAACTGAGTACTAGTTAAGAAAATGCACGATGCGTGCATGCCTACATATGAAGGCAAGCTAATTAACCTACTTGCATCTATACAAATAACATCAATAAGGCTGGCATACATACATACATCAAAACACACACAACATAAGAGACAAGACACAACACACATGGAGAAAGAGGAAGAGATAAGAGAAATAGATCAACGAGAAAGAATGGCAGAACCCGGCGGCAGCGGCGGTGACGTGGAGGCTGACGGTGGGCAGAACAAGAAGCGCTCCATGGCCGTCACGCACAGCAAAGCGCAGAAGGTGTTGTCGGTGTCGGCGAACCTGGCGCCACTACGGGAAACCCACGATACGCCGACGGCTTCGGCCGGAAGCCGTCGGCGTAGGCACGTCTGCCGTCGGCGTAGCAGCCCGTCAGCGTAGACGAATAACCGTCGGCGTATACATAACCGTCGGCGACGCCGCAGTGGGACCCACAAAACGGAACCCGCCCGTCTCCCTCTGCTCCACCCATACGCCGACGGCACTGCCGTCGGCGTATCGAGGACACGTGGAGCGATCTGGTGCGTCTGGGAGGAGCCATACGCCGACGGCATTGCCGTCGGCGTATCCTTGACCATTTAGTCCTTCCAGAGCGACGTGGCAGCATCCTGTGCGCCTGGGAGGAGCTCTACGCCGACGGCAATGCCGTCGGCGTATATGTGACCATATTTGCAATTTTTACGCTGATTGTTGCTGCTTGTTTCTATCTCGTTTTAAATGCAATTAAAATATCACAAATATAAAACAACACAGATACATCACATGAAACATCACGTAGATATCAAAATGATACAAACATGATTCAAATTCATACAAGCATTCATACAAACTCCAAATGGCACAAACATAGTTCGAATTCACACCAGGAACACCCGAACTAATCCTACATCTCGTGAGAGGTCGAGCCACCCATGTCTGACCGCGTGAGAATAGGCGACCGACCGTGTGGGCCAGTCGAAGCACACATGGAATCCGGCGAGGCACGGGACGGTGTGGTCAGAGGCGACGAACTCGGCGAGGCACCACCAGTGCCATGCTCCACGAGCGCGCGCGTTGAAGTCGGTGAGGCGGAAGCACGACCAAAGGGTGCCATGGTCCTGGAGCATCCCGATCCCTATATGTTTGAGTCCAAGTTAGCAACTTGGAAAGCACAACATGGCGGTAACAACTTGTTTGGCAAATAACTTACCGTAGTCGCTGGCTTGTATGTGCGAGCGACCGACTCCCTCGTTGGGCCGACGGGCATGATCCCCGGCCTAGGTGGACGCGTAGGCAGCTGCGACCGCTCTCCAGTGGCATGAAACTTCTCGTCAGCCTACAAGATAGTTTAGATGTCAGGAGTTGTAGAAAAAGAAGGTTCAAACTAGAGGAAATGGGACTTGTCATATTTTGCAAATATAAAAGTTGAAACTTACAGCATCCCTCAACTTTGCCCACTCCTCATACTCCTGGCTCTTCTGTACCCACAACTGATACTCTCTCTCATAGTCCGTGTAAGCGGCATCGAAGGCCGCCTCGAAATCAGCCTACAGTTTTAAAAGGGAACGCATCTCGTCAACTTAGCCACTTAGCTAGGAACGAATGTCGGAAAGAGAATGAAATTGAGAAAAACTTACATCGGGGCGAGCTCGGGAAGGCCGACGAGGAAGGACGGGAGGGTCGTCGGCGGTGAGGGTAGCCTTGACACGCGAGAGGCCCAACTCAGGAGTACGCGCGAGTACCGCACTAAGCATGAGAGGACGGCCATGCTCCCAACCGTTCCCGGCAAGGACCACCGCTCTCTCGTCGGTGTCATGCTCAAGAGGGTTGTCCACCTCCGGATTTATACCCTTGAACGTCTCGACGTATGCCTTTAGCCCCTCCTTGGCAGTGCCGAAGTAATCGGGCTGCGAGGGCTGAGGCTCAGAAAAATTGGGCTTCTTCATCTTCATCCTCTCCCATGTTTGCATGTGCGTAAGAGGCTCCCGAGATCGGCCTCCTGCAATGCCAAAGAAGTGTCATGCGTATCAAGTAGGAACATGAGGGGAAATAAATGAAGATTGTTTCATGTATATATATACCAGCTTTGCCTTGAAGCGCTCATGGTTGCGGGCACCCGCACAATGTGTCCCCCCGCTCCCGCGGTTTAACTTGTTTCGCTCGCTCAAGGCCTTGAACTCGGGGTCCTCCCCAGCCCACCTAGACACCTACGCCCTCCACGCGTCATCCTTGCCATAGGCCCATGAGGGCTTAAACTGAAAAAACAATACTCATGTGAAGAACGGATAATGCAATTGCAACTTAGCAGCAACATGTAATCTCATTAACAATCTACTTACCGCCATGTAGTCATCTACGGTCACCTCAAGTGGGTTCTCCACAATCTCATGCTTCACCGCCGTCTTGCCTAACGTCTCAGTACTGAAATGATTGATCATGGTATGCTTTGCATTGTAGAACTGCTGTCGTGTCAACTTCCTACAAGCCCCCTCCAAAGTCTTGTCCGCATCGCCCGCTGCTCAGGAAGTACCCTATAGAACTTCTTTAATCATGCACAAAAAACAAATTGTGAGAGCATGGTGGGGACATCAAGTATGAACGAAATTCGAAAAGTTCAACTTACCCAAAACTTGTTGATCACGGCGTCAGAACATTTCCTGCCGCTCGCGTAATTGGCGGCCTGATAGTCTACCCAATGGGTGGCTAGCTTCGTCGCGCCGTTGGGGACGGTACTGTACAAGCCCGGCCAAAACTTCCTAATCAAAGCTCCAACCAGGGTGTTAGGCACACGGGCTCCCGCAGGATGTATCCAGTTGCTGCACAATAATTAAACATTAGTACATGTCAAATTGTCCTGACCACAATGAAGTTACCATGTTCAAAATTAGTATATATAGTCACTTACTCTTTCCCATTAGGCGTAATGAGGATCTTCTCCTCCTCGGTAGCAGGTTCCTTGTCCTCATCAGGGACCTGGGATTCCCCTCGAATCCTTGGCTTCTTCGGCGGCGCGGAGGGCCCCGCCTCCAAGTCCGTGGAGGGGCCCGCCCCCACGTCCGTGGAGGGGCCCGTCTCGTCCGAACCCTCGTCGACAGAAGCAGAGGGTATGTCCGAAGACACGTCGCCCTCACCTCGCCCTCGTCCTCCACCTCGTCCTCGTCCTACACCTCGTCCCCTCGAAGGAAGTGGAGCATCGGCACCTCCCCCTCCTCCAGCATCTCCACCCTCACCTGCATTGAGAAAGGGTGAACAATTAAGCATAAAGACATGATCCAATTAAGAATTGCATCACCTCTACTCTCACCACTGTCAGACAGGTAACGCGGGTTCGGAATAAGTGCTCTTCCACTTTTAGTAACTTTCTGCTGGCGCATCTTCTTCACCAAGGTGGCTGATGATTCCTTGCCTTGGCTCATCTTGGTCAATCACCTGCATTGAGAAAGGGTAAACTTTTAAGCATAAAAGACATGATCCAATTAAGAAGCATGAAGACGTAATGCAATTAATAAGCATGTTGAAAGACATCATGTTGAAAGACTAAGCATGTTGAAAAGTAAATACTACGCAAAAGGACATAAAAGACCCTCACCCCTAATCATCACTCTCATAGTTAAGTCCTGGGTTCTCATCATCACTATCAACATCACTATCACGAGTGTTGTATATTAGAACCTCCTCGCACGATGGAGGCTCATCATCGTCATCACTATCACTTTGTAACTTGTTGAGCATATCTATATCCTTTAGATCCACCACTACGTCACCACCTGTTTGTGCATTGTCCTCGCGGTCCTCAAGACCTTGTATGCCAAAGTCCCCAAAGGTTTGTTCCTCTTGATAGAAAATCCCCTCATATGTTTTAGGGTCAATGTTGTTGTAATCGTCATTGGTCAAGTTATACCTTGTTGGGCCACCGCTCTTGCCACCGGGACACTGGAAGAGGACGAGCTTGGGGTCTCGCTTGGGCTCGTCGACATTGTACCGAGAGGCCTGGTTATGCATAGTGGGAACATCATCGGGGTAGTACGTTAGCCTGGCGTCTGCCATCTCCTGGAGGATAGTTGCCTCGGCTATGCATGACTCAATCTTATTTTTGTTTCCACATTTGGTTCGAATATACTTAAACTCTCTCTCAATACAAAACTGCCAACGAAACTGCACCGGTCCACCCAAGAGTACCTCGTTCGCAAGATGCACAACAAGATGTGCCATCGGAGTAAAGAAGCCTGGCGGAAATATCGTCTCTAAGTTGCACAGCAACTCCAGCACTAGTTCATGCAGCTTCTGAATAATCAGGGGACATACTTGCTTAGCACAGAGCGTGCGGAAGAAATGGCTCAACTCCGCGAGCACTCGCCAGACACTGTCGGGGAGATACCCTCGAACCATCACCGGTAGCAGCCGCTCAATCCATATATGATAGTCGTGACTCTTGAGCCCGGTGACTTTTCCGATTGTATATTGACTCCCTTACTTATATTCGAACAATAGCCATTAGGGAACATCACGACGAATTTGAGATGAATGCATATGCTAATGCCTAACTCTGCCACACTAAAGTCACACAAGATGATAGTAGACATTTCAATCAAAATGTCGGCGATAAAAAAACTAAAAAAATGATCCTATTGCTACTGTACAATGGTGCATAGCTAAAAGGGCGTACCCAGTGCGAGAGCTCCCGCGTTGTGCGGGGTCTGGGGAAGGGTGTCAGTGGCAAGCCTTACCCTCGCCTTGTGCAATGCGAGGAGACCGCGACTCGAACCCGGGACCTCCTGGCTACAGGCGGTAAGACTCTACCGCTGCACCAGGCCCGCCCTTCACAATGGTGCATAGCTACCAGAGAAAAATGGCAAGCACCTCGGTGATACAGAGGACGACTTGGTCGCGGCGCAGGAGCTTGCCGAGCAGGCGGGGGGCGAGGTCGAGCGCGTCCACCTCGAAGAACTTGAAGAACTCGCGTGGCCGGAGAGGGAGGGACGAGGGAGGGGTGGCCGGAGAGGGGGGTATGGGGGGAGGGGCGGCCGGAGAGGGCGAGGATGGGCGGCGGCGCGGGGAGGGCGCGGGGAGAGGATGGGCGCGGAGGAGGAGACGGCGAGGGGCGGGCGGGCGGCGCGGGGATGGGCGGGCGGGCGGCGCTGGGAGGAGGTGGCCGGGGCGGGGAGCGGAGGAGGAAGCGGCGGCGATGGGCGGGCGGACGGCGCGGGAGGGGCGGGCGGGCGGCGCAGGGAGGAGGTGGCGGCAGCGAGGGGCAGGCGGGCGGCGCGGGGAGGAGGTGGCGGCGGCAGGGGAGGAGGGGATCGAGCAATGGGAAGGAGGGGATCGAGCAAGGGGTGGGGTTTTTTTTTCTTTGACTCGATCTCCCGACCAGGTGGCGGCGCAACTATTAGTTAGGTCAAAGCACATACGCCGACGGCATTGCCGTCGGCGTATATTTTTTTTCCTTTTTTACTTGTATTAGTAAATATTAGTTAGTCAGAATTTTATTTAGTAAAAATTTAGTTGTACTACAAAATAATATTAGTAAATATTCGCTTGAAAAAAGTTAGGGACGGCAATGCCGTCGACGTATAATATGTATACAAGTGTGTTTTGTGTTTTAAATATCCAAAAAGGCCGTGTGTTGCCTTTCGATAACAGGGTCGACACCTCGGTGCCGCATGCATGGGCTAGCATGTATCATAACATACCTTTTGGCTAACCTTACACAAGCAACCAAAAAATTTCACTTTGCTACCCCCTTTCGACTACTTTTCACATTGATATTAAACAAGCCCTGCAAATTACATTGACAACATAAATTACACAGAGAAGAAAATATCGGTAGTAGCGAGAACACAACATAAATTGAAGATACATGGTACTCTGCAAATTAGAAAAATAAAATTCATCTACCATCGACGCAGCCTCCCGCATCACTCCTGCCTTTCGACGACGCAACACCCTTGCCCTTCGACGATGCAGCACCCTTGTCCTTCGACGACGCAGCACCCATGCCCTTCGACGACGACGCCGCCGCCGCTTCTGCAGCTTTCTTGCTCTCTTCACTCGGCATGAAGATATCATCTTCATCCTCGCTCTCCTCGAGCCATAAAATAGAAAATCTTATAGCGCTGGCCAAATCTGTAAAGCAAAGGTTGTGACCTAGATATGGCACCTACCAACCTTCTATTTGCTATTCTAACTAAGTTATCCTATTCTAGCACATCCTATTCTAACTATTCTAACTATATTATCCATGCCCCTTTCAGAACCACGTCGGATCGAAGTTGCCTACCTTCTCCAGTGGCCACTCTGACCGGCAAATCGGCAAATCATCGCGTGGTCGTGAGACGGCAAATCAGCCTTCGATCCAAATAGCGGCAAGACTTCTCTGATGATCTGCAACTGTCGGAACAAGTGTTGGGAATGTTGCTAATCATCAGAGATCCTTATCGTTGCTTGGATCCGACCAAGGGGAGGGTTCACCTTCAGCCTCCGCTCTAGAAACTCCTGCCTCTCAGAAATCTTGCTCTCTGCTACCCGTGTACTGCCAATGATGGATGTGAAGTGTACTCCTGCCTCTCTTATAGACCCGCCTCTCCGAGTGACTCCCTCTGGCTAGCCAATCAGGAACAAGTACGCGGATCGTGTGTTTCCTTCGAGAGCTTGGGAGCCGTTGGATCAAGCGAATGACTCCCTTCGGCTAGCCAATCAGGAACAATTACGCGGATCGTGTGTTTCCTTCGAGAGCTTGGGAGCCGTTGGATCAAGCGAGTGACTCCCTCCAGCTAGCCAATCAGGAACAAGTACGCGGATCGTGTGTTTCCTTCGAGAGCTTGGGAGTCGTTGGATCAAGCGAATGACTCGCTTCGGCTAGCCAATCAGGAACAAGTACAAGTGTGTTTCCTTCGAGAGCTTGGGAGCTGTTGGATCAAGCGAATGACTCCCTTCGGCTAGCCAATCAGGAACAAGTACAAGTGTGTTGTGTGTTGTAAATGTGCAATATCCTACTCGTAGGTGTGACCGGCTTCACCGGCTTCACTTTCTCTCTAGTGAGTTTCTGCACTTAGAGGTGACAACTCCCCTTTCGGGCGAACCGGATGGAATCATGTGTTGATTTGGGGTAGACTTTGGTTTCTCATGTTCCTATGCCTAACCTAAAACAACCAAGCAACAAAGTCCACTAAACTACCCCCTTTCGACGCACGTCTATGGGGGTAGATGGAAACGTTAGGGTTTTTCCAGCGGATTCAGGGTTTCGCCGAAGCGGGGCCCCGGAGCGTCGGAACCCCACCCAAACCTAGATTGTGCCATACCATATGTATACAAGTGTGTTGTGTGTTGTAAATGTGCAATACCCACCCAAAACCCACCCAAACTCACTAGAGAGAAAGTGAAGCCGGTGAAGACGGTCACACCCCAGAGTAGGATAATGGACATTTAGAACACACAACACACTTGTATACATATGGCATGGCACAACCTAGGTTTTGGCGGGGTTCCGACGCTCCGATGCCCCGCTTCGGCGAAACCCCGAATCCGCTGGGAAAACCCTAACGTTTTCGTCTACCCCCTTGAACTCCATCGAAAGGGGGTTGGCCAGTGGACATTTTGGCTTGGTTGTGTTAGGTTAGGCCATAGGAAGGTGGGAAACCAAAGTCCAACCCAAATAAACACAATATTCCATCCGGTTCGTCCGAAACAGGAGTTTCCACATCTAAGTGCAGAAACTCACTAGAGAGAAAGTGAAGTCGGTGAAGACGGTTACACCCCGGAGTAGGATAATGGACATTTAGAACACACATCACACTTGTATACATATGGCATGGCACAACCTAGGTTTTGGTGGGGTTCCGACGCTCCGATGCCCCGCTTCGGCGAAACCCCGAATCCGCTGGAAAAACCCTAACGTTTTCGTCTACCCCTTGAACTCCGTCGAAAGGGGTAGGCAAGTGGACTTTTTGGCTTGTCTGTGTTAGGTTAGGCCATAGGAAGGTGGGAAACCAAAGTCTACCCCAAATAAACACAATGTTCCATCCGGTTCGTCCGAAACAGGAGTTTTCACCTCTAAGTGCAGAAACTCACTAGAGAGAAAGTGAAGTCGGTGAAGACGGTCACACCCCGGAGTAGGATAATGGACATTTAGAACACACAACACACTTGTATACATATGGCATGGCACAACCTAGGTTTTGGCGGGGTTCTTTTTGGCGGGGTTCCGACGCCCCGATGCCCCGCTTCGGCGAAACCCCGAATCCGCTGGAAAAACCCTAACGTTTTCGTCTACCCCCTTGAACTCCGTCGAAAGGGGGTAGGCAAGTGGACCTTTTGGCTTGTCTGTGTTAGGTTAGGCCATAGGAAGGTTGGAAACCAAAGTCTACCCCAAATAAACACAATGTTCCATCCGGTTCATCCGAAACAGGAGTTTTCACATCTAAGTGCAGAAACTCACTAGAGAGAAAGTGAAGTCGGTGAATACGGTCACACCCCGGAGTAGGATAATGGACATTTAGAACACACATCACACTTGTATACATATGGCATGACACAACCTAGGTTTTGGTGGGGTTCCGACGCTCTGATGCCCGCTTCGGCGAAACCCCGAATCCGCTGGAAAAACCCTAACGTTTTCGTCTACCCCCTTGAACTCCGTCGAAAGGGGGTAGGCAAGTGGACTTTTTGGCTTGTCTGTGTTAGGTTAGGCCATAGGAAGGTGGGAAACCAAAGTCTACCCCAAATAAATACAATGTTCCATCCGGTTCGTCCGAAACAGGAGTTTTCACCTCTAAGTGCAGAAACTCACTAGAGAGAAAGTGAAGTCGGTGAAGACGGTCACACCCCGGAGTAGGATAATGGACATTTAGAACACACAACACACTTGTATACATATGGCATAGCACAACCTAGGTTTTGGCGGGGTTCCGACGCTCCGATGTCCCGCTTCGGCGAAACCCCGAATCCGCTGGAAAAACCCTAACGTTTTCGTGTACCCCCTTGAACTCCGTCGAAAGGGGTAGGCCAGTGGACCTTTTGGCTTGTTTGTGTTAGGTTAGGCCATAGGAAGGTGGGAAACCAAATTCTAACCCAAATAAACACAATATTCCATCCGGTTCGTCCGAAACAGGAGTTTCCACATCTAAGTGCAGAAACTCACTAGAGAGAAAGTGAAGTCGGTGAAGACAGTCACACCCCGGAGTAGGATAATGGACATTTAGAACACACAACACACTTGTATACATATGGCATGACACAACCTAGGTTTTGGCGGGGTTCCGACGCTCCGATGCCCCGCTTCGGCGAAACCCCGAATCCGCTAGGAAAACCCTAACGTTTTCGTCTACCCCCTTGAACTCCGTCGAAAGGGGGTAGGCCAGTGGACCTTTTGGCTTGGTTGTGTTAGGTTAGGCCATAAGAAGGTGGGAAACCAAAGTCTAACCTAAATAAACACAATATTCCATCCGGTTCGTCTGAAACAGGAGTTTCCACATCTAAGTGCAGGAAAAAAGTCAAAGTTCCTGTCACACCACAGGGCAGGATAAATTGAGCCATATATTTAATATTTATGTTGTAGGTGTATATTAAATGTGTTGTTTTTATTTGTTTTACATGTATATGTTGTAGGGTTGGGTTCCAGAAAACTCAAACCGTTATTTTACAGGGGTGGGATAATGAAATTGGGAGGGCAATTATAGGTCCAATATATATATATAAATTACAACTACATTAAATATTATATAGAGAAATAAAGAAATGAATATTATATACAGAAAAAAGGAACAACTAAACGCCGACGGCCGCCGTCGGCGTACAAGAACGCTCGTACGCCGACGGCACTGCCGTCGGCGTATCAACGATGCTGGACGGGCTAGCTCGTTCCGTCACGGCGCCCTTTGTACGCCGACGGGGTTTCCTACGCCGACGGCTAAATGTCGGGGCCGTCGGCGTACAGCACGAGCTAGGGCAGCCGCCCGCCCGTCGGCGGGCGGCTGCCCTAGCTCGTGCTGTACGCCGACGGCCCCGACATTTAGCCGTCGGCGTAGTGTGGCTTTCCCGTAGTGCGCAGCTGCTGCCGACGGGGTCGGTGATGGCGTACCAGACGCTGGCACCGTCCTTCAGCAACCAGGGCAACTGCTACCCTTCCAACTTCTGGATCACCGTGGGCCTCGTCGCCGCCCTCTCCGCCTCCTGCGTCTTCTTCGCCTTCACCGACTCCGTCGTCCACAACGGCAACGTCTACTACGGCCTAGCCATGCCCACGCGCCTCAACGTCTTCAACCTAAGCAAGAAGGAGGAAGAGCAGGAGTTTAATGACATCCCGCCGGAGCTCAAGAAGCGCGGGCTGAAGAGGCAGGACTTCGTGCACGCCTTCCTCACCGCGGTCGTTTTTCTCACCATGGAGTTCAGCGACGTCGGCCTTCAGAACTGCTTCTTCCCGCACGCCGGTGCCGACACCCAGCAGCTTCTCAAGAACCTACCACTGGGAATGGCCGTCTTCTCCAGCTTGGTATTCACCATCTTCCCCTCCAAGAGGAACTTCATCGGCTACAGTGATCCCCTTGGTAATAATAACGACACCACCGCCGCCTCCTCTGCTGATGACGGTCGATTAGCGCGATCGGCTACCATCCCTTCTTCAACGCCGCATTCACATGTAGTTAATATGGAATAGTACGTGCATAGTTGTAGTTGTTTATGATATCGTGGTTAATTATTTGTACAGTCTCTCCAAGTAGTATAGTTATTTGTTTTATTCTCTCCACCGTGGTGTCATATATGCTTCATGTAACTTTTTGCTATGTACACGATTAATTGAATGCTTTGTACACTTCAAACGTGCTTCACAAAATATCTTGCACGTACAGATTTTATATAACGAACTAGTTAATCTACACAAATCTAAACATCACATATGAAAGATCACCTAGTTTGTTCACGATTAACCATACATTCATGTGACAATAAGGTAGTTAATTGGTCAACTAATGTTCATTATTCCGAGCTACGCACATTCATTTACTATACTGTTCAATCAAGTGGTCGTGCCTAGTTGAGTCGATATGGGGTTTTCCGCAGGTTGACACTCTCAAACTTCCATCGAACCGAGGTATGCATTCGGCATAATTGGACTAAATCCATGAGTTCATTATGACCTCGGCGCAACTCTTGTCGTCGAAGGTCTGGCATATCAAGCCCTCGTTTGACCATGTCCACTTATATTGTCCCATTATCGCATCTCTCAAGTAGGCAGTATGTAGGAAGGCCTAGTGAGTAGTGACCATAATGGATGTATCAGATCATTGAACATCGCTACCAACAATAAATCATGGATACTAAACTTTTGCAATTCCCGATTAGGGATCATCAATCACATGCAAATTGTGACCAAAGTTGTGGTGACACTTAGGCTATTTGGTCTTTCTATTACGATTACGAGTCCTTATGCAAAATACTTATGGTTGTGGGGAAAGCGACACTAACAAAAGTCCTCATACGCAAAAACCGTAACAATACAACAATGGTCCATCTACTTGCTAATCTCGCTTCACCACAGTAATGCCCCTGATACAACAATGGTCCATCTACTTAGCTAGCAGGAGTACGCTGGCCTCACCATCCATCCAATCGATTTAACGGGAAGGCGATGATCGGAGGCGACCCGCGGGGCGACCCGCGTCCGTCCACGGCTAGGCGTCGCCGGACCATGGCGCCAGCGGCGTGGGATCGTCAGGGCACTGGATCTCGTTTCGATTGCTTGGCTGGGATGGTCGCCGAACCATCGGGGGTAGAGGATGCCCAGATCGGAGAGGAGGCGCCGGGTCTGGAAGATCACGTCTCGGCGCGCGTGGCGTTGGATGTCCTTCGAGATGAACCTGCGCTGCGGAGGGGCGAGTCGCCGGCCACCGAGCTGGAACGTTCGGACGAGGAACGCGTCCACGAGTTCTGGGAGACGGCGGGCTTCCCGTCGCCGGAGAGCCGCGTTTGGGAGCGGGATTCGTCGCAGTCCGCAGGTGAGTTAACGGATGTGGTTTCGGTGTGCAGGTCTCAGGAGTCGTGTGAGGCCTCGCCGCCGGGGACTTGCCGTAGCAGGCGCTCGTCGCCGCCTGGTTTCCGGCTACCTCGGGCGGGTCCACGCGTCGGGCCATGGCGTGGCCCTCTTCCGCCGCGCCGGGTCACGCCGCCGCCGGTGTTGGGCAGCTTCATCGACATTGCCAAGGACGCACGCACCCGTTCTTCCTCGCCGGGGACTTCGCCGACGGCGAACGGCGCTCCGCTGCGGGCTGCGGCCGATCCGGTGTTCACGGAGATGGAGCGGAGTCAGGATTCAAACTGCATGGCGGTGCGTCCCTGCACCACGCAGTCGATCTGGCCCGTCCATCTCCGTGGGCGCATCTGCACCGCCCGTGTCGACTGAACCCTACTCCATCCTCGCCGCGCCTCGGTCCTGTGTTTCGATCACAGCGCCGCCTCCGTCGACCGCACATCGCGCCCGCCCCTACTCCTCCGCCTTTCTCCGCTCGGGTTCCATTGCTGCTCCCGCCGGTGATCTCTCCGCCTCGGTGGGCTCGTTCGTTTGCCTCGGTCGCGGCTTCCTCCATGGCCGCGCCGCAGCGCCCGCAGCCTGGCGGCCACCAGCGTTCTGGACCTGCCCGCCCGCCCGCGCCGGCACCGCGCAGCCTCAACAACAGCCACAAGGAGCCGGTGCCGGGGCGCCCCAGGTGGCTCAGACGTCGCAGCTGGCCGGCCCCAGCCAGCTGCAAGGTCTCGGTGGCGGCGTGCCGTACGGCGGCCAATCTTCGCTGCTTGCCGGCGGGGTCGCACCTGGCTCGAGTGCGCAGTACTGGCAGCCGCCGGGAGGCCCGCAGTACCGCCCTTGCAGAATCCGTCTCGGCAACCAGGGCTCCCGGCGTACATCCCTCCGCCGCAGCAGTTGATGTTCCCGCCTTTGATGCCGGTGGCGCCGCCGTCTTTCCAGCAATTCCAACAGCAGCAATTCCAGCAGCAGCAGCAACAATTCCAGCAGCAGCAGCAGCCCTCCACCTCGCTGACTCCGGCGGCGGGTCAGGCACCTCGCCCCAAAAGGAAGAAGAAGAAGGTGGTTGCGCAGCCTACGGTTCAAGCACCGCCCGCTGGTCTCCAGCAGCCTCCAGTGATTGGGGGGCAGTTCGCTGGGCCGCCGACTGTTCCTGTGCAGGGCCAACAGATGCTACAGCCTACGCCTGCCTTGGCCATCACCGTGCCATCTTCTGGTGCTATTGGAGCAGAGGCTCCGTTGATTCCGGGCCCTGAGGTGCAGATGGAGACGAAGACTGGTGGGTCTGGGAAAGCAAAGAAGGCTGCGCGATGCTGGAAGTGTGCGATGGACACTCACTCAGCTAAGGGGTGTCCCGCGATGCATTATTGTCTTGTGTGTGATAATCGGGAGCATCCGACCATGAGGTGCCCTACTCTCCGGTTACCGAAACCTACAGCTTTCTCTGCTGGTTATGCCAAGGAGGAGACCACTTTTGTGCAGCTACCTGACAGTGTGTACAAGCCCCATTTGATCCCCTCGAGTTCTCCCACGGCCATGGTGAAGATAGTGGGGGTGCCTGTGCCGGCGTCAGCTGTTCAGGGTTTGATGGCTAGGATGTGCCCGTCGTCGCCTTCTTGGACTTGGGAGGCGGTCCCCCACGGCACCGATACTTCCCTGATTGGTTTCCCGAGTTTTGAGGATCTTCAGCGGATGGCTGGTATGCAGATGTATGTCCCCTCGTTTGATGCGCAGGCCACTATTTCGGTGTGGAAGAAAGATGATTATCTTCCGACCAGGGTGCTTGAGAAGGTTTGGGTGCATGTTCAGGGGGTTCCGTACCCACTCAGACACTTCCTTGGTATTTGGGCAGTTGGTTCTCTCATTGGGACCACCCTCGATGTCGATCTCGTCACTTTGAGGAGTAGAGGCATTGTGCGTATTCTGGTTGGGATGCCCTGTTCCAGGCCTCTTGATTTACAGCATGATCTGCTCGGTCACTTTCTCGGTACGGCATGTGTGGTCAAGCTGAAGGAGTACGCTTTCATTTTCCGCCGTGAGCCAGCGGGGTTCGTTCCTGACACCGCGTCTGTGCCATATTTCTGGCGTCGTAAGGGAGATGACGCCGATGACGAGTCTGGGGGGGCAGAGGACACTTTGGAGGATCTTGGTCAACTTCCTAATTCGAGTACGGCAACTAGCTCTAACATGGAAGTGGATACGAGTCAAACTCAGGGTGCAGCGCCGAAAGGAAAGTCTGTGGCCTCCTTACACACTCTGCCTACTTTTGCTGTCACCCCGTATAACCCAAACCCGCAAACCCCGCGTGGAGTCGAGATTGTTGCTCGGATTGTGCGGACATCGTCGGGACTGCTTCGCGTGGACACGACACAGCAGTGTTCTGCAGCCAATGCAGGGTTCAGTGATGCTACAAGCAGGCAGTCCACTGTGCTGGAGGAGATGCGTGACCTCGTCGACCTGGGATCGTCCCCTGGACAGGATGGTGCACTGGGGTCTCGTCCCGTGGCCCAGACGGACGTGGTGACCGGCCCAGTTGGGCTGTGCAAGGCAGGCCAGAGCCACTGCGCAGCGACGGTTGGCAGCCCATCAGTGGCGACCGTGGCCGAGGCTGCTGGGTGGAAGCTGGGCCTTGCAGGGTGGGCTGAGCAGCAGGCGAACCAGGCCGATCTGGCACAAGGCCTGGCAGCACTCGCTGCTTGCTCGCACGCTGTGCCTCTCGCTGGTGCTGCCGCGACGGCCTTCCCAGGGGGCTCTTCATCGCCTTTATCCCCCCTGGATGGCCTGGCTTCGGGTGCTGCGGGAACGGGGATGGTCTCGACCTCGACTACGACCAACCCGTCCCCTTCTGCTTCATCGACTGCTGTGGCGTTGGCTGGGTCGGCTACTACATCACCTGAGCCGACCCAAGCTAATGCCGCTGCGCTGTCTACTCCTCCGTCCACCACTACGACCTATGACGGGGTCACCCCACCTCGCCGTAGTGCGAGGTTCGGAGTGGAGACAGATGGCGCTTCTGTGACGGATGAGGACTCCATGACGAAGGCTATGCGTCGTAAAGCGACGCGTAACCTCGACTACTCCGGTACGGAAATGAGTTCAAAATCTTTTCTTTCTTTTTCGCCTCAGTCAATTCATTCTAAGCTTAGTAGTGTAGGTTTTAGTCTTGGTAATTGTAAAGATAAAATTCGTGTTTCAACTAAAGTCTTGAGACATATGGAATTTGACCGTCTTACGGTTATTCCTAAAGTTTCGACTGGGTTGACTTCCACCTATGTGGATGAGGAAGAAGCGATTGCCACATCAGATGGTCAGCTTTTTACTCATCTAATTGGTGAAGTGTTGGAGGGTGGTTTGGATGACGACGGCTTGAGCTCATTGTATGAGTTAAAAGCATCCAGTCGAAAATCCAAATCTAACTCTAACAAGGTGTCCCGGAAACGGGCAAAGTTATCCAAATCCCCCACGGTTTCCCAATGAATGGCATGTTCGCAAATAGCAGAGGTCTTGGTGACTTGGCTAAACATTTGCACTTTGCGGACAGTATTCGGGACCATAATTTGGATTTCTTAGCTATTTCTGAGACCGGTAGACGCGAGTTCTCGCAATCTCTATTGAACCGACTTTCAGGCGGCATAGACTTTGAGTGGTACTCGCGTCCTCCCCATGGCCGATCCGGGGGCATTTTACTAGGTATCAGGACTGACACCATGGAAGTGTTGGACGTTATGGATGGTGATTTTCATATAAAAGTGCACATCCGTAATAAATCCGACAACTTCACTTGGAGTCTTGTTGCCGTGTATGGGCCGGCCCAGGAGGTGGCTAAGACTGCTTTTCTATGTGAATGGTTAACTTGGCAAAAGATAACCCTCATCCTATAATCATTGGAGGGGATTTCAACCTGCTACGTTTCCCATTCGAGAAAAGTAGAGGACGTTTCGACAATCGTTGGCCTCTTTTGTTCAATGCAGTCATTGACAGCTTGAACTTAAGAGAGATCACAATGGTTGGGAGACAATTTACTTGGGCGAACTCTCTTCCGGAACCCACATACGAAAAGCTAGACCGTGTACTGATGGATACTGATTGGGAATCTAGGTTCCCTTTGGTGTCGGTACGGGCGCTCGAACGTATTGAGGGATTGTCGGACCATGCTCCCATTCTGTTGACCATGGCATGCCTAGTCCACAGTGTAAACCACGTTTCAAATTTGAAATCGGATGGTTACATCGTGAGGGATTCCATGAGATGGTTAAACGTGTTTGGGAAAGACCGGTTGCTGGCGACACGCCAATTCAGAGGTGGAACAATAAGATTCGTGCTTTACGAACACACCTCGTTGGTTGGGCCGCCATACTTCTGGTTTACTTAAAAAAGAAAAGATACGACTCTCCTCCATAATCGATGCCTAGAGGCATTAGCAGAAGTTCGTCTGTTATCTGCGCAAGAGATTCAGCTAAAGAGCCAATCAAATGCACAGATAGCGAAACTACTGCGGGAGGAGGAGTTAAATGGTACCAAAGATCCAAAGCCCAATTTATCCTTGAAGGAGATTCGAATACCCGCTATTTCCATAGCATTGCCAATGGCAGGCATAGGAAAAAGCGTATTCACTCTCTTATCCAGGAGGAGGGTATGATCGAGGGCCATGAACAACTAAAGTCGTATATCACAAAGTATTATAAAGGTCTGTTCGGAGGCCCCGAGGAAGGAAACTTCACTTTGGATGAGTCTCGAACATAGGATATTCCCCAGGTTTCAGAGGAGGAAAATAGTCTACTCACTAAACCCTTTTCTGAGGATGAAGTGAGAAAGGCAGTTTTCCAAATGAAACTGAATACAGCCCTGGACCCGATGGCTTCCCAACGGAGTTCTACCAAAACTTCTGGGATGTCATCAAGTCAGATTTGCTTCAACTATTCGCTTGTCTCCATGATGGACAACTTGAGTTGTTTCGTCTCAATTTTGGTGAGATAATTTTATTACCTAAGGTTAATGAGGCAGAAAGGATTCAACAATACAGACCTATCTGCCTACTTAACGTTAGTTTTAATTTTTTACTAAAGTTGCGACGATCCGACTGAATAGTGTAGCAGATCATGTAGTTCGTCCATCTCAGACAGCTTTCATGCAAGGTCAACATCCTTGATGGGGTGGCAATCCTACATGAAACAGTTCACGACTACATAGGAAAAAGCTAATGGGGTAATCCTTAAAATTGATTTTGAGAAAGCTTATGATAAAGTCAATTGGTCTTTCCTCCAACAGACCCTCAGAATGAAAGGCTTTTCTACTGTGTGGAGAGCACTGATAGATAACTTTGTTTCGAGAGGAAGTGTTGCTATTAAAGTCAATGATGACACGGCAAATTCTTCCAAACGAAAAAAGGTCTTAGACAAGGTGACCCACTTTCGCCAATACTATTTAATATAGTGGCAGATATGTTGGCTATCTTGATCGAACGTGCTAAATCTGCTGGCCAAATTGAAGGAGTGATTCCACATCTAGTTGATGGTGGCTTATCGATTCTTCAATATGCCGATGATACAATTCTTTTATGGAACATGACATTGAGAAAGCTCGAAACTTAAAGCTGATCTTATCAGCCTTTGAGCAATTGTCGGGTCTTAAGATCAATTTTCATAAAAGTGAATTGTTTTGCTTCGGCGAGGCTCAAGAAAACGCCGCCTTGTATGCTGAACTTTTCGGTTGTGAACAAGGTCAATTTCTATCAACTATTTGGGTATTCCGATTCACTATCGGAAACTTACAAATGCTGAGTGGAAAAAGGTGGAGGAAAGGCTTCAAACGCGTTTAAATAGCTGGAAAGGCAAACTCTTATCCCTAGGTGGAAGATTGGTTCTCATAAATTCAGTACTGACAAACATGGTACTATATATGATATCATTCTTCCAATTACCTAAAGGAATTTAAAACGATTGGATTACTTCCGATCTAGATTCTTTTGGCAAGGGGATAGTGAGAAGAAAAAATATCGACTAACTAAGTGGAGTGTGGTTTGCTGCCCTAAAGACCAAGGAGGGCTGGGTGTTCATGACCTTGAGGTCAAGAACGAGCTTTACTTGGTAAATGGCTCTCCAAGCTTCTCTTTGAAGAAGGAATTTGGCAAACCCTCCTTAGGAGGAAGTACGTGGGATCTCAAGCCGTTTCCAGGTTATCTGGAAACCTGGTGATTCACACTTCTGGGCAGGCCTTATGGCTACGAAGAAGTTCTTTTTCCCGCATGGTTCTTTCTCTATTAGGGATGGATCGGAAATTCGATTCTGGGAGGATAAATGGATAGGCCAATCCACTCTCAGAGAACAATATCCCGCTCTGTATGCAATTGCACGAAACAAGAGCGATACGCTCGCTAAGGTGTTGGGTTCCTCCCCACCGGATGTTTCGTTCAGGCGAAGTTTATTTGGAACGAGGCAAGCATCCTGGAATGCTTTGCTCAACCGATTGGATTCCATTAATCTATCGGAAGGACCAGATTTATTTCGATGGAATCTTACGAAGAATGGTAAATTCTCGGTTGATTCTATGTACAGAGCATTAATCTTACCCGTAGGACCGGTCGATAGTAAGTATAATAACAAAATTTGGAAGATGAAGATACCACTAAAAACTAAGGTGTTTGCGTGGTATCTTCGTCGAGGTGTAATTCTTACAAAAGATAACCTTGCCAAACGCAATTGGCACGGAAGCAAAAAGTGTGTCTTCTGTCATCATGATGAGACCATTACACACTTATTCTTTCAGTGCGAGTTAGCTAGGTCTATATGGTCAGCCATCCAGATAGGTTCTACCTTACATCCCCGCGTTCAGTTGCAAATATCTTTGGCAACTGGTTAAACGGGGTTGATCCTAGGTTTAAACTACTCAGTAGGGTGGGAGCGCTTGCCGTTATTTGGTCGCTGTGGCTATGTAGAAATGACAAGGTTTTTAACGATAAAAATGCTTCTGTTATGCAGGTTATCTATCGGTGTACAGCTACGCTTCGGGCATGGTCGGCCTTGCAACGTGTGGAGCACCGAGACCTGTTCCTGGAGGTGGCGTCTCGTTTGGAGGCTGCGGCCAGGGAGTTATTCTCCCGGCATGGATGGCAACATAGTCTCCGGATAGATCTACCAGCAGTTTAGGCGGATCTACAATTTCTCATTTTGATATGTAATTCGCCTTTTTTATTCAACTTCGAGTACTTGTGACCTCGTGAACTTGTGGCTGTGTGCATCCTAGCTATGCAGAGGCCGAGTGTAATGCTTAAAACTCTTAAGTAATAAAAAGCCCTTTATCTAAAAACTGACCGTTTCAATTATGGGCGTGTCCAGGGTCAACATGTGCCTCATAGGCTCATAGCGGACGTTGTGATGGTCTCCTGCAGTGTGAGCACCTTAAGCCCACAGCCATGTTGGACACGCTCATGAGCAAAAATGCTTTATGAATGACGTTAAAGTCACAAACGATCATCTTGGTGTGGTGTTTAGTAAAACGGACAGGGAGAGTAATAGGGTAGCTCGTGAGCTTGCGCAATTAGCTAGGAGGGTGTGGTAGCCGCGGTGTTGTGGCTAGAGTCGCCTTCATGCATTGATGAGTTGCTTGTAAAAGATTCTACTGGTTTGATCTAATAAAATCCCTGTTCATCGCAAAAAAAAACAAATGCTCTGAATTTCAGTCTGTCTACAGATTCTTCAGCTTGCAGCCACTGAAAGATTATAGACAGAAAAAATATGCCAAATCAAACTCCCAGTGGCCGCAACTTCCGATCGGCATACGGCCACCTTACCACACATCCGCTGCACCTTCCCGCACCTCGTCCAGCCCCTCCACTGCCATTAATTCCTGCCGGCGAGCGCCCCGAGAACCATTCCTCCGGCTCCCACTGCCATTCCTCTCCTTTACAACCACTTGGCAAACTACAAAACTCTCAATTTTCTGGTGTAACCTCAGTTGCACTGTCGCAGAAGCTCTAGACTGTGAGTATACTCTGCTCTTGTCTATATAGAGACCACCAACACTGTTAAAAGGAGTTAGCTGTAATCGTGTAGATACGATCCCAACCGGTACAGCTAAACCTAGATAGATAGATTAGCTCATGCGGTTAGTTAGTTGTGATCCTAACTACTTGTAACCCTAGCTCTATGAGCTGTATATATATGGAGCTAATGCTGATGCATTGAGGACGGCACAATTCATTCTCTGTCTCATTTCTTTATATGGTATCAGAGCCTACGCTCCTAACCATCCATGGCTCCATCGACACCATCGCCGTCGTCCGTGCCGGTCAACATCGCGGCCTTGCTGAGCGCCGCCATCACCATCAAGCTTGACCAGGAGAACTTCCTGCTCTGGAAAGCTCAGGCTTTGCCCGCGCTCTACAGCAATGATCTGTTCGGTTTTGTCGACGGATCAAAGGCGGCGCCACCGAAGGAAGTTCCCGCTGTGGTCGGGAGCTCTGACCAGATCGATAATCCGGAGTATCCAGTCTGGTTCAAGCAAGATCAGCAGGTCCTCAGTGGCCTGCTTTCCTCCCTCATGCCCTCTGTGCTCGGACATGTCCAGCTCCTCAAGACGGCCGCGCAGGTGTGGGAGGCACTGGATCGGACTTTCGCGTCCAGGTCCAAGGCGCGGATCGTGCAGCTCCGCACCGCGCTGGTGAGCAGGGACGAAGCCAGGAATACTAGATAAGGGGGGCCAATTGTACACTCAAGAAGTTAGAGGGGGCCATATTGGTAAAATCTAGTAAATTTGGGGTCTAAATCATAAGTTTTATAGGGGTGTCTTCAGAAAATTTTCAGCCATGAGGGGGGCCATGGCCCCAGCGTGCCCCCCCCTGGCTCCGTCCCTGCTGGTGAGGCCGAAGAGAAGGGACATGACGATGTCCAACTACTTCCACCACACAAAGAAGATAGCCGATACGATGGCGGCGATCGGCAATCCACTCAGCGACGACGAGATCGTCTCATACGTCCTGGCCGGACTTGGTGACGACTACGACAACTTCACCACGTCCATGTCCGTGCTCGCCGGGAACGTCGACTTCACCCTCAGTGATCTGTACGGGCACATGACCGCTTACGAGGCGCGCACCAGCGATCGCAGCTCCGGCGGCTACAACAACGCCCAGTTTCAACACTCCGCCAATAACACCTCACGCGGTGGCGGACGTGGACGCGGCGACGGCGGCCGCGGTAATGGAGGAGGTCGTCACAACGGCGGCTACAACGGCCACAGAGGCTACAATGGCGGCAACGGCGGTGGCCGTGGCAATAACCCGGGGCGCGACGGCCATGCTCCGGGTGGAGGGCGTGGACGCGGTGCCAAGTCCACGTGCCAGATCTGTGGCATCTACGGCCACGATGCTCTGAGGTGCTACTCGCGTTTCAATCACGTGATTCAGCCTGAAACTTCAACCTCAAGCAACCGAGTCGCCAACTACTCCAACTCCAACGAAGAATACACTGGTGAACCATGGTTTATGGATTCAGGCGCCACCGACCACATGACGAACGACATGGAGCGCCTCCACACCCACGAAAGCTACAGGGGCAACGAGCATATTCAAGTTGCCAACGGTACGCACATACCTATCCTGCATATTGGTGATTCTAGTTTATCCGGTTCAATTCGCAATCTCCATTTGTCCAACGTTTTGCATGCTCCTAAAATCAGCAAAAACCTCTTGTCTGCTCACAAACTTGCCAATGATAATGACTGTTTTGTTGAAATTCATCCTGATTCGTTTTTTGTTAAGGATCGCACCACGAGGGCAACTCTGCTTCAAGGTAGAGCACGCGGTGGCCTATACCCAGTTCCGCCCGTCCATCCTCGCCATCCACCTCGCCTTCCGCAAGCCTACTCCACCTCTCCGTCGAAGGAACTGTGGCACCGCCGACTCGGACACCCTGCACCACCCATTGTTCAAGCTATTCTTCAATCTAATAATCTAGGCGTTAGGCAAAATAAAGGAGTGCCGCATGTGTGTGATGCATGCCAGCAGGCCAAACTCCATCAGCTGCCATATGCAGCTTCTAGTCGTGTTTCTCATTCTCCTTTAGAACTTGTCCATACGGATATATGGGGTCCAGCAATTAAATCAGCTGGCGGGTTCCAATATTATGTCAGTTTTCTGGACGATTATAGCAAATTCACTTGGGTGTACTTGTTGAAAAATAAATCCGACATTGAGCATGTGTTTTATCAATTTCAGAAGCAGGTTGAACTTTCCCTTGGCACTAAAATTATTTCTGTACAGTCAGATTGGGGAGGAGAGTATCAGAAATTGCACACCTATTTCAAAAATACCGGTATCACTCATCGTATTTCATGCCCACATACTCACCAACAGAACGGGGCGATTGAACGTAAACATCGCCACCTCGTCGAAACTGCTTTAGCCCTCCTCGCTCAATCCTCTGCTCCTCTTCGGTTTTGGGATGATGCCGTTCTCACGGCCTGCCGTTCTCACGGCCTGTTATCTCATAAATCGGATGCCAAGCCGCGTTATTCAAAATTCGACTCCCGTTACCAAACTTTAAGACAAATGTCGACTATGCCTTTCTCCGTGTCTTCGGATGCGCGTGCTGGCCGAATCTCAGGCCATACAATAATCGCAAGTTGAGTTTCCGTTCTCGCATGTGTGTTTTCTTAGGCTATAGTGCCAACCATCTTGGTTTTCGCTGTCTTGATCGAACTACAGGCCGCATATATGTGTCTCGGGATGTTGTGTTTGATGAACACGTTTTCCCCTTTTCCAGCGATCCTACTCAACTCTCCCCACCTACCGAAGAGGCCATCCTTCTTCCTGAACAGGATACTGATGATCCGTTATGCATAGATAAGGCAAGTGCTACTGATGGTTCTGCTCTTCCTCATGTTTCAGGGAATTCACCGGCTGCTCCTTCTGTCAATCTGCCCGCCATGCCTGCACCTCCCCACGACGATCACGCAGAGGCCGCGGGGCACGCTGCCGACCATGATGGGCATGCTGACGGCGCAGACCACGACGGAGGCGACTCTCCGCGCGCACTCCGTCTCCTACAGCCCATGGGCCGGCGCATGATAACGACCCGGGCTCTGCACACTCGTCCCCGACGTCCGAGCCCACTCCAGCCAGTTCAGATGTTTCTGCTCCTTCTCGCGAGGCTGCACCTGATCTTCCTGCTCGGCGCCTTGTCAAACCTGTGCGTCTGTTTGACGGTATTATCCGCTATGACCCGAAGAAAAAGGCGTTTTCCGCAGAACCCACTTCTCATGTTGATGCGCTGGTGGATCCGGCATGGAAGTCTGCAATGGATGCGGAATTCAGTGCTCTTTGTCACAACAACACCTGGCGTCTTGTTGATCCCCTCCGGGTTGACACATTGTTGGCTGTAAGTGGGTTTTCAAGGTCAAGCAGAAATCTGATGGATCAGTGGATCGCTATAAGGCTCGACTCATCGCAAAAGGGTTCACGCAATGCCAAGGGATCGACTACACGGATACATTTTCCCCTGTTGTTAAACCCACCACCGTCAGGCTGATTCTGTCTATCGCCGTATCCAGGGGATGGATTCTTCGGCAGGTTGACGTCCAGAACGCGTTTCTCCACGGCGATATTCAGGAGGAGGTATACATGTATCAGCCTCCGGGTTATGTTGATAAGAATCACCCTAATCGTGTTTGTCATCTTCAGAAATCGCTATATGGGTTAAAGCAGTCACCGTGGCCGAGGTACTCTAAGTTGAGTTCGAAACTTCAGTCGTTGGGGTTTGTTCCGTCCAAAGCAGACACCTCCCTGTTTGTCTTCGTTGATAAGCAGGTGATCATCTACATGTTAATCTACGTAGATGACATCATCATCACCGGTTCTTGCAAGCAAGCTGTTAGCATATTGATGAAGAAGTTACATGATTCATTTGCAATCAAAGATCTCGGAAGCCGTCGTTTTTCCTTGGGATTGAGGTGACAGATACAGATAATGGTTGCACTGACTCAAGCCAAATATGCAGCCGATCTCCTTCGTCGAGTGAATATGCAAAATTGCAAAGACATAGCCACACCAATGTCATCTTCCGACAAGCTCAGAAAGTCAATGGGAACTGATAAGGATCAACGTGATCCAAAAGGGTTTTAGTCCCAATCTTTCACGGCAAACCAAGAACAACAACGTTGGATCGATGGAATCAACCCCACGCGATGCGCAAACAACAGATCGAAACGATTAGCAATCATAAACCAGCAATACCTCGATACGGCGACCCATCTTGGGACGAACCTCACGATACTTTTAATCTCAAATTCTTGTCTGGCGGATACATGGCGGCTGCCGAACCCTTTATATGGGTGACTCAAAACCTAACTCGGTTGGACAGGCCCACACCGAACCTAACACAAACTCAAACCGGCTGAACCCAAACATGGTTCGAACCAACTAAAATAAAACACACGAAAATAAAAGAGCATAGTACGTGGAATGCCTCAACCTCCATGGCATGTCTCTAGCTTGGCGGAGTCCTGAACGTGGGCTTCACCTCATCTTCTGGAGGGATGACAAAACTGAAAGTCCCAACAATGATAATAAATGGAGACGGTGGTGCAGTGGTAGAAATAGGCATTCTTCCCTCATCACCCCCCCCCCCCCCCAACTTGAGAGGAAACCGTCCTCGGTTTCAGCTTGACACTTGGAACCTTCTTTTTCACAGCGACGACATTCACTTTGATATCCTTGTCACACATAGGCTACAACACATGACGCTTCCCTTTATGCCACAAGGAATAAACATTGGTACGCCCATTATGAACAGAATGTCGAGCAAACTGCCACGGTCGGCCTAAAAGCATGTGACATGCATCCATAGGCAACACATCGCAGACCACCGTGTCCTCATAATCACCTACGGAAAATTTCAGACGCGCCTTATGTGTTACCTTCAGCTTGCCTGAATTATACAACCACTCAACACAATGTGGCTGCGGATGCTTCCATGTAGGTAAAGACAACGAATCAACCAAGCTCTTGCTGACTATATTGGTGTAGCTGCCACCATCCACAATCAGCTTGCAACTGGTATCTTTGACAGTGCATTGGGTCTGAAAAATATTCCAGCGCTGCCCTTGTCCCTCTATGCGGTCTTCTGGCACTCGCTGCACCATCAAACTCTTGCAATTAGGAGCAGCATCCTCAGGATACACGTCAACCTTGTTGTCATCAGATTTCTCACTAGAAGGCTCATCACTCATCTCCGCATCGCTAGCAGAAATATAGCCATCTTGTGTGAGCATCACCCTCTTAGCATTAGGGCATTCACGCCTCATGTGTCCTCGGCCTCCACAAGTAAAACACTCAATATGAGCGGTGGACTGAGAAGACGCAGCCTTAGACACACTAGATTTGGGCGCCTCGAGAGAAATATTATTGGAGCGTGTAGAAGATGCCGGCTTAGCACTATAACCAGCAGCCTCGCTATTGGAACGACGCCATGTAGGAGCAGGGGCAGTAGCTTGGCGTCGTTTGAGTTGTTGCTCCGCACGCTCAGCTTGGTGCACAAGGTCCTGAATATCATAATAGAGAACCATCTCCACACGATCTTGCACCTCAATATTCAGCCCATAAAAGAACCGAGACATAGTGGCCTCCGGGTCCTCATGTGTTCCTGTACGTATCATGAGCAACTCCATCTCCTTGTAATATTCATCCACTGACTTATTACCTTGGGTGAGCCGCTGCAATTTATTGTGTATATCTCTCTTATAGTGCTCAGGAACAAAACGACGTCGCATGATCTCTTTCATACATGTCCACGTCGTTGGCCTTGTACGCATACGCAGAATTTGACTCCACCAAATTAGCACATAACCGGTGAATTCAACTGCAGCAAGTTGGAGTCTCTTCTCCTCAGCATAATTGTGGGAAGCAAAAATCTGATCCATACGCATCTCCCACTCCAGATAATCCTCAGGTCCGCGGTCACCGGAGAATGGAGGGATGGACAATTTGATACGTCCTATACCACCATCATCAACGGGAACACGAACAGCATGACCAACACGATCACGAGCTTGTGGCTGAACTTGACGAGCACCTGCAGGACGAGCATCAAACGCACGTTGTGGTGGTGCATAAGTAGCGTCATCCGCGAGTTCATCATTATTGGGTGCCACTAGTCGACGATCTTGATTTTCAGCAGCGCGACGTTGCCTCACGTCGTCCGACTGTGCAGCAGGAGGGGGCTGTAGGGTGCATGGGCAGGAGCATCGCCCAAGGCATCAATCCGGGTAGCCAACCGTGCAATTTGCGCCGTCAGGCAGCATGACTCTGACGAATATAGTCGCACGTGCTATCAAAACCAGCCCGGACATTGGGAGGTAAATCTTCAGCAAAGGTGGGTGGCACAAGCTCCACCGGTGGTTCTGCAGTGGCCTCTAAATTTTCGCCAAGAACGGAGTTCACCATCTTCAGCAAAAATCAGCAGATCGCAACTCAGCGGTACGAGGAACTATAGGTCTCTGTGCGTCGCTCGTGGAAACAGCAAATCGCCAGAGGACAGAATATGTCGACGATCGTACGACAACGAGTGCACTCCAGATTGCGAGCAAAACGATCGCCGTGTTCTCCTTTGTAGCAGGCTGACTCCAATACGTATCCAAGTAGTACTTCAAGACGTGGAACACAAGGCCACGTGATCCAAATTGATTCAGCACAAGTACGTGAGTACTAATCAAGCAGGAACAATCGTGTAGCAGTAGGACTCCTTCGGCGGCCGAACCAAAAGAGCAGATCGGCGGCAGAGATCAAGCAGAATACCTCAACCCACCACAGCTCCAACGGACTCAAATCAACAGATCAAACACCGGTGTGTTGGCAGATCGCCTCCGGCAGCAAAAACTCCAGCAGATAAATCTCAGCAGACCGATCTCAACAACAAATCTCGTCGTGAGAAACCCGACGAATCTGATACCACGATGATAACGATCAACGTGATCCAAAAGGGTTTTAGTCCCAATCTTTCACGGCAAACCAAGAACAACAACGTTGGATCGATGGAATCAACCCCACGCGATGCGCAAACAACAGATCGAAACGATCAGCAATCATAAACCAGCAATACCTCGATACGGCGACCCATCTTGGGACGAACCTCACGATACTTTTAATCTCAAATTCTTGTCTGGCGGATACATGGCGGCTGCCGAACCCTTTATATGGGTGACTCAAAACCTAACTCGGTTGGACAGGCCCACACCGAACCTAACACAAACTCAAACCGGCTGAACCCAAACATGGTTCGAACCAACTAAAATAAAACACACGAAAATAAAAGAGCATAGTACGTGGAATGCCTCAACCTCCATGGCATGTCTCTAGCTTGGCGGAGTCCTGAACGTGGGCTTCACCTCATCTTCTGGAGGGATGACAAAACTGAAAGTCCCAACAATGAGAATAAATGGAGACGGTGGTGCAGTGGTAGAAATAGGCATTCTTCCCTCATCAGGAACAGTACTGACTGAAGATAAGGCGTTCAAATACAGGAGCGCAGTTGGTGCTTTGCAGTACCTCTGCTTGACTCGACCGGATATTTCATTTGCAGTAAATCGAGTATGTCAATTCCTTGCCACGCCAACGGATGTGCACTGGTCAGCCGTGAAACGGATACTGCGGTACGTCAAGGGCACGATGAATCTTGGGCTGCAGATACAGAGGTCATCATCTTCTGAACTTAGTGTCTATACAGACGCAGACTGGGCGGGGTGTCCTGACGATCGGCGATCAACGGTGGTTATGCAGTGTTTTACGGACCAAATCTGGTGTCATGGAGCTCACGGAAGCAACCAACAGTCAGTCGGTCTAGTACGGAAGCGGAGTACAAGGCCATAGCAAACGGAACAGCTGAAGTCACATGGTTGCAATCAGTTCTCAGGGAACTAGGAGTGTTTCAGTCACAAGCACGAACTTTGTGGTGTGACAACCTCGGAGCTACGTTTCTAACAGCCAATCCTATGTTTCATGCTCGAACAAAACATATAGAGATTGACTTTCATTTTGTTCGAGAGAAAGTGTCAGCAGGTGCACTGAAGGTTCAGTTCATTTCCTCTCCTGATCAACTAGCAGATATCTTCACAAAGGCGCTTGGCCGAGATGTTTTTGATCGCCTGAAGTTTGAGTTGTGTTTAGCTAGTACACGTTTGGATCGAGAGGGGCTGTTAAAAGGAGTTAGCTGTAATCGTGTAGATACGATCCCAACCGGTACAGCTAAACCTAGATAGATAGATTAGCTCATGCGGTTAGTTAGTTGTGATCCTAACTACTTGTAACCCTAGCTCTATGAGCTGTATATATATGGAGCTAATGCTGATGCATTGAGGACGGCACAATTCATTCTCTGTCTCGTTTCTTTATAAACACCTCATGATGGTATGTCAAGAACGAGGCACACTTCACGCTGCTAGCTTCAGCATGCTCATTACAAATGATGCCCAAACACCTGCGATAAAAATACAAGACACTGCTCGTTTAGTCTGCAGACTCTTCAGATTGCAGCCACTGAAGAACAGAGATTACAAACAGTCTCCATGTAGCTACAGTATTCTTCTCTCAACCCATACAAGCTTAGTGTCAATCATATACGATAAACAACATTTGTCTTTGCCAAAGATATGAGAACATAAATCTGGACATCTCTTATAGCAATGTTGTAAAAAGTGCCATGAAATGTCAACTTTTCTAGCAGTGCACAAGTTGAAGCTGATGTGCACGAGAGAATAGTATTCTAAGTACTGAAGATGTTCATGAAACAGAAAAAAGTTCTTGAAGATGTTACCGAAACGAAATAAAAAGTTACTGAAGATGTGCACGGATTGTTAATAGTTGCTAACGGGAGGGAATCAAAAGAAGCGGCCGAAAAGTTTTTGTTTGTAAATTTCTGACATCAACAGGACAACCAAAACAACTCCTTAGAAGTAAAATTGTTCCAACATACGACATCCAACTGTTACACAAACAACTCAAGACAAAAGAACAAGATGATGCACAGTTTAATCCAGCCAACCTTTCCGCACATGCTTTCAGCGCCACTAACTCAAAAGCCACGCTATAGTCTCTGTCCATTTTGGCCTATTGTCAAATGGAAACCGTTGGTTGTTACTCCCACTATGATCTTGCCATTTGCCTCTCTGGTAGTTCTCAGCCTGGTTCCTCGCTTCGCCGTTCCTTTTCTTGCCATATGCATTCCTTTGATCCTTGTAAGTGTTGTTGGATGCTCCATGGTAACTGTTCCAGTTATTCGCTGCACAATGGTTTTTGGTTGAGCTGCCCCAACTGGGTTGCGCCAGAGCACCCCCCCCCCCCCCCCCCCCCACCCCCAGCCAGAGCTGTTCCTCCCACTATGATCTTGCCATTTGCCTCTCTGGTAGTCCTCAGCCTTGTTCCTCGCTCCGTTGTTCCTTTTCTTGCCATGTGCATTCCTTTGATCCTGGTATGTTATGTTGGATGCTCCATGGTAGTTGTTCCAGTTATTTGCTGCACAATGGTTGTTGCTTGAGCTGCCCCAACTGGGCTGCCACAGAGCATCACCCCAGCCAGAGCTGTTTTTATTCCAATTATTCAAGGCCCCTCCCCAACCCTTGTTAGATCTTGAGTTGTCCTCTTCCCACTTGTTGACTTCAACCGGCTTTTCTAGATATACGTCGTCCCAGTTTCTGGACTGGTTCTCGGACTTGATATTGGCAGCTACGGTGAACACATTGTCCGCCTCAATCGGTAGTCGTACCTTATCTAGATCAGCTACCAACACAGGGTCGACTTCGCATAGGTGGTCAACCTTCTCAATATACAAATCAGGGTCCGGTAAAGATATATCAGATGGTTGGCCATGATAATTACGCCAGAATCTTGACTTTGCGTTCTGCAAATTCTCAAGGGCCGCGGAATCATCCCATTCCTCTATATATTATTATAAATAGAAGAAGACTCCTTGTTTTCCCAGAACTTTTGCCAGGAAAGGCCACTAACATAACTGCAAAATTCTCTTTCCCACAGTGGGACTTGGTATTCAATATTCTCGTGACCATACCCTGCATGTATTAAGACACAATCAGATTAATTCAAGGTACCAACAGAAATAAATAGGAAACATACCGATAATAATCGTCAACGTACACTGCTTAATCCTCTGCTCTATAAGTTTGGAGGCCACGTGCTGATTTAGGATTTTTGATTTACAGTATCCCTGCATGTGTCGTTGTTCCTTCCTGAAGGGCGTCGGGTGTACCTCTTCCCCACTACCTGTAGCGTATCGGGGGAAACCCTAGGACTAGTCCGGGCAGCAGCAGCGTCGTCGTTGCTTTCCTTCTTGGAGGTGTTGCTTGGTACGCGGCGATTCGAAGTGCTAGTTTAGTGGTGGGACTTTGCCGGAGAGGACGCAGCGGTTGCGAGTCTCTGTTGTTTTCGTTGATCCGCCAATGTCGGCATTGTTTTCTTTTCCTTTTTTCTTTCTTTTCTTTTGGGCGTACCTGTGCTGTTTTGCCCCAGCAGTGTTCTCAAACTTGTATCGGTTGGTTGCTATATTAATATAGCGGGGCGAAAGCCTATTTCTTCAAAATGAATTGACAGAAGAGCATTTCAAACAGACTAAGGTTATCTAGGTACTTGTGATTGCTATAAGAGTGAGAATATGAATGAGACAGTTCGACCAAAGATCCATCTTTCAACTACTCAAAACAACTCTGGTAGTGTACCGGTTTTAATATACAAAGTACATGACAACTAAAGTGCGGTGAATCAAGTATTTCCGAACCCTCTAATTAGGATAAGTGGATTTGTAGTATGTAATTCAGATTTAGTATAGATAGGTCATAAGGAACAGAGCAGCGCAACCGAGCGATGTATTATGGTGAGGTCAAATGGCACCGCACAAACAAGTAATTCGAATTCATTAAAAAAACAACTAAGCGTGCGTAGGCATTTATATAACACTACTTTGGAGGTGTTATAACTTATCCATTTCAGAAAATTTGTACTAAGGAATATTTATACTCTGTTCCTTGCCTCTGTACCCAACCCATGCAATGGCTTGGTTGGTTAGTTAGAACGTAATGCACGATCAAACTAAAGGTACCAATTTTTTCTTAATTAATCAATTATTTTCTTCGCGTGGATCAGGAGAAGGCAATGTTATAAACTTCGCGTGGATCAGGAGAAGGTAATGTTATAAACTTCGCGTCAATCAAGACTGCGCAATTGCATCCTAAAGACTCAGATCCTATCATCGGCAGAGTGGATGACTGATAACACTGTGCCAATCGTGTGATTCTCAGGAACTGAATCGAGAGCGAGCTGTGTGACAACTTCCGGAAACCCTTGCTTGGACAAGCAAGCTCTGAAGCGGAGGGTGATGTAACAGCTGGGTTATTACCTGAAGCGCCACAGGACACGTAACTGTTGTCGACCCTGTGTGTGTCGAGTTCATGGGCCGTGGGCCGTGGGCCGTGGGCCGTGTGCGGTGTGCGTCGGTGCTGGGCCAGACCCAAGCCCGTGTCATGTCCGTGTGGCCATCATTGTAATGGCATGTATCGAACCTGGGAATGGCATCGAATGAATGAATGAAACAGTCTCCAGTTTCCTCCCCTTGCTTTTCCTCGTGTCTGCTTCTTCCTGATCCCTCGGTTCTTCTTCTTCTTCTTCTTCTTCTTCTTCTTCGATTCAACCTAGATCGATCTCACGCCTCGAGACTTCTCAGGCCAAGGGATATTACAGTGGTATCAGATTCAATTCCGATCCGCGGGGCTAGGGTTCGTGAGGAATTCCCAATTTGCGAGATCTTAGAGCTGTAAAATCCCAGCAAGCGGTAAGAGATTTCGAGGTTAATTTCGATCTTCCCCAGATTTCTGTAATTCCGGGAGTTGATTTGCTCGGATTCAGCGAGGAATCACCACGGCGCCTCCTAAGCCTTCTCCGCAGACCGCGTTCGTACTCACGGCGATGAGCGAGGCGACGGCGCGCATCGAGGAGTCGCTGGGGGTGATCCGCTCCAGCATCGAGAAGGTCGAGACCCAGCTCGGGTCGCTCGACTCACGGGTGGGCCTACTGGACACGGCGTACGGGCAGGTGGCGAGCTAGCTCGACAACAACTCGCGAGCTGTCGGCGACCACACCAGAATCATGGACGCCATCGAGCGCCGCCAGGAATCGCTCGCGCAGCAGATGTCAGCGATGGCGGCGGCGGTGGCGAAACTCGGCGCACCCCAGCCTTCGGTCACGGTGGATCTCGAGGGCGGCGAGGTGGTTGCGGATCGGGCGGCGGGGAAAGGCATGTTGGCATCACCCACGACGGCCGGCTGGCAAGGAGTGGCTCCACCGAGCGTGTTCATGGTGGGATCTGCATCAACACCTCGTCCTCAAGACCCAGGCACGTCAGTGGCGGTGTTGGGGACAGATGGTGCGCGTCCACGGGGCAGAGCCCCGGACGAACACCCTGGCGGCGGTAAAATGGTGGCTCCGAAGGTGAATTTTCCCAAGTTCAGCGGCGCGTTTCCTCGATTATGGCGCGACAACTGCCTCGACTACTTTCAGGTGTGCAACGTGCCACCAGTGATGTGGTTCACCACTGCTCGCCTCCATCTCGAAGGTAATGCAGCCCACTGGTTTCAGGCTTACAAACTGAGGCATGAGGTTAATACTTGGAACGATTTCATTTCTGCCATTGAGACTAAGTTTGGGGTTGATGATCATAGGCAATTCATGTCAGCTCTGATTAGTCTGAAACAGAAGGGTTCAGTTAGTGAGTATTGCACTGAATTTCAGGAGCTGATGTTTAAGTTGTGTGTACAGAATCCTTATTATGATGAAACATTATTTGTGGGTCATTTCCTGAAAGGATTCAAACAGGAGATTAGGCTGGGGGTAGCTGCTCAACTGCCTGACACAGTGGACAGGGCAATTCTGTTGGCCAATGTGCAGGAAGATCTAGCTGCTCAGAAGAAACCCTGATGACCAAATCGGTGTATGCTCCGATAGGTGTGCCTCGGCCAGAAGTAGCTCGGCAAGCGCACAAACCAGTACAAGGGGATCTCTGGTAAGAGAGACAACTAAACTGGTATCGGCGCGCAAATGGTCTATGTTTTAGCTGTGCGGATAAATTTGATCCCACACATGTCTGTGCCTCGAAGAGACAAGCAACAATGCATGCATTATCAATAGAAGATCATGCTGCTGAACTTTCCTCTGAAGTTCTAAACCTTCTCGAGTTGCAAGACATTGCCGAAGCACAACAATTATCCTTATCCTGTAATGCCTTGTCAGGAGCTTCAGAGGGCAATACAGTGCAGATCAGGGCACTGGTACAGAACCAAGTCATGTTAATTTAAAGTGGCACTGGGAGCAGCCACAGTTTAATCAGCTCTGCCTTTGTTGCAAGGTTGCAGTGCTCTTTGATACCTATTCCAGAAGTTTCAGTCCGAGTGGCAAATAATGAAGTAATGCACTGTGATAAGATGGTGCAGCAAATGGAATGGTGGACACATGGTGAGACTTTTCAGCATGACATGCGTGTATTACCTCTGGGTGCTTATGATGCTATCTTGGGCATCGATTGGCTGGCTCTTCAAGGAGATATGTTCTGCAATTGGAAGAATAAAACACTGAAATTCATGCACAAAGGCAAGGAGATTATGTTGCAAGGCCTATCACCGCCTGTTCTCACTGCTATATCTGAAGTTCCCATTGACAAATTGGTGAAATGGACAAAGGGAAATGATATATGGGCTGAAGCATTGTTGGATCCACACTCACATGGACAAACAGCTGCGGTACCAGATGAAATTCAAGTCGTTCTGGAAGAATTTGCAACTGTTTTTGCTGAACCTCATTCACTGCCTCCACAAAGAGCTTATGATCATGCAATTGCACTGACACCGGGAGCTGCTCCTATCAATGCCAGACCATATAGATACTCACCACTTCACAAAGATGAGATAGAAAAGCAGGTGGCAGCTATGTTGAGTCCGGTGTGATTGTGCATTCGATGAACCCTTTCGCCTCTCCAGTCCGGCTTGTACTTAAAAAAGATGGCTCCTGGAGGTTATATATTGACTATAGCACTACTAGGAAAACCCTTATAGGTAGGTTGCATTCTGTGGCGCACCCTTAATTGGTGCGCCACAGAAATATATTTCTGTGGCGCACCAGGCTTGGTGCGCCACAGAAAGTCATATTTCTGTGGCGCACCAAGCCTGGTGACTTTCTGTGGCGCACCAGGCCAGGTGCGCCACAGAAAGTCACATTTCTGTGGCGCACATGGCCAGGTGCGCCACAGAAAGGTATCCGGGGGCGGGTTAAAATTTGAAAAAAAAAATCTGTGGCGCACCTGGCACGTGCGCCACAGAAAGTTGAAATTCTGTGGCGCATCTGGCAGGTGCGCCATAGAAAAGCGACATTCTGTGGCGCACCAAGCTTGGTGCGCCACAGATTTTTTTTTTCAAATCCCATCCCCCCGGTGGATCGCCTTTTTAGTCTTGCAGGAAGTAAAAGAAAATGATAAAAAAAATCAATAAATAGAATCCTTTGACATGTAGTTAGGTTTGAGTGTCTAGTAGGTATAGAAATTTTGAAATATGAATTTTGACCTTTTCTGCAACAAACAGGAAAAAAACTTGTAACGGCCATAACTTTTGCATACGACGTCGGAATAACGCAAATAATATGTCAAAAAATCGTGAGAAAAATCCGAGTTCGAATCCACCTGGGTTTACCCGGTCAGCAATTCACCGATTCCTCAAATTCCAAAAGAAAAAAAAAAGTTATTTCAAACAGACGATTTTTCGCAGCAAAATCAAAAAAATTCAAAAAATTCAAAAAAATTCAAAAATTCAAAAATTTCTAAAAAGACACAGAAATGTATAACAAAGAAGATTGTTGACTTTTCTTGACTTTTTTTTTATTTTTTTGGATTTTTTATTTTTTTGGATTTTTTAGATTTTATGAATTTTGTTGGATTTTTTGAAATTTTTTAAGTTTTTTGAATTTATTTGGATCTTTTGAAACTTTTGAATCTCCTTTGAAAGTTTAGAAGTTTTTGAAAAATCTGAAATTTAAAAACACACGTTTATAACATATACATAACATATACACATACAAGACTTAAGAGGATTCATATGATATATATATCAATAAGAACTTGAGTAGCACAAGGGTATGTGAAGTGGGTGGAACTTAGAAGTTAAGCGTGCTAGGGTTGGTGCAATTTGAGTATGGGTGACCTAGCGGGAAGGTATCAGTTCAAAAATATTCTAAATATTCAAAAAATCTGAAAATAATTCTAATAATTAGGATTTTTCATATTATTTCATATTTTGATTTTTCTGATTTTTTTTGAAACTTTTTGTTTTTGCAGTTTTTGATTTTTTTGTATTTTTTCAGAATTCTGTGGCGCACCAGGCACGTGCGCCACAGAAATGTGGATTTCTGTGGCGCACCAGGCCAGGTGCGCCACAGAAAGTGGATTCTGTGGCGCACGCCCATGGTGCGCCACAGAAAACAAATTTTAGTGGCGAGGATTCTGTGGCGCACCCAGCAATTCTGGGGGTGCGCCACAGAATTTTAATTTGGTGCGCCACTGATAACCCTTCTCCTAGTAGTGTAGGAGGCTAAATGAACTGACCGTCAAGAACACCTTCCCAATGACAATAATCGATGAGCTTCTTGACGAACTGGCGGGTGCTCAGTTCTTTTCTAAACTTGATCTCCGCGCTGCATACCATCAGATTAGAATGAGGCCAGAAGATGAAGAGAAAACAACGTTCAAAACGCACCAGGGCCATTATCATTTTCGTGTAATGCCATTTGGGCTGTCAAATGCACCTGCTACATTTCAGTGCGTCATGAATGAGGTACTCAAGCCGTGCCTGCGGAAATTTGCTTTAGTGTTCATGGATGACATACTTTTCTATAGTGCTACTCTCTCTGAACATGCACAACATGTGCGCACTGTCCTTCAACTGCTCAAAGATAATGAGCTCTATGTCAAGGAAAGTAAGTGTTTGATTCTTGTCTTCAATGGCGGGGGCGCTGCGGAACTCTTTCTGGAATATGATCGATTCTTTAAGGGTTTTCGCGTCGGGGGCAATATATAGGCGAAAGGACGATGGTCGGTTGGGACCCGTGGGCCCCTCACCACGTGGCGGCGCGGCCCAGGGCCCACCCGTGCCATGGCATGGTGAGGGCGGCCCATGGCCCTCCTCCTTCTCCCTTTTGGACTTCGTGTACGTGTCGGGAAAATAGGAACTTTGGCTTTTGTTTCGTCCAATTCCGTGAATATTTTCCAGAACAACTTTTCTGAAACAAAAAACAGCAGAAAACAGGAACTGGCACTGTGGCATCTTGTTAATAGGTTAGTCCCAGAAAATGCATAAAAATGATAAAAAAGTGTATATAAAACATGTAGCAATTGACATAATATCAACATGGAACATCAGAAATTATAGATACGTTTGAGACGTATCAAGCATCCCCAAGCTTAGTTACTAATTGTCCTCGAGTTGGTAAACGATAAAAACAAAATAATTTCTGAAGTGACATGCTACCAACATAATCCTGATCCAATAAGGATGTAAGGCATGTGAGCTGAGATCAAATCATTCAAAGCAAATGTCTATAATTGATATTAAATAAGAGATAATAAAGCAAGTTAGTTAAACAAGCTAAACGTTTTCATGAACTATTGCTTTAAAGACATGCAACGGATGCACATAGAGCTATATGTGTATGAAAGCTCTCCAATGGAACTAGTGGGGGTGCATCCAACTTGGTTGCTGATGGCTACGTGTTGGTGAACCCCAAGAGGAAGGTTATGATGTAGACATCAGAAGTTTTCCCTTGAGAAATCTACCCAAGGTTATCAATCCAGTAGGACTTGACGATCTATCGGAAGGTTGTTGATGTTGACTCCCCCTGGCGCTAGGGAGCTTGCACCAACGTGGAATCTGCACAGACACAAACCAGAACTTTGCCCAACACGAAACAGAGAGGTTGTCAATCTCTCCGGTCTTGCAGAAACAAAGAGTTAAACGTATGGTGTGGAAAACAGCAGGAAAAACAGCAAGTAACAGGAAACAGATGATTGCAGCAGGTTGTGTAAACAGTATGAGGAAATTGGACCAGGGTCCACAGTTCACTAGTGGTGTCTCTCTCAGAACAGATAACTAGCATGTTGGGTAAACAAATTACAGCTGGGCAATTGACAAATAGAGAGGGCATAACAATGCAATACATGCCAAGATGTCTACTATGAAATCTAGTTGGGCATTACAACAAAGTACATAGACCGTTATTCCAACCGCATCTATGCCTAAATAATCCACCTTCAAGGCAGCATCCGCATCCTATTCAGTATTAAGTTGCTAACAACAGATTATTGCATGAAGTAAAGTGTGTAATGTAATCAATACAAGTGCCCTTGGACACTGCACCAATGTTTTATCCCTAGTAGCAACAGCACATCTACCATCTTAGACCTTTCTGTCACTGATCCAGATATCTAGAGACTGAACCCACTATCGAGCATAAATACCCCCTCTTGGAGTCACAAGCATCTACTTGGCCAAAGCATCTACTAGCAACGGAGAGCATGCAAGATCAAGAGCACATAGATAAACAACTTGAATAAACATGGTATCAATATTCATCGGATCCCAGCAAACACAACATCTAGCATTACAATAAGATGATCTTGATCATGTTAGGCAGCTCACAAGATCTAAACATGGAGGCACAAGGTAGAGAGACAACCATCTAGCTACTGCTATGGACCCGTAGTCCAGGGGTGGACTACTCACGCATCACTCCGGAGGCAGGCATGGTGATGTAGAGCCCTCCGGTGATGATCTCCCCTCCGGCAGGGTGCCGGGAAGAGCTTCAGAACTCCTCCGATCTGAGATTGACGATGACGGCCGCGACGGAACTTTTCGTGGAATATGATCGACCGTAATAGGGTTTTCGCGTCGCGGAGAATATATAGGCGAAGAGGCGGCGTCGGTGGCCGAGGGGGGCCACCACGCCATAGGGGGGCGCGGGCCCACCCTGGGCCGCGCCCTAGTGTGGCGTGGCCCCCTGGTGGGTCTGCTCCGACTCCCCTTTGGACTCCGTGATCTCCTCGTGATATTATTGACGATGTCTTTTGTTTCGTCCAATTCCGAGAATATTTCCTTAATAGATTTTCTGAAACCAAAAACAGCAGAAAACAGGGAACTGGCACTGTGGCATCTTGTTAATAGGTTAGTCCCAGAAAATGCATAAAAATGATATAAAGTGTAACCAAAACATGTAGCAATTGATATAATATCAGCATGGAACATCAAAAATTATAGATACGTTTGAGACGTATCAAGCATCCCCAAGCTTAGTTCCTGCTCGTCCTCGAGTAGGTAAACGATAAAAACAGATAATTTTTGAAGTGACATGCTACCAACACAATCTTTGATCAAATAACAATGTAATGCACATGATCTGAATGAAGTGATCCAAGCCAATGGTCTATAGTTTGCAAGCAAGTAAATAAAGAGTAAACATAAGTGATCACACAAGTGCAAACTTTCATGAATAACACTATAAAACATTTAGAGATATAATAGTCTAACATAATAGTTAGTCACAGCAGCAATAATTCTCAACATGAAAGTGTTTGTATCAACACAAAGGAAGATAATAGCTTCAGCTTTTGCTTCAACTTTCAACATGTATATCATATAGATAATGTCAATGCAAAGAATATGATCAACCAAACACAAAGTTATGTAAAAACTGTTATACTGGAGTTGACAATGATGTTTGCTTAAGTAGACAGAAAGAAGTGGGAAAACTGACTCAACATAAAAGTAAAAGAATGGCCCTTCGCAGAGGGAAGCAGGGATTAACATCATGTGCTAGAGCTGTAGTTCCCGAAGGCATATAGAGAGCATAAAATATTGTTTTGTAAGGTAATGGTGTATACAGGTGTCAACAAATCAAATAGCAGGTACTTGTCATCTTCCATGGCTAACTAACTTTTAGAGCGGTTCCGAGAGTTTTTAGGACTGCACTTGTAACAAGCACTTATTGGTGACACTCCTCCCAACCATTTACTTTCCACAAACCATGGCTAACCGAATCCTCGGGTGCCCACCAACATTCACCATGGAGGAGTGTCTATTTATTTATTTATAGGGTGGACTAACCAGCTCTTTAATGCAAAATAAAAGGTGGAGAAGCAGATGAAGCTGCCAATCCTTGTAAATTAATTAGCATGGAAGATGACAAATCTCACTACTACGTCCTTATGAGCTTTTCAAGTAGTGACACAAAAAGGAAATGTAACAGTTTTGAGTAGTTAGTAGATAGCACATGAAGAAATTTACTTGGAATGGTGAAAACACCACATAATAGGTAGGTATGGTGGACACAGGTGGCATGGATTTGGCTCAAGGTTTTGGATGTACAAGAAGCATTCCCTCTTAGTACAGAGTTTAGGCTAGCAAGGTTATTATAAGCAAACATCATTATCAACTGGAATAGCAAGAGTGTACATAAAACACAAGGTTTGACGAACCATAGACTCCCACTGTCTTCCTTGTTAACACATAGCCTTCATCCAAAAATTATCTAGACTACTATGGACTTCCAATTATGCAACAGATTATTATAGCAGAAAATCCTTATAGTAGTTCTTCATTAATAGCCATTACTTACATGATGCACAAGCTTAAACATTAATTACTTGACAGCTCAAAACAATTGGCAAGCATCAAATTACTCAAGACAACGATCTAAAAAGATTCATGTAAGCATTTTATACCACTACCACATGCATAGCATTTTTCTGGTCCAACCAAACACCAATCAACTTATTTGACAACTCTCCAAACAGATATAAGTGAAGCAAGAGAGTACTTTCTTCAAAAGAAACTGAAAGCTCTAACAAGAGATACATGAAAAACTGAGAGCTAACAGCAATAACAGCAACTAGACAGGAATACTCAACAAGTATAAGTGAAGCACAAGAGTATTCTAATGAAAAAGTGGAGCGTGTCTCTCTCCCAAACATGAATACTAGGATCCAACAAGTATAGCACAGCAAACAAAACAAAACAAAACAAACTGAAAACAAAAACACACTGACGCTCCAAGGAAGAGTACACTAGCATGAAGCAATAAAAATATAGCACCATTAGAGATGACCTGATAATTTGTAGATGAAGAAGGGGATGCCTTGGGCATCCCCAAGCTTAGATGCTTGAGTCTTCTTGAAATATGCTGGGGAGGTAAGCCTCCCCAAGCTTAAGCTCTTCACTCTTCTTGATCATGTAATATCATTCTCCTCTATCAACACTTGAAAACTTCCTTCACACCAAAACTTAACAGCTTTTCTCATTAGCAGGTTAGTGCACTAAAAGATAATACTTCAAAGTTCTAGCAAAGACAAAACTCACAAGCCAACTATTTTAAACATTAGCCACTGTTACTAGGCTCAAGTGGGCACTTTTACACGAAAAGAAACCACTTAAAAACTTGTAAAAGAGAGAATGCAAAATAAAAGACAGAATCTGTCAAACCAGAACAGTCTGTAATGACGAATTTTTTCGAGGCACTTACGATGCTCAGATGAAAACTTTTGAAATAATGAAAGTTGCGTAACATCATCAGGAACATGCACAAAAAGTTTCAGCATTTTTCGATTTTTTCTGATTTTCTACTGAATTAAACGGTGACGAACAGCAATCTGTCCCAATGCAGTCCCGAAAATAAAAACCAACTTTGCATTAGTAACTCTCCTTGGCACAACAAAACAGCAAATAAAAGATACAAAGGAGTTGCTACAGAGGTAAACAAGCATCCTTGACTAATACAAAATAAAAGATAATGGGTTGCCTCCCAAAAGCGCTTTCTTTTAATGCCTTTTAGCTAGGCTAGAAGATTTTAATGATGCTCTCATAAGAATAAGAGTTGAAAAACAAAAGAGAGCATCAAGAGGCAAATATCAAACACATTTAAGTCTAACCCACTTCCTATGCAAAGGAATCTTGTAACAAAATAAATTATTGAAGCATAAAGCAACTAGCATAGAAAGATGAAACAAATATAGCTTCAAAACTTTCAACATAAAGAGAGGTGTTTTAGTGACTTGAAAACTTTTACAACCATATTTTCCTCTCTCATAATAACTTTCAGTAGCATCATGAACAAACTCAACAATATAACTATCACATAAAGCATGCTTTTCATGATCTACAAACACATAATTTTTATTAAGCTCTAAAACAGTGGGGTTATCAAACCCACTTTTGACAATAATAGTATAATAAATATCATTAGCCAATATAGGACCATCATCAAGAGCATTATCATATATAACATTAGGGAGCACATTTTTACTTTCTGCAATTTCCTTTTCTTGAGTCAAGGAGCTTGTTACTTCAAATTTATCAAAAGGAGATATTTCAATAGAATCATGACATTCAACAATATAGCATTTTTCCTCCTTATGTGGGCATGGAGGGTAATCATATAATGTAAGAGTTAAAGAGTTACTATCATTAGAAGGTAGATCCTCCTTTTGTTCTTCACTCTCCTCCTCTTTTTCATCCAATGAGATCACAGTTTCAGCAATTTCTTCTTCCATAGGTCCCTGAAAAGAAGCAAGTTGTTCTGGAGAATAAGTTTTCTCAAGAAATTTAGTGATATAAGGATTGTCATTGTAATATTCAAGGCAGTAACCAAGTATAGAAAAATTCTCAGATTTATAAGGAGAATCATCATCTTGAATATAACCAGCAATTTCATAAGCACCCTTAAAAACAACAAATTCTTCAGTTTGTTCAAGATTACCAAAGTCATAGTTTCCTTTAGCATAAGCAGCCAAGGTTTCATTATCATTATAATCACATTGGAAAGGGAGGTGTTTATGCCTTCTACAACAAAAAGATTCATTAAAGCAGTAGGATTCATCAAATGTAGAACACAAGTTCTTAGCAAAATAATTCAATCTACTTATTTGTTCCCATAGATGTTTCCCTTTTTGAGACAAGCGGTATTCCTCATAATAAGTTTGATGTTCCTCCGTGAACCCACCGTGCCAATAATATTTAGTATCAAAGAGAGAAGCCATTGATAGCAAGTAAACAACTAGACATAATAACAAACCGAAATAAACTAGATGCAAGAAACTAATTTTTTTGGGTTTTTGATTTTTAACAGCAAGCAAAACAAAACTAAAACAAGACAAAAAACAAAGTAAAGAGATTGGAACTGAGAGACTCCCCTTTCCAATAGCCTCCAAGTCCCCGGCAACGGCGCCAGAAAACAGCTGGTGCCTGGTTGACGGGAGAGTATTTGAGGATGATGATGATGGTGATGATGAGTACTTCCCCGGCAACGGCGCCAGAAAACAGCTTGATGGCTACGTGTTGGTGAACCCCAAGAGGAAGGTTATGATGTAGACAGCAGAAGTTTTCCCTTGAAAATCTACCCAAGGTTATCAATCCAGTAGGACTTGACGATCTATCGGAAGGTTGTTGATGTTGACTCCCCCTGGCGCTAGGGAGCTTGCACCAACGTGGAATCTGCACAGACACAAACCAGAACTTTGCCCAACACGAAACAGAGAGGTTGTCAATCTCTCCGGTCTTGCAGAAACAAAGAGTTAAACGTATGGTGTGGAAAACAGCAGGAAAAACAGCAAGTAACAGGAAACAGATGATTGCAGCAGGTTGTGTAAACAGTATGAGGAAATTGGACCAGGGTCCACAGTTCACTAGTGGTGTCTCTCTCAGAACAGATAACTAGCATGTTGGGTAAACAAATTACAGCTGGGCAATTGACAAATAGAGAGGGCATAACAATGCAATACATGCCAAGATGTCTACTATGAAATCTAGTTGGGCATTACAACAAAGTACATAGACCGTTATTCCAACCGCATCTATGCCTAAATAATCCACCTTCAAGGCAGCATCCGCATCCTATTCAGTATTAAGTTGCTAACAACAGATTATTGCATGAAGTAAAGTGTGTAATGTAATCAATACAAGTGCCCTTGGACACTGCACCAATGTTTTATCCCTAGTAGCAACAGCACATCTACCATCTTAGACCTTTCTGTCACTGATCCAGATATCTAGAGACTGAACCCACTATCGAGCATAAATACCCCCTCTTGGAGTCACAAGCATCTACTTGGCCAAAGCATCTACTAGCAACGGAGAGCATGCAAGATCAAGAGCACATAGATAAACAACTTGAATAAACATGGTATCAATATTCATCGGATCCCAGCAAACACAACATCTAGCATTACAATAAGATGATCTTGATCATGTTAGGCAGCTCACAAGATCTAAACATGGAGGCACAAGGTAGAGAGACAACCATCTAGCTACTGCTATGGACCCGTAGTCCAGGGGTGGACTACTCACGCATCACTCCGGAGGCAGGCATGGTGATGTAGAGCCCTCCGGTGATGATCTCCCCTCCGGCAGGGTGCCGGGAAGAGCTTCAGAACTCCTCCGATCTGAGATTGACGATGACGGCCGCGACGGAACTTTTCGTGGAATATGATCGACCGTAATAGGGTTTTCGCGTCGCGGAGAATATATAGGCGAAGAGGCGGCGTCGGTGGCCGAGGGGGCCACCACGCCATAGGGGGCGCGGGCCCACCCTGGGCCGCGCCCTAGTGTGGCGTGGCCCCCTGGTGGGTCTGCTCCGACTCCCCTTTGGACTCCGTGATCTCCTCGTGATATTATTGACGATGTCTTTTGTTTCGTCCAATTCCGAGAATATTTCCTTAATAGATTTTCTGAAACCAAAAACAGCAGAAAACAGGGAACTGGCACTGTGGCATCTTGTTAATAGGTTAGTCCCAGAAAATGCATAAAAATGATATAAAGTATAGCCAAAACATGTAGCAATTGATATAATATCAGCATGGAACATCAAAAATTATAGATACATTTGAGACGTATCAGTTGCTCACGAAGACCTAGAGCACTTTTGAGGAAGCTCATCATTGGAATATACAACCCAATTTCTATAGTATAAATTCCCCACATAGTTATACTAGTAAATCATGAAAACTCTCTCACATGGAGTATAGGTGCTAAACATGAGCACAAATGATGACTACGAATACTGCAGGTGCTGAATCATGAGCACAAGTGTGGATAAAGGATAGTAATGTTGCCCCCTTTTTCTTTATTTTTTCTCTTTTTTATATATTTTTTCTTTTTCTGTTTCTCTTTTCGATGGCCTCCATGGCTCTTTTCACTTTTAGGGGCAACATTCTAATATGACAACACACTTTTTGGTACAAATAACTCATAATGAACAAAACATGATGTATGAAACTGTATGCCTCTGCCGGTAGCAGGATGTGCAATGATCTAGCGTAACATGGGTAAACCACACATCAGCTGTATAGAATCATGCAAAGCAATATATAAATGATAAATGACAACAAGTCATGTAATGTAAGATGGAAGATGCATGGCAATATATCTCGGAACAACTATGGAAATGCTGTGGTAGGTAGGTATGGTGGCTGTTTTGAGGAAGATGTATGGTCTTATGTGTAGGAGAACAAGAGAAAGTCCTCCCATGGGTTTGGATGTACTGGCGAAGTATGCACAACTCTCAATGTGAGCAGAAGGCAATGCACAACACCGAAGAGGCTAGCAAATTTGGATGGTGGAAGTGCCAAAAACCGTAGCTTAACATTAGTCAAAAAGAACTCATAAGCTTATTGCAAACAACTAGCAGGTTCAACATTAAGAGCATGATTAAAATTCACTCCAAGAAGGGCCGTTCACGGCGGCACAAGTACCCCGCTAGATCCCTCGACCTTCAGCACAACTCAGTTATTACGAATTACCTTTAGACATGGAAAGCTATCAAGTCCAACTACACCTTCAACAATTTTAGTAGAGTTTGTAGTACGGTACAAGTTTAAAGACAACAATCCACTAATTATTTTAACTTAATTAACCAGCAAACTTTACCATCTAAATATCTCAAAACGTTTGCAAAGAATCAGGTTATCAAAGTTCAATGATCTATAAGATTATGCAAGTTTTTCATTATACCACTACCACATGCAACATTTTCTGAACCAACACATCAACCAAGCAACTCTCCAAACAAATATAAGTGAAGTAAGAGAGTACTTTCTATAAAAGAACTAATAGCTCTGAACAAGAGATACGTGAAAACCAAGAGCTAGAAGCTAAATAGTGCGAAAACGGAATCCTCAACAGATATAAGTGAAGAATAGGAGTATTCAAATGAAAAAGCGGAGCGTGTCTCTCTCCCAAACAAGATAGATAGGATCTGACATTGATATGATCACAAAAAAAAACTAAAAAAAACACACACAGACGCTCCAAGAACAGCACATATGATGTGAAAGAATTAAAATATAGTTTCACCAGAGATGACCTGATAAGTTGTTGATGAAGAAGGGGATGCCTTGGCCATCCCCAAGCTTAGACGCTTGAGTATTCTTGAAATATGCTGTGGTGATCCATGGGAGCATCCCCAAGCTTAGGCTCTTCACTCTTCTTGATCACATTATATCATCCTTCTCTCTTGACCCTTGAAAACTTCCGCCACACCAAACTTCTCATAAACTTCATTAGAGGGTTAGTACTCAGAAACTTGCATCCACTTTTGGTTCTGTTGTGACACATTGCAAGAACTCAATAAAACGTTAGCTACAGCCCTCCATGATAGAGAGCTTTGCTTAAAACCCACAAGAGACAATGCAAAAAACAGAGACAGAATCTGTCAAAACAGAACAGCCAGTAAAGATGAATTTTTTCGAGGCACTTCCGTTGCTCAAATAAGAAAAAGTGAAACTAATGAAAGATGCGTACATATATGAGGATCACGCGTGAATTTTTTCAGAAGTTTTCCATTTTTCTGGAATTTATACAGCTCAAAAGGTGGACAGCAAAAATCTGTCCCTGCGCAGAAATCCAAATCTAGCATCATCTAATCATTAGAGACTCTTCTTGCACGACAATTCGAAAAAGTAAAGATACAAAGGAGTTGTTAAAGAAGTAAGCAGCTCCTTGACTCAAAAAGCAATGAAAAATTTCAGAAATAAAACATGGGTTGTCTCCCAAGAGCGCTTTTCTTTAATGCCTTTTAGCTAGGTTTGATAGTTGTAATGATGCTCTCATGAAAATAGAAAATGAAGTAAAAGGAGCATCAAAAAGCAAATTCAAAACACATTTAAGTCTAACCCACTTCCTATGGATAGGGATCTTGTACATAAATTAATTCACAAAGAACAAAGTGACAAGCATAGGAAGATAAAACAAGAGTAACTTCAAAACTTTCAGCATATAGAGAGGTGTTTTAATACCATGAAAATTTCTACAACCATATTCTCCTCTCTCATAATAATTTTCAGTAGCATCATGAATAAACTCAACAATATAACTATCACATAAAGCATGCTTTTCATGATCTACAAACACATAATTTTTATCAAGCTAAAAAATAGTGGGATTAAAACTTTCAAACCCACTTTTAATAATTTTATAACAAGATGATTGATCATTCTCTAGAGGTATGAGACTCCTAGATAAAGTCAAGACCTCTCTAATCCCATTTTCATTAGTAGTACAATTAATATTATCAAGTAACATAGGACCATCATCTAGAGCTTTATCATAAACACTTTCTAAACAAACTTTCTCATTACCATGCATTTCGAAATTAGGCACAAATAAAGGATTATCATAAGATTTATCAAAATAGCATGGATTATCATAAATAACAGCAGCATAATCATTTTCACAAATTTACTCATAGGGAATATTTCAAGAGAATCCACAGGAACATAACATTCATCCTCCTTTGGTAAGCATGGAGGGCAATCAAATAATGTAAGAGATAAAGAGTTACTCTCATTAGAAGGTAGGCATGGGTAGCTAATCCATTCTTCCTCCTTTTGTTCATCATTCTCCTCCTCTTTTTCATCTAATGAGCTTTCATCTTCAGCAATTTCTTCTTCCACAGGTCCCTGCAATCGGTGAGTACATTCTTGTGCATGAATGAGTCTCTCTTTATAATCAATGATATAAGAATTATTGCTGAAATTTTCTAGACAATAATCAAGGATAGAAGAGACATAATCTTTAAGGTCCTTACAAGCAATACAAGTTTCATAATTTTTAGCCATGAAGGATTCTATTTCAGAGGCTCCCATAAATATCACAAATTGTTCTACTTGTTCAGCTCCCAGATAAGCATAGTTATAACAATGATAGCTCATAATTATATCATCTTTACTAAAGCCACATTGAAATTTAAAATGTTTGGTATCTTGTTCAGAGCAACAATTTATATCATGGCGTTTAAGCAAAATTTCAGCAATTTGATTCAACTTTTTTAACACGCCTCTCATGACTTTACCTTTTGTTGATTCTCTATACTTCATATATAATTCTTTAACTTCCATAGAGGTTCTAGCATGTTCTTCCATAACAACAGTTTTTTAGTTTTTGGTTTTTCAAATTTTTATGGATTTTTCGGGTATATAAGAAAAATAAAACAAGACAAAAATAAACTAGACAAAAGTAAACTAGACAAGACAAAATAAAATAAAATAAAAACAGAGAGACAAGTAGAGTGTACTCCCAGGTGAACTTATGAGTAGAGCTATGCTCCCCGGCAATGGCGCCAGAAAATAGTCTTGATAACCCACAAGTATAGGGGATCGCAACAGTCTTCGAGGGAAGTAAAACCCAAATTTATTGATTCGACACAAGGGGTGACAAAGAATACTTATAAGCCTTAACAGCGGAGTTGTCAATTCAGCTGCACCTGGAAAAGCACTAGTAACAGGGGTGAACTAAAAGCAGCAGTAATATGAGAGCAATAGTAATAGTAACACAACAGCAGTAGCAGTAACACAGAGGCAATGGCACCAGAAAATAGTTGATACTACTTCTAATGGCATATAGGACCGAATGAGTATTTGATGATGACAGATGGACCGGGGTTCCCAGCTATCTACACTAGTGGTAACTCTCCAAACAAATAACAAGTGTTGGGTGAACAAATTACAGTTGGGCAATTGATAATTGTGAGGGCATGACAATGCATGCTATGATAAGATAAAGTTTACTGTAATATTTAATTGGGCATTACGACATGGTACACAGACCGCTATCCAGCATGCATCTGTGCCTAAATAATCCACCTTCAGGTTAGCATCCGCACCTCTTCCAGTATTAAGTTGCAAACAACAGACTATTGCATTAAGTAAAGTGCATAATGTAAACAACACAATTATCCTTGGACAAAGCATTGTTGTTTTACCCCTAGTGGCAACAGCACATCCACAACCTTAGAGGTTGCTGTCACTCCCCTAGATTAAATGGAGACTGAACCCACTATCTAGCATAAATACTCCCTTTTGGAGATACAGGCAACTACTTGATCAGGGTAACCACAAGTACCGGAGAGCATGCAAGATCTTACATAAACAATAGTATTATAACATGATGAACAATCTGATCACAATTCCACAATTTATCGGATCCCAACAAACACAACACCAATTACATCATATGGATCTCAATCATGTAAGGCAGCTCATGAGATCATTGTATTGAAGTACATGGGAGAGAGAGTACCAACTAGCTACAGCCAAGAACCCGTAGTCCATGGGGGAACTACTCACAAACCATCATGGAGTAGAAGTGGAGGCGGTGGAGTCGATGGAGATGGCTCCGGGGGTCAATCCCCGTCCCGGCAGGGTGCCGGAACAGGAACTTCTGACCCCCGAATCTTGTCTTCGATGGCGGCGGCGCTGCGGAACTCTTTCTGGAATATGATCGATTCTTTTAGGGTTTTCGCGTCGGGGGCAATATATAGGCGAAAGGACGATGGTTGGTTGGGACCCGTGGGCCCCTCACCACGTGGCGGCGCGGCCTAGGGCCCACCCGCGCCATGGCATGGTGAGGGCGGCCCATGGCCCTCCTCCTTCTCCCCTTTGGACTCCGTGTACGTGTCGGGAAAATAGGGACTTTGGCTTTTGTTTCGTCCAATTCCGAGAATATTTCCAGAACAACTTTTCTGAAACCAAAAAAGCAGAAAACAGGAACTGGCACTGTGGCATCTTGTTAATAGGTTAGTCCCAGAAAATGCATAAAAATGATATAAAGTGTATATAAAACATGTAGCAATTGGCATATTATAGAAACATGTTTAAACATGTCTTTTGTTTCGTCCAATTCCGAGAATATTTCCAGACCAACTTTTCTGAAACCAAAAACAGCAGAAAACAGGAACTGACACTGTGGCATCTTGTTAATAGGTTAGTCCCAGAAAATGCATAAAAATGATATAAAGTGTATATAAAACATGTAGCAATTGGCGTAACCTGAAGGTGGACTATTTAGGCACAGATGCATGCTGGATAGCGGTCTGTGTACTTTGTCGTAATGCCCAAATGAATCTCATAGTAGACACTACAATTTGCACATGCATGTTATGCACTTATCAATATTGTCAATTGCCCAGCTGTAATTTGTTTACCCAGCATGTTAGTTATTTATTATGGAGAGACACCACTAGTGAACTGTGGACCCCGGTCCATTCTTTTACATCTGAAATACAACCTACTGTAATCATTGTTCTTTTTAATTCTCTGCAAACAAGCATCATTTTCCACACTATACGTCTAATCCTTTGTTTTCAGCAAGCCAGTGAGATTGACAACCTCACTGTTAAGTTGGGGCATAGTAGCTTGATTGTGTTGTGCAGGTTCCACGTTGGCACCGGAATCCCTGGTGTTGCGCCGCACTACACTCCTTCACCAACAACCTTCAGAAGTGACTCTGATCTCCTACTGGTTCGATTAAACCTTAGTTTCATACTGAGTGAAAACTTGCTGCTGTACTCATCATACCTTCCTCTTGGGGTTCCCAACGAACGTGTGTCTTTCACGTAACAGCAACTGGTTACTATAGAAAATTTGTGAAGTTCTATGGAATCATTGCTAAACCGTTGACTAATTTGCTGAAGAAAAGACTTTCGAGTGGACACCTGAAGCAGAGGATGCATTCATCCGACTGAAGCAAGCACTAGTTTCAACACCGGTACTCATACTACCGGATTTCTCTAAGTAGTTCATCCTGGAGATAGATGCATGTGGCACAGGCATTGGTGCGGTCCTGATGCAGGAAGGGAGGCCTGTTGCATTCCTAAGTAAAGCTCTCAGTGCTCAACATTGTACCTTGTCCATGTATGAGAAGGAATTTCTTGCTTTGATCATGGCAGTTGAGCGTTGGCGCCAGTATCTGCAGCGTGGGGAGTTTGTGATTAAAACTGATCATCGGAGTCTCACCTTCCTAGATGATCAGATTTTACACTCTCCCCTGCAAAAGAAAGCCATGACTAGATTGATGGGTCTGCAATTCAAAATTGTATATAAAAAGGGGTCGGAGAACAAAGCAGCAGATGCTCTTTCTCGAGTGGCACATGTGCTTGAAGTTCAGGCTATTTCTATTGCTCAACCTGCTTGGGTACAAGAAGTAGTGAATACCTATGCAACAGATTCTGAAGCTCAACAAAAACTACAAACTCTGGCTCTACACAGTCCTGATGAAAATGGTTTTGAACTGTGCCAGGGGATCATTCGCCAGCGTGGTTGGATATGGATTGGGAATAACTCTGCCGTGCAGACAAAGTTGATAAATGCTTTTCACTCTAGTGCTATTGGTGGTCATTCCGGGATTTTTCCTACATACCAGAGGCTGAAGAAACTATTTGTTTGGCAAGGACTAAAATTGGCTGTAGAAAACTATGTGAAGCAGTGCACCACATGTCAACAGGCGAAGCATGAACTCACCAGTCTAGCTGGCCTTCTCCAACCTCTTCCAATTCCAAAAGGCACGTGGCAAAAACTGTCGATGGATTTTATAGAAGGGCTGCCAACGTCTCAGGGGGCCAATGTGATTATGGTAGTGGTGGACAGGCTATCTAAATACGCACACTTTGTGCCATTGAAACACCCTTTCACTGCAGCATCTGTGGCACAAGCCTTCTTTGATTCGGTGGTTAAGCTGCACAGCCAGCCAGTCTCGATAGTTTCTGACAGAGACAAGATATTCACCAGTCAGCTGTGGAAAGAGTTGTTCAAGTTTTTAGGCACCAAGCTTCATTTCTCCACAGCATATCACCCCGAGACTGACGGCCAGACAGAAAGAGTAAATCAATGCCTCGAGATGTTTCTGCGCTGTGCAGTCCATGATAACCCAAAAACTTGGCGTAAATGGTTACCTCTGGCCGAATTATGGTACAACTCAACTTTTCATTCAGCAATTGGGTGTTCTCCGTTCAAAGCGGTATATGGAACAAAGCCCAATTTCACAGCCCTGTCTTTCCCTGATGATGTGGAAGAAACAGATGCAATTCAACTACTTCGAGATCGCCAAGCTCAGTTGGATCGACTCAAAGAACATTTACATGCTGCTCAAAACTGGATGAAAATGCAAGCAAACAAACACCGGACAAAAAAGGAATTCCAAGTAGGGGAACAAGTGCTTCTCAAGCTACAGCCATACACGCAGACATCTGTGGTGAACAGACCTTGCCTTAAGCTTGCTTTCAAGTTCTTTGGGCCTTTTCGTATACTGGAGCGTATTGGCGCAGTGGCATATAAACTTGAACTTCCGGATCATAGCCTGGTGCATCCTGTGTTTCATGTGTCACAACTGAAGAGCTTCAATCCAGATCACTCTCCTGTGTTTGTTGATGGGTCACAAATTCCAGCGCTGGACACTGAAGATACAAGTCCGGAGCAGATCCTCGACCGACGTCTCGTCAAGAAAGGGAATGCGGCGGTGCCACAAGTGCTGATTAAATGGGTGGGCATACCGAAGTCGGCTGCTACCTGGGAGGATTTCTATGTCTGCAAGGCAAGGTTTCCGGAAACCCTTGCTTGGGGACAAGCAAGCTCTGAAGCGGAGGGTGATGTAACAGCTGGGCTATTACCTGAAGCGCCACAGGACACGTAACTGTTGTCGACCCAGTGTGTGTCGAGTTCATGGGCCGTGGGCCGTGTGCGGTGTGCGTCGGTGCTGGGCCAGACCCAAGCCCGTGTCGTGTGCGTGTGGCCATCATTATAATGGCATGTATTGAACCTGGGAATGACATCGAATGAATGAATGAAACAGTCTCCAGTTTCCTCCCCTGGCTTTTCCTCATGTCTGCTTCTTCCTGATCCCTTGGTTCTTCTTCTTCGATTCAAACCTAGATCGATCTCACGCCTCGAGACTTCTCAGGCCAAGGGATATTACAATTTTGTGATGCAGCACAATCTTCAGGTCGGCGGCACGGTGATCTTTAAGCTCGTCACGCCCACAAAATTTAAGGCGAGTCCGTCTTCATAGTTATTTTTTTTAAATTCAGATGCACCACGGGAGGGCTGCCATGAATTCATCTGTGATCTGATTAACATTGGGCTATTGTTTCCAGGTGTACATAAACCCGATAGAGGATGATGTCGGGGCCTAGGAGACGATCAGAGCCCTCAAGTCGAGGATCGCGACTCTAAAGGATGCTCTCAAGGCCATGGATGTATGAACGATTCGTGCACATCTTCAGTAACTTTTTTTGTTTTGTTTCGAGGACACCTTCAAGATTTTTTTTTCTGTTTCATGAACATCTTCAGTGCCTAGATTTATCAAAGTTGTGCACATCTATAAAAGTTAGTATTTCGTGGAATTTTCTACAACACTGCTATAAAAGTTGTCCAGATTTATGTTGTCATATCTTTGGCAAAGACAAGTGTTGTGCTATATATACGATTGACTCTAAGCCTGTATGCGTTGAGACTTGAGAGAACACTATGTAGCTGCATGGAGACTGTTTGTGACCCTTGTTCTTCTGTTGCTGCAACCTGAAGATTCAGCAAACGCAATGAACAATGTCTTTGTAATGCTGTTTTAAATAACCTTGCAACTTATTTTATGTGTTCTTTTCTTTTGGCCCGTGGTGTTGTTCAAGCAATCGACAAGAGGCGCCGTTCCTTCTTTTGGACCGGCAAGGACTCTTGCTCGGGGGCTCGTTGTCTAATGACTTGGGAAAAGGTTTGTTTGTCTAAGCAGGTGGGCGGATTCGGGATGCGGGACCTTCAACAGCAAAACCTCGCCCTTCTCCTGAACTTCGTTCATAAGCTCCACCAGCGGGAAGAACTACCGTGGAAGGAATGGTTCCGGAGATCTTACGGGCGTGATTTGGGTGACGTTTCGCCTTCCCCTTCATATTTAGAAAAAAATGTTCAGCTTTGTCTCCCTACTTACCGTGCTCTCACCACTTCCGACGTCCATGACGGCATCCACACCTCTTCCTGGAGAGATAGATGGACTCCCTCTGGGGTGCTCGCCTCCCTGTTCCCTGCCTTATTCTCTCACTGTCTTCAGCCTAACATCTCTGTCTCTGATGCTTGCTCCTCCGGCCTCACCTTCCAGCCCCGCCTCTTCTCTGCTGCGGCTCGCGAGCTTACCACAGTCCTTAGCATCATCGCCTCCACCTCCTTGCGGGACGGTGAGGACCGCCGCGCCATGGCATGGGGGAGCACCGTCGCCTTCTCCTCTCGCGCTGTCTACTCTAACACCTCCATCGTCGGCGTGATCGAAGCCAACGCCAGCTCTTGTTGGGCCTCACGCCTCCCTCCCAAAATCCAAATTTTCTGCCTTCTCGCGGGGTGCGATCGCCTAAGCACCCGATACAACCTCCACTACAAAAACTGTGCGCCTTCCCCCTCGTGTGTCTCATGCGGAGCCCCGGAGACCACACATCATATTCTCTTCGACTGTGCCCTCCCGTCGGATCTTTGGCGTCGGCTAGGATGCCCCGTCCCTGGTGATCTCTCCGTTTGGGCTATCCAAGCCCCTGTCGGTATACGGCGGCCGCGACATGGGAGCTATGCTCTGCCGCTCTCCTTTGGCAACTCTGGAAAGCGCGAAACGACGTCATCTTCAACAACAGGACTTGCTCGCCGATCGACGTCCTCCGCCGCGCGGCTGAAGACTTAGCGATCTGGTCTCATAGGCTCAAGCCTGAGCTGCGTGGGTCTGCGGATGCTCTTCGTGGACTCTTGTTGAATCATGCCCGTGTGTAGTCTGTGATCGTTCTCTCTCTCCCCCCTTTGTATGCTGCCTTGTAACAAACTTAACCCATTTTGAAGGGTTGTGCGCGAGTAATAATACAAGCGGTGGGGTAAAAAAAAAACGTTATTCTCGGGGAAAATGAACAGTGTCTTATATTTTTATGAAATGTGTTTGGGCATCAATCGTAACGAGAACGCAAGCTTTGCTAGCAGCGTTAAGCCTCGTGCCTCATTCTGAACATGTCAGCAGGACGTGTTGCCTGTCGCTATTTAGAGAAGAGCAAAGTAGACTGACAGTCTAGAGTTTCAGTGACAGTGCAACCGGAGGTCAGATTCCGGAATCGATAGTGAATCAGAGTTTGAGTTGGCTTATAGTATATTTGATTTCTATCTTTCAGTCGATGTGACCTGAAGAACGGTTCAGTTGTAGCAGCTGTATGCGATGATAATGTGTTCTGTATCCATATTTACGGAACAGAGTACATGGGTGACAGTCTCAAGTCTTTGTGACAGTCCCAAGCATTTGAACCTTTGTCACACTAGGTGTGTCACAGGAGAAGGCGCGTCCGGAGAATACGTCATCGGCAAGTACGTCTTCAGTAAAGGATGGCATACAGAGTGGGTGACCTGCGTGTCACGTAGGTACTGGATACCAGCTGCGTCTGGTGGGCGTGATAAGCAACCTAGGAATCGGCGAGTGAGCAGGAAGGAATAGAACCATCTAATCTCCCCGTCTCATTTCTCTCTTTCCCCCAAACCTGTATCCTGAATCTCTGTATCTCGTAATGGATCTGATCTAACAGTAATTCGTGGTTTGGTGATCTCTGATCATACACCGGGATATTACAGTGGTATCAGAGGCTTCGTTTCGATCCGTTGATTCGGAGGAGTTCGTCGCAACGGCACCGTTCAAGCCCAGCGCTCAAGTTCGTCACACGGTGGCGGTGATGGAGGCGATGGAGGGACGAATCCTGGAGAAGCTGAACAAGTTGGACGGATTGGAGGACCGATTCCTCGATCTGAACAATAAGCTCGACCTTCAGGCAACTCGCTTGAATCAGATGGAGATGAAGGTCGATCTCTCGATGGAAAAATTGGGGAAAATGGAGGCGGATCAGATCTCGGCGCTGAAGGAGAGGCAGGCGTCCGAGCAGTTGCCACCATCGGCGTTACCCAAGGCGGCGCCGCCACCACCAGCACCAGGGGACGGCATCGTCGGTCCCCGTCCACACACGGCCCCGCAACTGCAGGTAACACTACCGAGCCGCTCGTTGTGCCTAGATTTACCAGAGAGCTCGACGCGAGCAGATATAGTTCGTCTCACAGACATACCAGAAGAATCGCATGCTCGGCGACAGTGGATGCCGCGGATGGATTTCCCCAAGTTCGATGGTACTGATGCTAGCATCTGGGTGGATACCTGTGAGACGTTTTTCTCTCTGTACAATATCGCACCAGGGTTTCAAGTGTCAGCAGCTACTATGTACTTAACTGATTCTGCAGCGCATTGGTATCATTCATTCAAGCGCTCGCATGATCGGCTGACATGGGAACAATTCAGGCAGGCTGTGCTGTTGGAGTTTGATACTGATACTCACCGAGTCAAGATGAAAGAGTTACTGCAACTCAAACAAACAAGCACGGTGGCGGAATATCGTACGCAGTTTGATCGTCTGGTCTATAATATCAAGCTGTATGATCCTGCAATGGGTGGAATTATGTTGGTTACTCAGTTCCTGTTAGGATTGAAAGATGAATTAAGAGTGTCAGTGGAGGCACAGTTACCAGATTCAGTCCAGAGGGCAACTCTCATGGCTTCTGTATTAGAAGGACTGGCAGAGAATAACAAGCAAGTGAGCAAACCAGTGAAGCAATACAGTACAAGTAATTGGAGAGAAAACAAAGGGAAATTTGCTCCAGGTGAAGTGTGGAAGGCGCAACAGTTAAAAGAATATCGCAGAGCAAATGGACTATGTTTTAAATGTGGGGAGAAGTATGCTCCGGGCCATCAATGTGTAGTGCCGGGTGTGGCACAACTGAAGGCAATGCAGGTGGAACAAACAGAGGTGTTATCTGATGAACTACTGGAAGTGGTAACTGGGCTCGAATCTTTGCCATTGGACGACTCTGAACGACTTTCCTTGCATGCCCTGAGTGGTACCGAAAATACAAATACAATTCAGTTACCTGCCAAAGCAAGTAGTCAGTCAATGCTTATGTTAGTGGATTCTGGTAGCACCAGCAGCTTTCTGGATCAAGCAATGGTAAAACGGTTGGGGTTGGTACCACAACCAAGAACTTCAGTATGGGTGAAAGTAGCTAATGGTGAAAAGCTCTTGTGTAACACGGTGGTTCCTGATTTCACTTGGGTTACACAAGGGATTCAATTTTCTCAAGAAATGAATGTGTTAGATATGGGTGGGTACGATGCAGTTTTGGGAATTGACTGGCTACAGAAATTTAGACCCATGAATTGTGACTGGGTTGCTAAATGGATTGAATTTGAGTATCACAACCAAACTGTCCGACTGCAGGGAGTGTTGGACAAACCACAGGACCACTTAACTGAAATTTCAGTAGAGGAAGTGATTGCAATGCATCTGAACAATGAACTGTGGGCTACAGCTGTGCTAGAAAACACAACAGAGGTTTCTTCATTACCTGTGCCAGAGTCAGTGCAGGAATTGGTGCAGCAATTTCAGTCCATTTTTCAGGAACCAACAGAGTTGCCTCCTTCCAGGACATTTGATCATGCTATTACACTGTTTCCTGGAACAGCACCAATAAATTCGAGACCCTATCGGTACTCTCCGTTGCAGAAAGATGAAATAGAAAGACAAGTGTCAGAGATGTTAAAAACTGGGGTTATAACAGCAAGTGTTAGTCCTTTTGCATCCCCTGTGCTGTTAGTAAAGAAGAAAGACGGCCAGTGCGTTTTTGCATTGATTACAGAAAGCTGAATCAGCAAACTGTTAAAAACAAATTCCCGATGCCAGTTATTGATGAACTGCTTGATGAGTTGGCAGGTACCAAATATTTTTCAAAACTTGATCTGCGTAGTGGCTATCATCAGATACGCATGGTGGAGAAGGATGAACAAAAAACGGCATTCAAAACTCATCATGGGCATTTCCAATTCCGAGTTATGCCATTTGGCCTCACGAATGCACCGGCTACTTTCCAATGTGTAATGAATTCCATATTCTCGGGTTACATTCGTAAATTCATATTGGTATTCATGGATGATATCTTGGTGTACAGTAAAACTTTGGACGAACACCTGCAACATTTGAAAGTGGTGTTTCAGATTTTGCAGCAAAACAAACTCTATGTGAAGCTCAGCAAGTGTCAGTTTGCAGCACAGCAACTGGAATATCTCGGCCACATCATTTCTGATAAGGGAGTGGCCACAGATAAATCAAAAACCGAGGCTATGTTGGCATGGCCAGTGCCTACGAATTTAACTGAACTAAGAGGATTCCTTGGGTTTACAGGATACTATAGAAAGTTTGTGGAAAAATATGGTCTCCTTGCCAAGGTACTTACTGATTTATTGCAAAAGAATCAGACATTTGTGTGGACGCCGGCAGCTCAGATAGCATTTGATAAGCTAAAAATGGCAATGGCACATACGCCTGTCCTGGCACTGCCAGACTTTACACAACCCTTCGTAATTGAGACAGATGCGTGTGATGATGGTATTGGGGCAGTTCTTTTGCAGAAAGGCCACCCAGTGGCTTACTTGAGCCGAGCGCTTGGGGTGAACAACAAGAAGCTGCCGATTTATGAGAAGGAGTTTATGGCTATCATGATGGCGGTGGATAAGTGGCGCCCGTACCTTCAGAGAGGTCCCTTTGTTATCAAAACTGACCACAAGAGCCTGTGTTGTTTAGATGATCAGGTGCTTCACACAGATTTGCAGAAGAGGGCTATGACCAAACTTCTGGGTTTGCAATACAAATTTCAGTACAACAAAGGGTCTGACAACACCCCAGCGGACGCCCTGTCCCGTGTAGGGCACAAATTTGAAGTGCAGGCCATCTCTGTCATTCAACCAGTGTGGCTGCAAGAGGTCCTCAATTCTTATGCAGTGGATCCATTTGCACAGTCCCTGCTACAAGAGCTGGCAGTTCATAGTCCCAATGAACAGGGTTTTTCTCTCACTGATGGGTTAATTCGCCACGATGGTAAAGTTTGGATTGGAGCAAACTTGGGCTTACAGACCAAGATCATTAATGCATTTCATGCTTCAGCATTGGGTGGGCACTCAGGGATCCAAGCAACTTTTCAGCGTCTAAAGAACTTGTTTGCTTGGAATGGCATGAAACAGGCGGTAGATAACTTTGTGAAGCAATGTACTATATGCCAACAGGCAAAACATGAGAACTGCAAAAGTCCTGGGCTGTTGCAACCATTGAAACCTCCTTCAGGTCCTTGGCAATCAATTTCAATGGATTTCATTGAGGGGCTACCTAAATCCAATGGCTATTCGGTGATATTGGTGGTAGTTGATCGCTTTACTAAGTATGCACATTTTCTTCCATTGAAGCATCCTTTCACAGCAGCTCAGGTGGCACAATTGGTTCTTGATAATGTGGTGAAATTGCACAGTGTGCCTCTGTCCATTGTGTCCGACCGTGATAAGGTCTTTACTAGTGCTTTGTGGCAGAATCTGTTCAAAGGCATGCACACGACTTTGAACATGAGCACAGCCTATCATCCCCAGTCAGATGGGCAGACAGAGCGTGTCAACCAATGTTTGGAAATGTATCTTAGATGTGCAGTAGCTGCTGCTCCGGTGAAATGGGCACAATGGCTCTCCTTGGCCGAGTATTGGTATAACACCTCGTTCCATACCTCCATTGGCTGCACTCCATTCAAGGCTCTGTATGGGGTGGAACCATTGCATGGGTGTTCCCCAGTACATCTTCTTCACCATCTTTGGATGCAGATGAAATGCTCCAGAGAGGGCCTTCTTCTCTGAGTTCTTGAAGCTGCAATTGGAGAAAGCAAGCAAACGCATGAAACTGGTTGCTGATGGCAAGAGATCCTTCAGGGAGTTCCAAGTGGGTGAACAAGTACTCCTCAAGCTTCAGCCGTACGCTCAAAAGTCGGTGGTAAATCGCCATACCCCAAACTCTCATTCAAATATTTTGGTCCTTTCTCTGTGTTGGAACGACTGGGAACGGTGGCCTACATGCTAGATTTGCCTCCGCATAGCCAGGTGCATCCTGTCTTTCATGTTTCTCAGCTCAAGACTTTCTTGCCGGACCACACGCCGGTGTACACGGAGCTGCCAACACCACTCCAGTTGGATGTGGCAGAACTATTCCCTGAGGAAATTTTGGATCGTCGTCTCGTCAAGAAAGGCAATGCTGCGACATTGCAGGTGCTGATCAAGTGGTCGACGATGCCCCCATCGATGGCCACCTGGGAGGATCATCAAGTGCTGCAGGCGAGGTTTCCTGATGCTGCAGCTTGGGGACAAGCTGCAACTCAAGCGGGCGGCAGTGTCACACTAGGTGTGTCACAGGAGAAGGCGCGTCCGGAGAATACGTCATCGGCAAGTACGTCTTCAGTAAAGGATGGCATACAGAGTGGGTGACCTGCGTGTCACGTAGGTACTGGATACCAGCTGCGTCTGGTGGGCGTGATAAGCAACCTAGGAATCGGCGAGTGAGCAGGAAGGAATAGAACCATCTAATCTCCCCGTCTCATTTCTCTCTTTCCCCCAAACCTGTATCCTGAATCTCTGTATCTCGTAATGGATCTGATCTAACAGTAATTCGTGGTTTGGTGATCTCTGATCATACACCGGGATATTACAACCTTGCTCCACCACGTATCACGTATCACGTATCATTGAGCACGGATTTACACTCGTCTCAGGAATGTCAAGCTTCAATTGTCTACCAATCACATGAGGTGAGAGATTGCAGCGGCAAAATGTCATCTCACATAAGGTGAGAAATTTCTGTCATAAAAATGCACATGCATGTGATGCATTAAAGAATCAAACAATATGCATAAGACTTTTTGACCCAAAACCGCAGTCGTTCTGCTTTTATTCAATGCAAGGGGACGGAATACATGCATAAGACTAAATTTATAGCATGAATGCATTAGAAACTTTAATTTTACAATGCACACATGAATCAAATTTAAACACGATATTCGTAACTTCTATTTTCTCAAAACCATGAAGCTTCTTAGAACATAACTCCCCGCTCCCCCTTTGGCTCAATGACGGGCTCATGTTCTGGAGATGATGCGCGCATGTGCAGTGGACTTTGAGGTAGAGAACGATCTTCCAATATGAAGTTCATATAAGCTTGTTCCTCTATTGGGATGACTTTCCCCACTATAGTATTGATTGCCTTCTTCATTTCAACTTGAAATCTTGGAGTTGCAACATTGTAATTGAAAAGCTTGTTGAGATATGAGCTGAAACTAAGATGTTTTGTGAGATATCCTTCTTTTGAGAATTCTCATGAATCTTTAGTATATATCTTTGGTCTCCAGTTGATTTTATAAATATTTCGTAGAAGTGAGGTTATAGGAACCGAGCGAGATGAGTCAAAATGTGCACGAAATTGGCCTGTTGTTGGGGGTGCTCCTTTTGATGCTGCTTCTGATGATAGATGTTGGTCTGATGAATCTAATGAAATGGTAAATTGATCAACATGAGATGATTCCTTCTTCTTTGATTTATATCCAATAATACCTTCGTTCTCTTCAGAAGAAGTGGCCTTTTTCAAGGAGATTTTAATTTTCTATTTTGGTGACTTGGGGTGTGTTGTTTTCATGAATCATCACATTATGATGACAGGTAACGATATATATGTCTAGCATTTCATTTTCAAGCTTTGTTCTAGCTTCTTCTTAGTATCTTGTCCAAAATCCGACAGTAGAACTAAATGCTCAACATTTAGTGTACCTTGTTCTTTTGGTTAAGCTAGTGTCACCATCTTATGGACGATCTCCCCTTCTTTTAGTTATAGCTAATGCAACTATTTCTTCATCATTTTGTGTCGTTGCAATTGCAATTTTTTCTGTTGATGCATGGGTTCTCATATATACATCTTTACATACTTCATCTTTTCTTTCTTACCTTGTCAGTGAGGTAGCCTTGGGAGCTGATGATACATACAATTTCTTTTTCTTTCATTGACGCTTAGACTTCTTAGCTTAAGAGTCACCTACTTCCTTTTTTCATTTACGGTCGATCGAACTTTGAGGAAGATTTGAAGCTTCATCTTGTCAGGTTGTTGTTTTCAAAGTTACCTATGCAAACTCAACTTTCTTAGTTGTTTCAAGTTTTATAGCTTTCCATTTCTCTTCTACATTCTTTATAATACATCCGCTTTCTCTTCTCCAACACTTTTTTTTGCTTTGGCTTCTTCATGAAGACGTTTTTTCTTCAACTTTCTTGGCTTCATACCTCCAAAACCTCTCAAAAGAGATTCTCGTTACACTTACCAAGAAGCAAGAGAAACTCCAATGCCCGTTTCGTAGCAAGTAGTTATAGAGGTTTCGTGAAATCTATGGGCATGTTGATGCTAAACACATGTTGTCATTTGGTTTGGTACCCTGCATGGTGATTGGTTGTGTCGTTTTTCACGATGCCATGCAACCTGGCACTAAAAACAAGAGAATATTTCCCCACTTCCATCTCAAGTAAGCGTGGCCCTTGAGAAACTGCCGATTCAGCCGTTCCCATCTGCATGCATGCATGAGAAGTGCTTTCTTTTCACGTCCAATAAGTTTCTCATGGATATCGACAATTACACCGAAGTTTAGACTTCCTTTTTCAGAGCTATCGTTGTATCATCGCTTAGGGTCCGGAGCATGCATCGACACCCTGTAATCTTTTGTCTGCGCCTAGGATCATCTCCAATAGTCCAGCGGTAGCGCAACGTGCTAAAAATATTTTCCAGCGCCGAAATGGCATTTGCGCTCGGTGGAGGGTGGATGCTTTTCAAGTGGTGGAAAATTTTGCGCGCCGCTGTAGCACTTGACCATGCACGGTTAATTGCACAGCGCGCGCCCAGCCAACGCTTGGCAAGAAACAACACATACCAATTTGACAAGAAACAAGTGATGATCTCAAACAAACAATATGCAAAGTAATGACTTGACCAGCATAGCATAGTTTAAATTCAAGGAAGAGTTCAAAATCACCAAACCACTAGTGTTGTGTGTATCAAAGTACTCATTCATTGTAGACCAATATGGCAATGAGAAGCCAACATTCATAGTTGACAAATATGCTTCATTATTAACAAAAGAGGCTACAAGGTATGATAAAGAAAACCAATGAATCTATTCATATGTAAAAAAAAGAACATTTCATAACTGATGGGCATTTGCTTAAACATTTTTGAATCTTGAGTTTGAGGTAGAGACGTAGCCCTGCCCTTATTCAATGACGACGACGACGACGACTTTTTGGCCATCCCCCCATCCCCCAGCCCTAGGTGGCATGGAGCCTTCGCCGGAGTTCGTGCTCCGCTCCGGCGTGCGCTCGGGGCTCAAGCGCGAGTTCGCCTTCGCCATCGCCTCCCAGGCCGTCCTCCGAGGCCGCACCCGCTCATCCACCCTCCTCCTATCCCCCTCCACCTCCCCCTCCAAGCGCCCGCGCCCCCCGGATCCCGACGCCACCACGCCGGATCCGCCGCCGCCGCTGGTGCTCGCGCTCCTCGCGACCCCGCCCGCCAACGCCGACCCTTCTCCTCCGCAGCTAAAGCACGAGGAGGAGGAGTTCTTCATCCCGCCGGAGACGCCACCCCGCCGGGTCACCCGCTCCATGCTCCTCAAGCCATCCATCACCACCACCCCCTCCACCAGGCCCAAGCCCAAGCCTGCCAAAGCAGACGACGCCCATCCGCAGACCGACGCAGGGCCCCGCCGCTTCACCAGGTCCCTGCTCAAGGACAAGGCAGCCGAGGACGACTCGGGCACCACCACCGCCAGTGGCCCCCCTCCTCTTCCCACAACAAGAAGGAGGAGGCCGTCCCCAAGAACCTCAAGGAGCTGCTCGCCACAGGCCTGCTCGACGGCCAACGAGTCAAGTACATCATCAACAAAGGGAAGGTGATATTTCAGCCTCCTCCTACTTGGATATTCAGACACTATGTGCATTTCAGACACCACACCTGCTATGCTAATTGCTCTTCTCAATCCAACTAGTGTGTGTGTGTGTGTTTCCATTACTTCTTCAGCTATACTTGAGCTACCAAATTTAGGAATTCAAACATGTTTTGGGCCACTGGCATGATTATTGATAACCATTTGGTTTCTGTATCCATTTGAAAACCGCACATTCTGCTTTCGTTTCGCTCCTGACCTAGGATTTGCTCCTGCTCTTGTTTCAGGGAGCAGTACTTCGGGGAGTCATCAAAGGCTCTGGCATATTGTGCTCCTGCGCTTCGTGTAAAGGCCGAAACGTAAGCTCTGTCCACTTCATTTTTTTTTTTGCTGTAACATCGATTCGCCATGCCCTATGCCCCTATCCAACATCACCATGTGTTGCAGGTTGTTTCACCCTACTATTTCGAGGTGCATGCTGGGAGTATGAATAAGCGCCCATCCGATTATATTTTCCTCGAGAGCGGAAACAGTAATCTTCATGGTATAGTGAAGGCGTGCACAGGTGCTACCTTGGATACACTGGAAGCTGCAGTACGGACTGCAATAGGCCCAACACCCCAGAAGAGGACATTCAGATGCAAATCCTGCAAAAGTTTGTTGTTTCTTCCTCTCATCCACACCAAGCTTTGCTTCGTTTCGTGCTATCGTTTTGATCATTGTTTAACCGTTTTCAGGTCCATTCAGAACTCGTCGCACTGGGAAATTTCCTTTGTTGTGTGATCCATGTGTACAGTCTAAGCGAGCTCGGAACAGTCAAAGGTAATGCTTTTATTATATATGTATTTAGCCATGTGATGATTGCAGTTTTTTGCTGCTACCCGGTTTTTTCTTCTTACAGAGCATTGTTTCTACTGTTGGTATTTAAGGCCACGGAAAGTTGGAGGGCCTTCAACTTCAGCTGCTAGGATGCCCAAGGGTTTCTCCCCAGGAGCAAAGACTACCGCGAGCCCTGGAAAAATTACGAGAAAGTATATGGAGCTGATTTCATTAGAATTTAGCTTTATTTTCTTGTGCAGGTTCATCACATTTTATTGCCGGATGTTCTTGCTGCAGGGACAATGGTTTGCATAAGTTGGTCTTCATGAGTGGTATTTTACCAGAGGGCGCCGATGTTGGTTATTATGTTGGGGGAAAGGTTTACTTCTTCTTGTCTGTTTTTTATGCAACTTCTTGTTTCTGCCAGTACTAGTATTATTGTTATTAACACTGTTACTGAAAACTTTTTAGAGGTTGCTAGATGGCTACATAAAGGAACTTGGAATCTACTGTCATTGCTGCAATACAGTGGTAAATTTACCGTCTCTTCCACTAGATACCGTCAGTCTGGACTCTTTGTTTTATGTTAGCCATAACACTGAGTTTGACCAGGAAATTTGTTCTGCTCAATGGACAGGTTAGTCCTTCACAGTTTGAACGTCATGCTGGCCGAGCTGCTCGACGCAAACCGTGAGTTTGCATTCTTGTGATGTCTTCTACTGAGGGCTTGGGACGCTATTTCAGACTCTCATTTCTTTCGCTAACACTATGCAGTTACCACAACATATACATGTCCAATGGTGTTTCACTGCATGAACTGTCGGTTTCACTTTCGAAAGGTCGGAAAACTTCAGAGAGGCAGAGCGATGACTTATGCAGCATCTGTTCAGATGGCGGGGTGCTTCTCCTTTGTGACACCTGTCCAAGAGCTTTTCACAGAGGTAATATCATTACGCACCTATGCCTGGTTAGTAGGAGATGTTGCTCAGTTAGTGCACCTTCCATTTGTTTAGGGTATATGAGACCATCCAGATATGTTTGATGGTGGAATGGCTGGCTTAACCATGTACTTACATGTAGAGATCTAGAGTGTTTGAAGGCCTGTAAAATGTTTTATACATCTCTTTTGGTGAACCCCTTTTTCACTATGGCCCACTTTATGGGTTCTCACTACTGCCGGTCTTGGATTGTCTATTGCAGAATGTGTTGGCTTGTCTTCTGTACCGAGAGGAACTTGGTGTTGTCGATATTGTGAGTCTAGGAAACAGAGAGAAGGTTGTTTGGCGTATAACAACAATGCAATAGCTGCTGGGAGGATTGATGGAGTTGATTCCATGGAACAAATATTTACACGCTCGATACGTATCGCTACAACACCTCAAACTGCATTTGGTGGATGTGCATTGTGCAAGTAAGTGTCCACCACCATCGGCCATGTTCACTCACCGGCCTATACACCTCTCACATACAACATATGTAGTGTCAATCTAGCATATAAAACTATCCTCCACAGTTCGGAAATTAGTCAAACATTGACATCAAACACGTGTTATTGGAGTATTGACTGCTGGCTCTGTGGAGGCTTAATATGTTATTGTTTCATCTGCTTACTCCGTACTAATCCACCCACTGAACACTTTTGAGTTCATCGTAGCTTCACTAATTTCTCCTTTTTTAATGCTGATGACCTTATGTCTTGGTATTTATTCGTAGTTTATGGTGTTGAAGTTACTATCTATTGTGCCTGCCAGTCTTGCCTTCAGTACTTTTTGACTTATATAAAAATCATATCAGTGCTATCTCCTATCAGAAAGAAAGTTGCAGATTGTTTTCATTCAAACCAAGTGCCACTACATCCGATCTGGAATTTAGGACATTTTCTTGTTAGTTTTGCTATCTGATGCTCCAACAAGCCTCCTCTTTGTTTTGGCTTTTGCAGGCTCCACGAATTTGGCAAAAAGAAATTTAGTGCCAGAACCGTGCTGCTCTGTGACCAAGTACGTTCATAAATCACATAGGCTGTAGTTTACCATTCAGCTGATATCGACACGCTTCCATGATTTGTCTCTATTGAGTTATGGCAATCTCATTTTGTGATAAACTGTTAATCGTGTTTTGCTGTTTGTTTAGTGTGGGAGGGAATATCACGTCGGGTGCCTGAAAGAACACAACATGGCAGATCTGAAGGTGATATTCTCATCTTAGCCTGAGATATCTGGAAATTTTGTATCATGAGCAACGGACTATTATTAATGGTTGAATGCTGCAGGCACTGCCCGAGGGAGCATGGTACTGTTCCAGCGAGTGTGTGAAGATTTACGAGGCGCTGCAAGACCTCGTTAGCCGTGGAGCAGAACCTGTTCCGGTGGTGGACGTTGATCTTATAAAGAAGAAGCTTGAAGAGAAAGGTTTGAAGGAACACGGCGACCTCGATGTGAGATGGAGAGTTTTGAGGGACAAGAGTTCAGAGGATAGCAAGTTGGTGCTCTCCAAGGCAGTTGCGATTTTCCATGTAAGTTCTCGTGGCTTTGCTTTCATACTGGACTTGTTAAGTAACTACCGGAACAGTCTGATAGCCGTTTCTTTGATTGTGTACGTCCGCCCAATGATTCATCCAAGTCTTACTTTCGTTTGCAGGAATCGTTTGATCCTATCATCCAAGCTACTACGGGGCGAGACCTTATTCCAGCCATGGTTTATGGGTACGATGGGCGAACATGTTATTTCACTTACATGCATGCCATGCTCGAGCCAAGGCAAAGTTGTGTTTGTGGGGCATAGGGCAACTAAAGCCACATGTTTCTGTTTATTTCCAGGAGGAGCGTAAGGGATCAAGATTACACGGGGATGTACTGTGCCGTGCTAACAGTCGGGTAAACATTTTTTCCTTCTACCGGCGAAAGGAACCAGTGAGGACTAACTGGCTGCATATGAACTCTTTACTAACTTGTGCTGTGTTGGTGTGCAGGAAGACTGTCGTCTCTGCGGGTCTTTTCCGCGTGATGGGCATCGAAGCCGCGGAGCTACCCTTGGTGGCGACGAGCAGGGACAACCAAGGCCTGGTAAGCCTACCTTTATAGCATCTATCCGTTGTATAATTAATTAATTATTAGCAAGAAAAAAAAAACCTAGAGCTGTGGACGGACTGAGTGAATGACTGCTTGGCTGGCAGGGGTACTTCCAGGTGCTGTTTGGGTGCGTGGAGCAGCTGCTGTCGTCGCTGGGGGTGAGGCACTTTGTGCTGCCGGCGGCGGACGAGGCGGTGTCGATCTGGACGCAGCGGTTCGGGTTCGCCAAGATCACCCAGGACGAGGTGAGTGGCCGCTGTCACATTTGTTACTTATATGTATTAATTCGTGAAGTCAATGAGAATCCACTAGTGACGCGTGCAAAAAAAAAAAACCCGGCGTGGTGTGGTGCAGCTGGTGGAGCGGCTCAAGGGCGGGCGCACGACGGTGTTCCACGGCACGTCCACCCTGCACAAGCTGGTCCGGGCGGCGGAAGTAGGCGAGGTGGTGCCGCCGCTGGAATGAAGGAGGGTGTGTGTTTTTGGAGGATGGATGTAATGTAGAGAGAGAGGATAGTAGGCAGCTGGTAGGCGTTTTGGTTTTTGGCTGAGTTGTTTTGTTGGTGGTGGTAATTGTGTTTAGGTTGGATGGATTGGACGGAAGGAGGAGAGATTGAGGATGGGCATGAGTGCTGCTCGACTCGATCGTGTTAGAGTGTGTTGATGTAGCTAGGTAGTTAGTTGATGATGAGTTAACAACAGTAGGATCTGCTGCTGCTGCTGCTGTACTCGTGTAACAGAGACGAAGGCAAATGATGCTGCTGCTGCTGCTGCTGCTTCGTCCTTGGTATCTGCTTCCTCTTGTCGGAGTATCTATGTAGCTCTTGTTCTTTCTGAATGGTTGTCCGTACATGGTACACCACGGTGCTTGATTCAGAAACAGCTAGCTAGATTAACACAGATCCAGAACTCTTCGCACTCTGATTATCGCAGTTTAACACACAGCCTCCGATAACCCAGCATATATGGTGGTTGCCGTGACTCCAACGTAAGAGCATACATCACAAAGAATGGCGTTACTTTTCCCCTAAACAAAACATATACATTCAGGACTAAGTCAGAATGTGCATTCATCGTACTTATCACTCTATACCTAGTTGACGAACAAAAAAACGTCCCTTCTTAACCCAACCACCTGCTACCCCGGGTGTGGATTCGAACCAACTAATTATACATTAGCCGTATATCGTAATCTTCTTCTACGCTATCAGCCAGCCAGCCAGCTTACAGAAATGGATACACACGATGATAGATGGAGCAAAAAAAAAAAGTCCTCAGTGCTTCTGGAAGATGACCATGCAGAAGAAGGCTATACACCTGAACACCACCCCGTTGACCGCGAGCACCACGATGCACAGCACCTTGTGGTCGATGTCGTACCCCGTCTTCACCAGCGACCCACACCGCGTGATCAGCCACACGCCAGAATACCTATCAATTGCAGTGTCAAATTCATTCATTTTAACGCATGCATATACATTACGTCGTAATCTCATAAGTAGAAGTACGTATGAAAGATATCGCATGTGGACTGAAACAGCCAACCATAACAAGATGGTATGTTACCTTTGCGCGTTTGCAATGACGAACGCTTCAAGAGCCCACTTTGTGTAGCACAAGTTTGCAAACACGGTGCCCTTCTGCTCGCTCGAAACCAAAGTCAGGACAACTGGAAGCAGCGCCGACCACTGCATTATCATCGAAACACCACGGCTTCACATATAAAACCCGTCGAGCACGTTGTTACTGAACAGTTCACAAATAAATAAAAGTACCAGCTGTGCTGAACCAGGCTGGAAGAAGATGGCGAAGGTGTAGCCGATGCCCGTGACGCAGTAGACGACCGCAACCAGGACGACATAGTTCTCCCAGATGGACGACCGTGGGTTGCTGAAGAAGTAGAACATGGATAGGTACACGATCGGCTTCACGACCGTGTTGAAGTGGTCGATCGTGTCCTTGGACAGGAAGTAGGCCAGCGAGCTCATGCCCGACGCCCGCTCCCGCCAGTAGTGGATCTTCTCCAGGGAGAAGGACCGCAGGGCGCCGATCATGCACAGCAGAGCTGCATGCACCCAGCAAGCAGGGCAACACATATGTCCTAGTTCATTATTGTCTGTTTGCTTCACAAACAAGGAAGAGATGACGAATTAACTTACAGACAGCGATGACGGTGTATGTGTATCCCAGCGCTCCAAATGTCTCGTCGCTCACTTTCGCTAGTGTCCCTAGACAGATGCCAGCAAGCCCCAGAATCAGAAAGTCGACTCCTTGTATTCTAGCTTCACGAAGCCTCTGCTTGCCACATCTGAAGCAACCCAAAAAATACAAAAAATGGATATAAGAATCGAATGACAAAATATTCTCTACTTTTCTACGGAAACAACAATTTACACACCTTCCCAGGTAGTATTTGTACTGCCTAAGGATGCCAGGAGTTTTCCGGTTAGACAAATCTTCAGAAGTTTTATTGTAATCGTACTCATCCTTCTTCTGTCCAAGTATGTCCCTGAGATTACCCCACAATTCACCAGCAATGGATTTCCTGGACTCCGACTCGGGGGCGTGACCCGCCGCCCCTTCCCTGAACGATGACCCCGAGTCGGAAGTGCTCTGCAGCATGTCTCGTGGAACTTCGTAGCCATTGTGCAGCATCCATCGAAGGGGGAGATCTTTGACGTTGACTGCTGCGTTTGCGTTCGGCTTCACGATTCCCTCCAGGATGTCTATGTAGTAGTCCGGCGGGTTCACGCGATCCGGGACAACAATCCCCAGACCTTGGAAGTACTCCTCCACTTTCTTCACGGGCCCGTGGTAGACAGTCATACCTCCTTTCGCGAGAAGTATCAAATCATCAAACATGTTGTACAGCGTATAGCTGCATGTAAGCCCAGTTCAGTCAGTTGGTTAACCTGAGTAGTAAGCATAAGGGAAGCTGGAAACAACCTCGTACCTGGGTTGATGAACCACCATGGAGATGTTGACACCTTCAAGAGCTTCCCGGCGTAGAGCGCGAAGCAAAAGCAGGGATGAAGCACTGTCCAAACCAGATGTTGGCTCGTCTAAAATCAACACAGAGGGTTCCATGACCATCTCCATCCCAACATTTACTCGCTTTCGCTGGCCACCGGATATGCCACGCTGTTCAACAGTTCCAACCAAGGAATCGCGAACTGCTTGCAATCCCAAGGCCTCGATAACTCTTTCCACAACAAGAACTTTTTCAGCCTGTGACATCTCAGCAGAGAGCCTGCATCTTGCATTAAACCAGAGGTTCTCTTGGACAGTCAAGTTCCCATGGACAATGTCATCTTGCGGGACAAAGCCGATGATTTTCTTGTACGCACGGATAGGTTCAATTTTGTCATTTATGAGAATCATGCCGGATGTCGCGCATCCGGTCGCCTTCCCGGCAATAGCACTCAAGAATGTCGTCTTCCCCGCACCTGATGGACCCATCACAGCAGCTACCCGGCCAGGCATAAGCTTCCCAGTCACAGACCTTAATAGCTTCTTCTTACTCCCCTTCAAGGTTAGAGTAAGGTCTTTGAAAGCAATCTCAATTCTAGGTCTTGTCCTTACGTCTTCGTCCGTCGCCATGGATATCACTCCCGAAAAGGTAAGGTTGCTGTTACTCTGTGGATTTTCCAGTTCTAGTTCCAGTGCCTTCTCCTTTTCGATTTGCCCATATGCATACTTGAAAATTTGGCTTTGTGTGTGCGCGTGTTTCCCTTTGGTCTTCTTTTTCTCTCCTGCTTCCGCATTGAAGCCTTCGTCTTTTCCGTGGTTCTCTTCAAGTGAGCGCATCATGTCAACATTATTATCATTCTTGTTCCCTCCTGATTCTTTTGATGTATCTGCACCTGCTGGTTCAGCTGGATATAGGCCGCCACCTCCTTTGGATGATTCAGGTGTCCTGAGAGTCTTCTTGCGTGAGAACGTGCGTGAGAGCGAATTTTGCAGGCTACCGGCGTGCTTCTTTGCAACATCTTTAGCCGACTTCCACCTTTCACGGGCCTGCACAGTCTCTCGTGCATGTCTTACAGCAGCCTCTCTAGATTTCGCTTGCCTTTTCTCTCGGTTGGTGAGAAGTTGATCTGAGAAGTTGTAGATGATCAACAGCACCAAACTCAGGGCACCCTACAGACATGTAGAGGAGCAGGCTGTTAGGTTAAAGACTTCTAGATATCAATGCCGGATATGATGAAATGGTGTATAATGTATGTTACCACTAGCATTGCACCGAATATTGTAATGTCCTGGGTTGCAGAGTTTGGTTTACAACTGCCCTTGGATAAGCATTCTGCAGTACGAAGTAGGCTCAGACATATATATATTTTGAAGACAAGTGAAGTTAACTCAGAAGTAAACTTAACTTACTGGTTTGGGAAGTCGATCCTTTCCTGCAATAGTACCTGCACAGATGCAGCAGCTTGCATTGTTAGTTTTTTTTTCTTTAAAATGATGTAAAAACATTGACATATTACTAGTATACTGTAGCAGAAGCATTACAAGAAGCAAGATTGTAGGAGATTGCAGGAATAAGAGTTGAAGCATTCGGCAGATAGATAGAATTACCCACTACTACAATCGAGCTTGGTTATAGTGCTTGGGCAGTAGTAGCCGGCTGGACAGAAGACATCGTTGGTGCTCATGACATCTGACCATCTGTCGGCACCACCGCAGGTATGATTCGTCTTGCCGGGAGGCGGCTGGTAGTTGTATCTGCATTGCAGCATTTTAATCTATTATTAGAACATACGGCAGCCAGAACAACTCACAGGCGAGAGCAGGGAGGGAGAGAGCTTACGGATCACACACTCCGGTGGTTTTGTTGAGGGTGGATTGTGGGCAGTATGCTCCCAACGGGCAGGCTGCAAAACATATTAATTTGTAGTAGAGCAATGAGCACTTGAGCAGAGGGTGGATAAATACATTCAGGGGAGAAAGAAAAGCAAGAGTTTGTGGACGTACGTACGTATCATGCAAGTGAGTCCGTGTGGGCAGAAGAATCCTGGACAGCATCCCTGGCAGTCGAGCGTCCTGGACGGGAAGTTGACGGCGTCCTGCAGGTCGACGGCCTGGCCGGCGTCGGCGGAGCACCCCCAGCCGGGCTCGCAGCCGTCGATCCAGGACGTGAGGTTGCAGTTCTTGTTGGGCCTCACGTAGTTCTTCTTGCCGCTGGTGTCGAGGATGCTCTCGAAGTAGAACTTGAGCTCGGCGGCGGTGCACACGCGCTGCGGCAGGTCCCCTTTATTTGCAAATGTGTAAACAAACAAAATCCTCTCCAAATCAACCAATGGCATGCATAAACAGAGAATGTAATTTCTTGTTGAGAGATGAAATGATCCAGCATCCATTCATCATGCCGAAGAAACTTTTACCTTGCTTGATGCAGTCGAGGAGGAAGGTGGGGTCGGTGGAGAAGTTGAAGGCGGTGTTCCACTCCGCGTCCCTGTTTCAATTCCCCATTTTTACATTCAATCTCTCTATCATCCCTAAACCAAATTACAAACAGATTGAATTGAATTACGTACGTGTCCTGGATGCAGTATCCGAGCTCCCGGCGCACCTGCGGGGCGAATGCGTCCGTGAGGCTCTTCAGCTTGGCGTTGAGCGCAGAGGTCACCGCGCCGCCGCTTAGAGGGCTCGCGCCGGCCAGCGCCACGCCGCACAGGACGACGACGAGCGCAAGAGCCGCCACCATGGCCATGGGGATTGCAAAGATTGGGGAGGAGGGGTTGTGGAGGGGAAGGCGCGGGAGGTGGAGGACGACATTTCGGAGCGGGAGACGCGGAGGAGAGCCGGCGAAGGATGCGGCGGAGACACACACGCAAAGACTCTCAAAGTTATTAGTACCCTCCGTATGTCGAAGTACAAGGCGCGCTATTTTTACGATGGTCTTTGACACTCAACTTTCAACTTTGACCATCAATATATATCAAAATATATTGAATGAGAATGTATATATGATACCGTTGGATTCGTCTTGCAAAATTCTTTAATTTCATATATTTTATAATAATTTTGGTACATATTATAAGTACAAATCATGGTAAAAATACACGGCGTTGACCAGTGGAATTAAAGGGCGCCTTATATTTGAGACGGAGGGAGTATTTTTTTTAAATTCACCCAAGACGCCCGACGACACCACACGCACACGGGATGCACCTCCGTCTCACACGAAAGTTTGAACTAATATAAATTGATAAGTCTTTTCTTAGACCGTTCTGTGCTAAAATATTAATCTGTTTAAAATCAAGATAATCTCAGTTTTTTAGATCATACTGAAAAGAATCATCAACATGCACCAGTGAATTTTTTCTAGTTAACATTGACATGATTTTCCTCTACTCAATATTATCTGAATCTGTCCGGCCATCTTTAAAAATGATTGTAAGCAACAATTGTGTAAGAGTAGAAGGATCAACATATTGGTTACCAGAGTTAAAAATGATTGTAAGCAACCAGGGCCTGTGTCGCCGTGTCGATTCGTGTTCGTCGCTGTCGGCAGGGCATGGGAATAATGAGCGATTGAGCAATTGCAAATCGATCCATCGATGGAGGTCCATATGTTTCGTATCCGATCAATGTGGCCCGTCGCCCAGATAAAGCCCCTTTTTTTTTGAACAGGGGGTCGGTCCCGAAGGACCGAGAGGCTTCCATTAATCAACACCGGTACATTTTACAGATAAGGCATCAAGAAAACTAAAATCAATTTGCACAAAGGACCCTAAGAAGGAAATTGGGAATGCAATTGGGTCCAGCTCCATTTCCGGTGCGATCGATCCAGAGCTCGGCGCAGCCACCTTCCTCGCCGCCGGGGACTAGACCACTTGAGGCAAGGAGGCGGGAGCACGCTACACCGCAGCTGAAGGGCCTCCATATCGGCATGACAGCCAGGAGGTTGAAGATGACCATGAGACGCCGGCCGGAGGAAGCCGTAGCCGATGCCACAGGCGGGAGCGGTCGCCATCCGACCATCTTGAACAGCGACGCCAGATGCGCCGCCGTGAGGAAGCTCCCAAGAGAAGCACTGCTTCTCCCCTGGTGCGAACACGGCAACAAGCACGCACGAACTGGATGAACTTCTCTTTCCTCGCCACCAAGACGAGTTGCAGCGAATCCACCCAAATCCACGCCGTCGCTACTGAGCTGGCGATTAACGAACCTTATTGAAGAGGTCGCCGAGATGAAGATGCATATCATCTGCTCCATCCTCTGGAGCATGGCGAACTGCTTCGTCTCCTCCGTCGTGCAGCAGGAGCGGCTCGGAAACTCTTGTGCCCTGGACCTCACAGCTCCACCTTCAAGCCTGCAGAAGAAGCGATGACACCACTCCCTCTCCTTGCCACCACGGCCGGCCAGAGGGAAATCCACATCGCCACTCTCCACGACACGAAGATGTCCAGACCCAGCGAGATTATTGCACCAGCTTCGGTCTTCTCCACTCCTGCAGAAGATCCACCATGAACCAGATCCGCAGAAGGCAGAAAACCTGGTTCCAGCGCCGCCGGGAGCCGCCAGAAACCAGCTCACAGCCTTATTGTCGGAGATCCCCCAGCTCTTCATCTCCCCACGCATCACTGTGAAGGAATCAAAGCTCGGGCCGCAGCAGATCCGGCCGGAGAGATCTGCTGCTCTACTCCCAAACGCCACAAGGGCAAGCAGGGACGAAGCCCAAAACGAGATCCTAAACCTAATATATACAGCGGAACACCAAGCACCTCTCCCATCCCTACTCCAACCGGCGTCGCCGGCGGCGAAGGTCCGGGGAAGGGCCGGGCCCGAGAACTGGAACCTCCTGGCCGCCTCCCTTTTCTCCGCTCTCAAACAGTACCCAAAGGGGAAAGGAAAGTACTAAGCCCATTTTCTTCAGATTCTATACAAAAATATATAGGCGTATATCAAAAATTTGGAAAGACCTAAACAAAATATAAAAATTTGGTCCCTACAAAATTCGTGGGCCATGTGCCCGTGGCACAGTTGGCACCACTGTGGGCCCGAGCCTGGCTACACCCACCCAAGACTTCAGTTTTCCCCAAGCAGTACCTCCAAGAACGAAGACCATCCGGCCATGGATTTCTCTCTCGGCCCCGAACCCAAACCGCAAAACCCCAACTGTCTCCGAAACAAGCACCTAGAAAACGCCAATGACCGAATCTGATGGGGGAGAGAGCCAAAGGGAAGGGAGGAGGATGACCTTCAGATATGACGGAGAATTTGCTGGTTCGACCACCACGCCATGACCGACATCCACCATATCCTCACTCACCATTACGGTCAGAAATGTCTGCAATGCCGAGTTTTGACAACGTCACAATATTCATGTATCGGTTTCAGTTGGCCATTGAAGTCGGTCCCCGGCAGCAAAAAGCTTTCCCTTGGAGGAGCTCAAACGTCTTCTGGGTATGAAGAAGCGGGAGTGCACCACATGGAGGAGAACCCAACTCGGTTTCTGTTCGATCAACTATCCTTTTTGAAGCGGATAGTTCACAATGCTCATTATAAAAAAAGCGCCTATAATGTAAATCTCGTAGCGGATCAATTCCAATGAGTCTTCAGTGCTCTCCGAACCATTCTCGAAGGTTTCCCATCACTTGGCTCACCAACTTGATCTTCTACGGAATTTGCAATAACGTGATGGGTGAAAGACGAGAATTGAACCACATCCCAAATATGTGAGTTATAGCCAAGAAAAGTGGCCAGAAAATTCCGCAATGGCGAGTTTTGACGATGTCGTAACAAAATCGTAGATTGGGGTTTTATGACGTGAAACACACGTTCGTTGGGAGACCCCAAGAGGAAGGTATGATGTAGTTTAGCAACAAGTTTTCCCTCAGTATTAAACCAAGGTTATCGAATCCAGGAGGAGTAGGAGCACTTCAAAAGGTTGTCAACGGCGCTAGAAAAAGTGCAGTTGAAGAGGATCTAGACTGTTGACGTGGAACCTGGACACAACACTACTTTGTCCCAACGAAACAGAAAGGTTGTCAATCTACTCGGTTTGCTGAAAACAAAGGGTTAAACGTATGGTGTGGAAAACAGTGTTTAGTTGCAGAGAGTAAAAGAGAACGATGATTGCAGTTGGTGGTTTTATCAGTGTAAAAGAATGGACCGGGGTCCACAGTTCACTAGTGGTGTCTCTCCATAAAGATAATTAACATGTTGGGTAAACAAATTACACCTGGGCAATTGATAAAATAGTGAGCGCATGACAATGTATATATATGACAAGATGACTACTATGACATTTACTTTGGGCATTACGACAAAATACATAGACAATTATTGAACTGCATCTATGACTAATAATCCACCGCCAGGTTAACATCCGTGTCCCTCGTTGGTATTAAGTTGCAAGCAACGGATAATTGCATTAAGTAAAGTGCACAATGTGAACAACACTAATGACAGTAGACATAGCATTGTTGTGTTATCCCTAGTGGCAACATCACATCCACAACCTTAGACATTGCTGTCACTCGCCCAGATTACTGGAGGCATGAAGCCACTATCTAGCATAAATACCCCCTCTTGGAGTTACAACATCTACTTCGCCAAAGCATCTAAAAGTAACGGAGAGCATGCAAGATCATAAATAACATATAAATATAGATTAATAATCAACCTGATCATAGTATTCAATATTCATCGGATCCCAGCAAACACAACAGGTAGCATTACAATAAGATGATCTTGATCATGATAGGCAACTCAGAAGATCTAAACATGATAGCATAAAGTGGAGAGACAACCATCTAGCTACTGCTATGAACCCGTAGTCCAAGGATGAACTACTCACACATGACTCCGGAGGCAGGCACGGTGATGTAGAGACCTCCGGTGATGATTCCCCTCTCCTGCAGGGTGCAGGAAAGAGGTTCTGGACCCTCCCGAGCTGGACTATAGCCCACGAAAATGGCCAAAAATGTCTGAAATTGCGAGTGTGGATGAGGCCGCTAGAGTTGTTTACCGGGGTCACCGGGCACCGGAATCCCCCGGGGACAAACCATGGACTATAGCCCACGAAAAGGGCCAGTGTCGAGTTACGAAACTCGCAAAATTCCGCTCGGGCATGCGCGCGCGCCTTCCGCTCGGGTCTTGGTTCGATCGCCATGGGGCGCGGTAGCCCCCGGCGATCTCGTGGTCTTGGTCGTCAGGCGAGACTCCGGCGAAGCACGAGCGCCGCCCCTACCTGGCGCGCCAGATGTCGAGTTACGAAACTCGGACACCGGAGGTGCGAACACCTCCTAGTTGTTCGGTAGAAGGGCACGAGGTGCTCCGACGTCAGTCCCCGGAGGACAAGCACGAACACACAGATTTTACCTAGGTTCATGCCGCGTCGCTGCGTAATGCCCTACGTCCTGCTTGTCTGGCTTGATTGATGATGGATGATGTTGTACAATGCGTCGCACACAACTTTCCCGTCTATGCTCAAAGTATATCCGTGCTTCACCTCGGGAAGGTCTCCGAGGTGATGCCAGGTAGCCCCTGAGCTATGTGTCTAGTAGGAAGAGTTGCCTCCCCCTTTTCTTGTAGCCTCGGGCCTCCTTTTATACTCAAGGGGACACCACAAGTGGCCATTCCAGAAGCTGCCCACCACGGGATGGCACGCGTCGAGCTACTTCGCCAAGTGGCAACTCCCAGTTGTCGTCATGGCACCGCCATGCTGCGCTGCCTTCCATGCCGCGGTACCCGCTGGGCCGGATATGACGGCTGGTCGGGTCTTGTCATGGGACCGGGCGTCGCGCGGAGCTCCGCGCCGACCCCACTGAGGCAGCGGGTCTAGTCTTGTCGATGTCTTGGCTGCACCGGGCAGCTGGCCCGTGCAGTCTTGTCTCTGCCGCCTTCTGTGCTTCCTTCTCGGCGAAGCCATCCTCCTTGATGGCCGCGCAGGAACCTTCCGCCGCGTGGCCCGCCTCTGGTTTGCTCGTTTCCCCGGGGCTCCGGGCGCCAAAGTTTCTGGCTCCGAGGGGCGGACCCTCCTTCTCCGGGACTCCGGGGGCCCCCGGATCCCAGGCGCCCTGAGGCCCGGGAGCCGGCCCCAGCCATAGGGCGCCCCAATCTCGAGGCGAAGGAGAACCGCCCTCCGTTTCCTGGACAGAAGATGCATGGCAGCGTCCGCCGGTATTCTTGCCCACGTGGAGCCGTTACCAGGGGCTGTCGCCTCCTCCTCTTCTCCCCAATGGGGGAGGCTCTTGGATAATGATGCGTCCGCTGCAGCGGCTTCGTTTCCCGAGGAAGGGGAGGGGGCATCTGCGTGCTCCATTATCTTTAAATGCGCCCCTCCTCTTCTTCCTGCCTAACCTTGGTCCCTCTGCTCTCCACTATCATGTCCCTCTCCGAGCGCTCCTCTTCGTCTAGTGGCATCAGTCTTCCGGCTCCGCAGTTCTCCCGCCTCCGCTCGTGGGAGGCCAGAGGCATGATTCCTCCTTTCTTCTCGCCGGCCGGCTCGACCCCTTCCCCTCCGCACGGCAACTGCATCCTCCGTGCGTCCTCGGGGAGGGGGGGGGTCTCTCGTGGCGCGGCTCGGAGCTAACGCGCAGCGAGCTGGACCTTCTTGCCGCCGCGGGTTTTCTTTCGTGCTCCGGTGGATCCTATTGGCGGACAACAGAGGAGGGGGATGTGGCTCCGCGTCCATCCCATGCTAAATGCGTGTTATTCGCTACTCACCTGGATCGTGGCCTTTCCCCTCCGGTGCATCCGTTCCTCCGATCACTTCTTCGTATGTATGGAATATAGCTTCACCACCTCTCCCCGGACTGTATTACCCATATTTCCTGCTTTGTTACTTGCTGCGAGGCCTTCCTTGGCGTCCCTGCCTGTCGTGGGGTTGTCACGACATATGTTACCATAGGGTAACTTTGAGTTGAGGGCCAGGCGAAACTGGTGTCAGAGAAGTTGTTTTGCGTGGATGGGACAAAGGGTTTACCCTGGTTCGGCCTCTCCATCGGAGATAAAGACCTACTTCCAGCTACTCTATTATTGATCTCGATATCGATAACCCGGCTACTACAACAGAGCCGGATCTCGATTAGGCTTACAAAGGATTCTCTCTCGTGGGACTTGTGTGATATCAAAAGCTTGACCTAAACTACTTGGTTTATGCCGACAAGGACTTCATCAAAAACTGTGTATAACAAATATTTTACAAAAAGATGACTATATTAGCATCGATTGTGAAAACCACATGAATGTGGGAAGACGAGTGTGCGCTCGTCTTCCGATTAATGTCGTGATGACAAGCGATGCATCGATGCACAAAATCCGAGACCCCCAAATATATCCACATGAATAGAAAGTGACTAAAAATTGTAAACCTTCTAAAGAAATAAACAAGGGATGAGATTTTTAGCTATAAGCAAACATCATAAGCTTTTGAGTTGTTCATGACCGTGAACACGGCTATCGAGTAGGTTTTACACTCTACAAATGTTGTATTGGTGATCACATTGAGGAGTTAACCTCGAGTTTATACGATGTTACTACAATGCTAACAGTTTCTAGTGGCGACTAAGAGTAGGACTAGCACGAAGGAGAATAACTTTCCCACACACCGAGCAGTAGCGTAACAAGTTATAATCGCTAAACCATCAATTTAACTTAATAAGGAGAATTTACCATGAATTGGAGAATCTCTCAAAATACAAAGGGTCTGGGATGAATGAAGACCAAGTATAACCGAAAAACCGCTATTTATACTTGACCACTCCGCTCTTGTCTAGTGCGGTTCATAAAGTTCACATGGCAAGATAACAATCACCAAACCGGAAGTTAATAGCTAACGAAAAACTTTAAACACAAAAGTTTTAGAGAATGATCGGATCTACAAACTCACCAAACTAAATTGTATTTTAAGCCACAAACGGCAGAGAAATGTGAGTATTACTATTTCAAATCTGAAATCTTGTGAAGCAAAATAATATGGCTACGTTAGATGAAAAGAGGTGACCTTTGTCGAGATTGAAAGGTATTGGTGAGATCTACAACTTTTGTTAAAATATTGAAAGCAAACAACGGAATATTTAACTATGAGGAGTAAATGATTGAAAACAGAAGGTGAAAGTACGGTTTTGACTTTGGAACAACTTGGGGTTCGGTGCTGGGTTTATACAAAGGTTTGGATCGGTGAAATATAATCTCGAAAGTCAATACAGAGTCATGTAGTTCGAGATATTTAAGTTTGAATAGAGGAAACTTTAGGCATTTTGTAGGTCGAGCTACTTATAGCCATTTTTTTGAAAAATTCGAAAGTGGCACTTTCAAGTTTCAAAACATTTCAAAAATATTCCTAAATGTGGATAATGATGTCTTCCACCAGTGTGCAAATATAAATGCGAAATATTATTTATTTTGTATTGTGTGAAAATGACAATTTAAACATTTGCTGTGGTGAACAATGCAGATTTCGAGTGTTTCAGATCTGTCCAAAATTTGTCTTTTTCATGTTGACCGGAATATAAAATAGTTCGAGCTGAAATTTTTCAGCACCTTATGATACATCATTTTCCACCTATATGATTTTTCTTGAAATTTTTGGAAACAATAAAATATTAATTAAAAAAATCTGCAGGTTTCCTCGAAAGTCCAAACGAACGACTCGTTCGTTGTATTTAACAATCGATCGGTTGGGCTGAGGCTGAGGCTGGCCTGATGGGCCGGCCCTACTTGCTTGAGGACAAGAAGAGAAAAAGAAAAACAGAGAAGAAGAATACTCCAGGGAATTCGGCCCTATAAGATAAAAGACAAGGAGAAAAAGGGAAAATAGATGGGCCGCTGGGATTAGGCCTAGTTCGGTCCGAAAATGAAAAAGACGAATTTTCTTTGCTGGAACTATAGATGTTTTTTTATGATGGGATTTTCTTCACTGAAATATAAAATGAATATTTTTAAATAAAGTGATATCTTGTGCATATGTGCCCTTTATTAAATGCATTTTTAACGTGAAATGCCACAAAAATCTAAAAAAGCTTAATGTGTACATCTCCACATGTCATTTTTCGTGGCATAAAAAAGACAAAATTTTGTCACAAGACAATTTTTTTTGTCATTTTTACATACGACAAAAAAATAGTTTTTCAGCGAAACTTTGTGTGTGTATATAGAATGTGGAGATCTATGAGCATTTTTTTTTTTGATTTGACATTATGAAATTTGTTTGATTGTTAGATGAAACCAAAGATAATTTATTATACTAATTATTCCTTTTATTTCCTAGAGTCATATAGCTTGTAACACATGCACCAACACATAATTGTGTGTTACTATATCTTGTAAACTGTAACACATGTGGTGCACATACACTTATATGTTACAAAGGTTATGTCCAAGTAACACATTTTCAGATCTTATCAACTATGTGTTACTTCCTGTTTTGTAACACGCGTGATGTGTTACTGCAATTTTACTCTGTAACACATTTAGCCATGTGTTACTTGATTGTGTTACCAAAGCTCTGTCCTGTTGTAGTGCAACCGGCCCATAGTTGAGTTCATCCCATGACTGGAAAAGCAGGCCAAGCCCGGCCTCCTGCCTGGCGGGTCTTCTTTCTCCTTCATGGGTACACCAGGTTATGTTTCCCCCAACACTGCCCATCTCGGCCTTTGGTGTTCTTTGTTCACCCTTCAAGGCAGGATTGCTAGGGAAGGAGACCCTGAACTTGAGTGCGGGGTGGTGCGGGTGATCCCGCGCTCTTCTATTTATCCAGACCTTGCCTTCAAAGAGGCCTGCGATGATTGGCAACGCTCTTTCTTGAAAGGACAATGATGTTGCCTAGAAGGGGGGGGGTGAATAGGCGGTTTAAAACTCTTCCGGTTTAGGCTTGATAATTGCGGAATAAAACTAGGTGTTTAAATTAACAAGCCGACAACCTAAATAAACTAGGCTCACCTATGTGCGCCAACAACATATGCTAAGCAAGACAAGCAACAAGGTGATAGCAATATAGAATACTTCAAGCACGAAGGCTATCACAATGTAAAATGCATAAGTAAAAGGCTCGGGTATAGAAATAACCGAGGCACACGGAGACGAGGAAGTATTCCCGAGTTCCTCCTTGTTAAGGGAGTACGTCTCGTTGGAGAGGTGTGAACCGACACAACGGTTCAACAACCACAAAGGTTTCACCTTCTTCTTCGATGAACCGCACCACAAAGGTTTGGTTCACCTTCCACTATCGGAATCCTTCGAGGCGGAATCCGGAGCCTTTCAACAACAATCTGGGGCACAACCCACAATGGGATTGGGGGCTACCGAACGGCTTTCAACAACAATCCGGGGCACAACCCACAACGGGATTGGGGGCTCCCAAACGGCTTCACAAGTGACCACAAAGGTCCAACCACCACACGGGCGTCTAAGGTCCAAGGACCCAAGAGTAACAAGCTCACAAACTTTCAACTTCCACGAATCCTCGTGGAGAGCACACCGATGCACCAAATGCAAAAGGCAAGAGCACAAGTGATCAAATCCTTCACTCTCAAATTCCAACAAAGTAACAAATGCTTATGGGGGAATAAGAGAGGAAGAACAAAGAGCAGAACCACACAAGAACTCCAAGATCTAGATCCACTAGGTTCCCCTCACTTAGAGGAGAGATTGATTGGTGGAAATATAGATCTAGATCTCCTCTCTCAAATCCCTCAAAGATATGCAAGAATCATGGGAGGAATTGGGAGAGGGAAAAATTTCGTGCTTGGAAGAGCTGGTCTCTTTGGGGAAGAAGGGGGCCTTTAATAGGTCCCACAAAAAAAGAGCCGTTGCAGGAAAAATAACACCGGAGACTCCGGACCTAGAGACCAGAGACTCCGGCCCCCCAGAGACTCCGGGGTCACTCCTGACCTACTCCGGACCCCTATGCAGAGAGTGACTTCCGCTGGAACAAAAAATGGAACGCGAGGACCGGAGACTCCGGTATAGGAAAAAACTGCAGCAAAACCGAACACGAAAACGAAGATATCTTGATCATCCGGACTCCGTTTTCGATGTTCTCGGGCTCGTTGGAATCACAACGAAGAGCTTTACAAGATCATGCAGATAAAAATCATAGTCCAGCAAGGGAAGTAAAACCAAATGTAGAAAGGTAAAACCTCTCTAAAACGAAAGACCGGTAAAACCTTCAAAACCGAAAATGCAACAAGTTTTCCATACGAAATCTGTTTTCGGTGAACTTGGGCTTGTCATGAAGATCACAACAAGCACCAAAACCCAACAAGGAGAGAAACCAAGTAAGAACCAAGAAAGATGATATGCCAAGAATGCAAAGGTTTGAGCTCTCCACAAAGATGCGATCAAGTTACTCACTTGAGAGCCCCTCTTGATAGTACGCCATCTATCCTATAACCCGGTCTCCCACTAACACCATGAGACCGGTAAAATAGAAAACCTATCAAGATCATACCTTTGCCTTGCGCATTCCACTTGAGCTCGATGATGACGATGTTGACTCTCTCAAGTTGAAACACCTTTCTTGATTGTGCTTGCTAGCACATGCTTGATGAAGACTTCTCCAAATGCTCCCCATACTCCATTAGGGAGGGACTCGCTAAGCTCCGTCTTCATGTCTCCTTAATTTGCAAGCTTCAATCAAATGATATCTTCCGAGATGCATCATATTGAACTTGCACCTCATCTTCTTCTCTTGATATGTATGATGGCTTGGAGGTAAACATGATTGTCCACTCAATCTTATTTTCCAAGTCATACTTGCAATAAGCTCAACTCTACACATGACCATTCTTCATATAAACCCTTGAAAAGAGCATTGGTCATCATGTCATCTTCAAGAGTCCAACACATGAACTCCTATCTTTTCCTATGGACAAGATCTATAAGAATATCTCAATGTAAACATTAGTCCATAAGGATTGTCATTAATTACCAAAACCACGCATGGGGCAACATGCACTTTCAATCTCCCCCATTTTGGTAATTGATGACAATCCCCTTTACGAGGGTTTATATAATGAATTTAAGCAACCATGCAACACAAAGAGCAAGGATGCAAGAGAACCGCAAGAGAACAAACCCATATTCCCTTAAACCCTCTAAATTTCTCCCCCATTGGCATCGTTGCCGAAATGGGTGAAAAAGTAAGAAGGCCATATAGTAAGAGCTCCCCCATAATGTGTGCATTTCTCATCATATGAGTGAAATCAAATGCACATATTCAATGACGAATAGTTGGGAGGGAGATCAAACTATATTTAGGATCAACGGATACTTCGACAAAAGAAGTAACCAATCAACGGATCCAAAAATTATTCTAAAAAATCAAGAGGGAACTCCCCAAGGTACGTGCACAAAGTAGGATTTGCATTTCAATATAGTGTGCACAACATGGAATCCTCACTCCCTCCTAGATAAATTCGAACACAAGCACATGCAAGAGAATATAAATGAGAAATGAGGCAAAACAACTTGCAACAAATAAAATGTTTTGCAACATGAGCAAGGAGCGGCAAATATAAGGATGGGTGTGAGATAAAAAGACATTTTAGGAGACTAATACAAGAATGAGAAGCATCAACATAGTCTTTCAAAAGGAGTTGCACATAGTGCATATTATGTCTTTCCCATACCCACACACCAAAAGAGATAAATCAAATAGCTCCACAAGCTTAGTAAAATGCGAAAAGCATAACACATGAAAAATAAAGCTTGTGCCTTTTAGAAACCACCAAAGAATCAAAAGCAATAAGAGGTGGTCACTAAAGAATTGGAATATCAATTAAAGATGTACTATTCTCATGTGTATAAGTTTCTAAGTAGACACGAATCACTAAGATATGGGTCTACAAATAAACATGTACACACAAGATAGTACAAGGGTAAAGATCATGATATCCAAGAGGAAGTCATAAATACACCAATAAGATCTTTGCTTAAAACATAGCACAAAGCCGAATTATATCTTAACGGAATATAAATGAACTTCCAACACATACTCATCATAGCATCAAAAACTATCCACAAGGGATAAAGGTTAACAAATGGATGCTCCGAGTAAGATAACAAGTATCCAAAAGCAAATGATTTTGAAAATTCATCAATGTTGCACATGAGAGACTTTAAGTAGAAAGTGCTAGATTGACATAATTGGGATCGATGAATCATAGAAATGAATATATAGTCCCCTTATATGTAATCATCCCGGCTTACTCACATTTGCAATAAAGACGTTTTGCAAGAACCAAATTAATTGCAACAAAAAGATTCATGCCAAGATACAACCTACACAAGGTTGAAAGCTAGAAATGTATGCATGAGGTAGATACTTGTTACCGAGATAGCATTGGTGATGTAGAAGATAAGAGTTAACATCATCCAAACTTGGCTCCAATGAACACATGGTGACACCACCTTCCTTGTAAATGAGACAAGCTTCCAATGCATCTCCAATGTACCTAAAACAAATTCAAGTACAACATGGTACCCAAACTCATTGGGTCCAAAGTAGTTAGAGCAACTACAATACATAGGACAAACTCCACATAAATATGTGCATATTAATGTGAAATTGAATTTCATGCACATCTTAGCCATATAGGATTTGATGGAGTTTATCCTATATATTGGATCAACGAAAGTAAGCATGCCAAAGAAATACATATAGTAAATATGCATGCACAAGACTTTCAAGAACCAAAAGAGATACAATTTGGAAAAAACCAATTAAAACAAGAGAGCACACATTAGTGTGACACGAAAAGAAATTGTCCAAATTATATCAAATACCAAATCAACACATGATTGAAGATACCAAAAAGAAAAGATACCAAATGAAAATATGGTCAAGGAATAACCAAACCCTCTACATTTTTCATGATGGCACAAAGTACCAAGACGAAAAATGCTTGTCTTCAAAGAGACATATCATCGGGATCTAAAACCAATTAAAGACAAATAGTGTTCAAAAACATATAGGATAGCTCCCCCAATATGTGTGCATTATTTATGATTTTGCATTTGAATACAAATGCACACCAATGGGATCATCACACACCATATATATTATACAAACACTAGTCAAATTCAAGAAGAGCAATAAGATCCATAGGATACAAGAAGACAAAAGAGTTTGATAAAACACGTTTTGGCAACAAAATAAGGCAATTCAAAGCAATAGCCAAAGTGAAGATGGTCTACAAATTTCACCACAAATATGAGTATCACTTGTCATGGACAAGAGTATGGAGATATTTCTCGGTGGTAAAGGATATTCAAGGCCAACTTCACAACAAATAAGCATATGTCAAAGGATAGGAATTGAACATATGCTTAGATAGAGATTCTTGACGGCTTCAATTTGATCAACGATCATGCAAAGCACCAAGAAACTCTCTCACACACAAGATCCAAAAGATGAGAGATAAAAGGCATTTAAGCAAATATGGAACTTGTTTGAGAAACATGCCACATAGGAACAAGATAATTGACAATATCAATTCTAGGTGGCAAAACCTCACATGTTCACATTTTCTAGGCTTGTAATATGCATAGCTTATTACTCCCCCATAATGTGATAATCCATTTATTTGAAAACAAGAGGCAAACAAAACCAACTCAAGAAATTAATGGACATTATAGAATTTGAATTTCTCATGAGCATGACATACCACATAGAGAATAGATAATATTGAATATCAACACTAAGTGGTATTCCTCATGTACACACATTTTAGGATTGTGAAGTGCACGAAGCATATCACTCTCCAAAAATGGATAGTCCATTAATCTCTCAAAGAGAGCCAACAAGATAAGATAGCAATAAAAGCAATAAGGCTCAAAACAAGTAAATGGTGTGCAAACCAAAATACACATACTTGATTTCTCAAGATAAGTAAGTAGAGAGCACAACACATACAAACACTAGCAAGGTACAAAACCTAACACATGCAAGGGTGCAAGCAACTTTCAATGAATATATGGTATAAGCACAAGTTACCGCAAGGAGGAACATTGGATAAGAGATAGAACAATGTAACCCAAATGACTTGGCTTGAGAGAATATAATTGATGAAGATCCCTTAATTCTTCATGATGTAGCCAAGTCTCCAATGTCCTCCAACAACACCTATTGATCAAGTTTTAGCTTGTTGGTCCCCAACCAAGTTGGGTCCTAAGAGGTTAGTCACAATAGGTTTGGTAACCCAAATGGTTCTTTTCTTGACACCACTTTGAGTACCAACATATTTGGCAAACACATTGCCAACCTTATCCTTCCGAAGAGAATAAACATCATCAACTATAATGGGGTTGGATAAGGTACCATTTGTGCATGAAGAAGCAAGGTGACCCTTTCACGGCATAGGTAGCAACATCGACTTCCTCCTCTCTTCTTGGTTGGAATCTCGACTTGAGGAGGAGTAGCTTGATTCTTCTTGGGAAGAGGCCGTTCTTCAACTTGAGGAACTTGAGTTTGAACTTGAGGCTTCTTCCCTTGTTGCTTCTCACTAAGACACTTCTTCTTCAAAGGGCAAGATCTAACATGGTGCCCTTCAACTTTGCACTTGAAGCAAACAATCTTGGCCGAATCTTTGACTTGTTCTTGGCCCTTTTCTTCTTGTTGATCTTGGACTTGTTCTTGTTATTGGAGTTGAATCCAAGTCCACTCTTGTCATTGGGGCGTCTTTGAACACTCAACATATTGTCAAGTGTGGACTTCCCAACATGACGCTTTTCCAAGTCTTTCTTCAAAGAAGTGACTTGGGCCTTGAGCTCTTTTAATTCCTCTACATGGTTAGTATCAACACAAATACTAGAGGAAGTAGAAGCTTCATTGTTAGAGCAACAAGGTATGGAAAGTAATTCATCACAAGATGTAGCAACATTGTGAGTGGATGAATCACAAGGACTAGCACAAGACAATATAGCATTAAGAGAGAAGTTGTGCCATTGTCCACATGAGGCTCACAAGATGTTACCTTTGACATAATAGCCTCATGAGCTAACTTTAGCTTAGCATGGGATGCTAGAAGATCTCATTAGAGCTAGAGAGCTTTTCATGACTTTCTTCCAATTTCCCATACTTGCTAGTTAGCAACTCAAGTTGGGCCCTTAGCTCAACATTCTCCTTCAAAATAGATGCTTCACAAGAAGTGGAGTTAGTAGCACAAGCATCATTATCATTAGAAATGGAAGAAGACAATTGCAAGCTCATCATTTTAGATAGTTGAGTTTGGAGTTGATCATGAGACTTGATAAGGAGAGAGTGTTCACTTTCTAAAGCCTTGTGAGCTTTGTCAAGTTTCTCTATGTCCTCACTTAGTCTAGCATTGCCAACACCAAATTCAACTTTTTCCTTTTTAAGCACTTTATATTTAGCAATAGCATGATCTCTTTCCTTAATGATTTTAGCAATGATAAGATCATTTGATTCATCAAGAGATTCAAGTTTCTCCTCAAGAGACACTCGAAGCTCTTGCTCTTCCTCAAGGGCATTCTCTAAGGATGCTTTTCATTAGCATCTTCTCTCTCAATTTTACATTTTTCCTCAAATTGAGTATCCAAATCCTCAATGATTTCTATACATTTAATACCATGAGCAACGATTTCACATAGAGAAGAGATAGCTTCACTACCTTTGGGAAGAGCACCAAGAACAATCTCACCCTTCTTGGTTAAGGTTTCAATGTCAAAATCTTCTCCATGAGGATCCTCAACCACATCATCACATATCTCGGGATTCGAGGTAGAAGTTACCTTGGAATCCTTAGCCATGAGGCAAACATGATTAATGGGTGAGGAGGATGAAGAATTACTTGAAGCACCATTGAGGTCCATGTCTTGTTCCAACAAATGTTGGGATTCCTCTACATTGTTAGTCATGCAAGTACTAGAGGATATGGAAGCATTATTTTCATGACAACAAGACATAGAGAGCATATCATCATTAGATTTAGTTAAGCAACTATTACATGATATGCAAGGACCATCAACTCTAGCATGTATGACATTTGGAGTGCTAGAAGAGTTTAAGTCCAAAGATAGAACATTGCAATGTGATAGAGAAGAAGTATAATCAATAGTAAGTTCACCATCACAATGCAATTTCTATCACCACTCACCATATCATTACCTTGTGACAAATCACATTTGGTGAAGTGGAAGAAGTTGTGAACTCATCACGGCCGGAGGTGGAGGGAGAACAATCATCCTCAATAATTTTGGACACTTCATATATATCTTGAAGCTTGGTCCAAAGCTCATGTGCATTTCGAAAAGGCATGATTGAAGCAAGAACTACATCGGTCAAAGCACATATAAGACCATTAGTAACTTGAGTCTCGAGATGAGAGTTTATCTCATCCTCTAAAGATAATTCTTGGAATCCTTTGGAGGAGATAAACTCACATCTACAATCCTCTTAATATAATTTGGACCCATGGCCCTAAAAAGATTAAGCATGCGAATTTTCCAAACATCATAATTTGTGCCATCGAATATAAAGTGGGATCGTGCACTAATTCTCTAAACGACATCTTTTACTCTCTAGGCGGTAAAGCCCAAAAAGAGAGCCCAGGCTCTGATACCAATTGAAAGGACAATGATGTCGCCTAGAGGGGGGTGAATAGGCGATTAAAACTTTTCCGGTTTAGGCTTGATAATTGCGGAATAAAACTAGGTGTTTAAATTAACAAGCCGACAACCTAAATAAACTAGGCTCACCTATGTGCACCAACAACTTATGCTAAGCAAGACAAGCAACAAGGTGATAGCAATATAGAATACTTCAAGCACGAAGGCTATCACAATGTAAATGCATAAGTAAAAGGCTCGGGTATAGAAATAACCGAGGCACACGGAGACGAGGATGTATTCCCGAGTTCCTCCTTGTTAAGGGAGTACGTCTCGTTGGAGAGGTGTGAACCGACACAACGGTTCAACAACCACAAAGGTTTCACCTTCTTCTCCGATGAACCGCACCACAAAGGTTTGGTTCACCTTCCACTATCGGAATCCTTCGAGGCGGAATCCGGAGCCTTTCAACAACAATCCGGGGCACAACCCACAACGGGATTGGGGGCTCCCAAACGGCTTCACAAGTGACCACAAAGGTCCAACCACCACACGGGCGTCTAAGGTCCAAGACCCAAGAGTAACAAGCTCACAAACTTTCAACTTCCACGAATCCTCGTGGAGAGTACACCGATGCACCAAATGCAAAAGGCAAGAGCACAAGTGCTCAAATCCTTCACTCTCAAATTCCAACAAAGCAACAAATGCTTATGGGGGAATAAGAGAGGAAGAACAAACAGCAGAACCACACAAGAACTCCAAGATCTAGATCCACTAGGTTCCCCTCACTTAGAGGAGAGATTGATTGGTGGAAATGTAGATCTAGATCTCCTCTCTCAAATCCCTCAAAGATATGCAAGAATCATGGGTGGAATTGGGAGAGGGGCAATCTTTCCAGGGTCAACAATGGAGGTGGGAGAGGGGAAAATTTCGTGCTTGGAAGAGCTGGTCTCTTTGGGGAAGAAGGGGGCCTTTTATAGTTCCCACAAAAAAAGAGCCGTTGCAGGAAAAATAACACCGGAGACTCCGGACCTAGAGACCAGAGACTCCGGCCCCCCAGAGACTCCGGGGTCACTCCGGACCTACTCCGGACCCCTATGCAGAGAGTGACGTCCGCTGGAACAAAAAACAAAACGCGAGGACCGGAGACTCCGGCCTAGGAAAAAACTGCAGCAAAACCGAACACGAAAACTGTCGTGGTGGTTTCATGGCAGATGCCATAGGTATGGCTAAGTTGGGGCTCGCTGGGACGCTGGGGGATCCGGGGAGGGTTTGCGCGCTAAGGAGCACGCGATGAAGCACACACAGATCCAAGAACACACCGATCTACCCAGGTTCGAGGCCCTCGTATGAAGGTAAAACCCTACTCCTGCCTGCCTCTCTCTGTATATCTCAGTGTATCACAAGTACAAGATGCTCCTCGAGCTGTATGATCCAACAATGGTGAAGTGGTGAAGCTCTCAAGGAAGAAGATGAAGCTACGGGGGGGAATGGAACTCAGGGCATCGTCCCTCACGCAGGAGGGGCAGATGCCCTCTATATAGGCCAACCGAGTTACGGTTATGCCCCTCGAGGTACACTGCTGCCATGCCACTGAGGAGTCATCATGGCACTCCTGTCAGGGACAGGATGTGGCCAGCCCATCCCCTGCAGCCTACGGTAGAGCTAGGGTGTCCCCTCTGACAGAGACAAGACGTGGCCTGGCCGCGCTACCTCGTAGCCTTTTCCGTAGCCTTTCCCCCGGTTATCCCGGAGTCAGCGGTCAGACGCGTGCCGTCCCGTAGAACCCGCAGCACGCCTCTACCAAGCTCCGTGCCAGACGCTCCGTGTCAGACGGGAAGTGACAGGAGCATTGACTCCCGCCGACATAAGGCTCCTTGCCTCGGTTAGCCCGGCACGGATGTGTCGGGCTCCCCTTGACTCTAACCCGGCATGGCTATGCCGAATCACCTCCTTGGTTAACTCGGCAATGATATGCCGGATTCCTAGCCTCGGTGCAGAGTCCTCACCTGCATATAAGAACAACTCGGTTTTACCGACATATATATGTCGGTATAGTTATGTCGGTTCAGGTATGTCGGCCCAAACATGTCGGACCAACAATATCACTTAGCACCTATCAGTCACTCCGGAACTGTATACCTCAGTCACTTCCATACCTCGGACCCCACTTGGTCACACTTAATACCTTACCATGACCCTACCCGGGGTAGCCCCCCGACATTAGTCCCCGAAGCTGGTGTGGTCCTACAGACCTGGATGAAGGGCCGCACCAGGTTTAACAAAACCAAACGTCCGAGACAGATTTCCAACATCTCTATGTCGGAGCCATCTCAACCACCAAAATCCCGACTTCCTTATTTTCATCAACTTTTACCGACATTTCCCAGATGTCGGTTTCTCCGACACAGTGAGATTCTCGTAACCTCGGTTGAATAGTTTCCACGATACTTGACCGAGTTTCATTGTTATCTCCTCGGTTCCTACGCTGACACAGACATGCCTCTGCATGCACTGCTCACACGTCTCACTGGCCCCGCCACGCGTCACATCGTGCTGATGCACTCGATTGCGTTTGACCGCATGCTGCACACGTCATAGTGAACGTTTTGAATCTCCCGCCCGTTGGTGCTCCACTAACCGCACCACGGACGGTTGGTCTCCTGTGGCCCATGATGTGGCCGGTTGGTGCGGTTGCCCACACCGCTACACGCGGAGATCGTGCACAATAGATCTCACGGCGGTTTCGGAAACCGCCCACTGCCGCTCTGTTAACCGCGCGCCCACTGCACTTATAAAGAGGGGCATGGGCTCCACCTCTTCCTTCCTCCTCACAACTCCTCTCTGCACCTCCATCGCCGCCGCTTGAAAAGTCTCCATCGCCGCCGCACGGAGACGCCCGTACCGCGCCGTCGACCGGAGTTTGCCGCGCCGCCGCCGCGTCTGACCCTCCGCCGCCGTACGGCGCATTCCTCTCACCCACGGCTGCACCGAATCCATCGGTAAGTTCTTCCTCTTCTCAATCCTATTCGATTGATTTAGGACTAGGACCTTCCACCATAGTTCATGCCTAGTTCTTGAATAGTTTTGCTTTTCTTAGGTTTTGTCGATCTTCTCCGTATACTTCGCCCGCAGAAACTTGCTTGTCCTTAGTTACCCCCTTTTCTTCACCGTGAAAACACTGATGTGCTCACCACCGGTGATCTCTCGCACTTCCTGCAGATTGATTCTTCCGAGATGTCTCCCCGAGATACCCCGGAGCCTTCCGACATTCCCGAGGAAGAGGGAGCCGGAGAACACGGTGGATGGGAGGGATCTGACGCCACCCAAGCCGAGATTGATTGGCTGAAGCTGACTCGGCGCATTCCTGCGCAGGTGGAGTGTCGGATCCCAGGCAATGAATCTGAGCCCGACGTGAGACCCGGAGAACGGGTTGTCTTTGTCGCGCACTTCCAGCGCGGCCTCGGACTCCCGGCGAGCAGATTCTTCCGGAGCTTCCTCGACAAGTTCGGGCTCCAACCCCATCATCTCCCGGCAAATGCCATCACCACCCTTTCTTCATTTGTCTCTTTCTTCGAGGGATACCTCGGCCTCTGGGCTACGGTCGAGGCCTGGGCCAAATATTTCCAGCTGCGGAAACAGAGTATCCCGGACCCAGATAACAAGGGCCTCCCCAAGCTCATGACTGCATGCGGGGCGGCCACTATCACACCCCGGAAGAACTCCATCTTCCCCCGGATACCTTGCCTCGAGTCATGCCGAAAATGGCGAAGGACTTTCTTTTACGTGAAGAGCCCGGATGGTGAAGATTTCCTCAACTTGCCCGAATGGGATCTTGCTCCCCCTAACAGACAGCTCAACTGGGACTACAACCCGAAAATTTCCATCCCCGAGGTCAATTCTATCCACAAGTTCGTCGAGGAATTCCAGGACAAAGATAAGCTAGTTGCGGATGACCTGCTGCGGACATTCGTCAGCCGCCGAGTTTCCCCGCTTCAGGAGCGAGTTCACAAGATCTGCTAGATGAGTGGCCTGTTTGACCCCACCCGGAGCAGCACTCATGCGCTGGACAAGCCCGCGGTGAAACGTCGGGTCAAGGCCATCGCCAAGACCGACATGGATGACGAGTGGGAGTGGGGCATGGAGCCCCACCACTGATACAAGCCCCCGAAGCACGTAAGTACTCACCAACTTGAACCGACATAACTTTCTTGCCGAGACAACCCTTATGTCGGCAGCGCACTTACTATCAGTGTAAACTGACATTCTTGTATTCATGTTGCAGAGATTTAGCCGACAAACGATTGAAGATGGGGTTCACCCCTCCGAGCATTGGGGCGAGGATCTACCTGCCCCGGCCGTGCCCGAGACTGAAGATCCGGATTCTGAGGACTTCATGCCAATTCCCACAGCTCGCACCCCTACCTCGGGTAAGCCTCAAGCACAAGCTCCAGTCCGAGACTTGCCAGATGACGATGATGACTGCCGAATTTTAGAGCCTATAGATGCTATCCCCATTGCATATGCTTACCCACTATCCTCGGACCCAGCTAACCCGGCCGGCCCAAGCACAACTAGCAAGCGCGCAGGGACCGGTACCTCGGGAACCGGGACAGCCACAACCTCGGAACCTCCTCCGAAGAAGCGGTTGAAGAAGTCCGGCAAGATAGTTCGGACCAAGAAGCCGCCAGTCACCGAAGGGTACTGAATTATTTCCAATACCTTTGCTTTCTTTATTCCTTAACCGGGACAACTTTTTCCCGAGACTAACTTCTTCTTTTACCTCATTACAGTGAAGTCCTTCGTGTCAACCAGAGTGCCTCCTCGATGCGCTCTCCTATACCAGTGCCCGAGGTAGCTCAGGGCCCCGAGGCAACGACTGCTAGCCCAATCCGGGCCAGTCCTACCTCGGCATCCCCTACGCCTGCCGGCACACCGCCGCCGACCTCTCAAGCTGCTCCTGAAGGAGCTCAAGGGAACCCGGAGACTTCGGCCCCTGACCAGGACAGAGACTCCGGGGTCCACACTTTGGACTCCAACACACCGCGGCCAGAAGCACCGGTCATACCGGATCAACAACAACCACCTCGACCACCGCCACCGTCGCAACAGCAGAAGTAGCAACAACAGCAGCAACAACAGAAGCAGCAGAAGCAGAAGGAGCAACTACAGAAGAAGGACAAGCCGCAGAAGAAGGATAAGCCTCCGCATCAGCCACTACAACAGCCACCACCGCAGCGATCACCACGTAGTCCTTCTCGTTCTCCGAAGTCTCCTTCGGCATCAACCCGGAAGGCCGCACCCTCGGCTAAACAAACTTCGAGCCAACAGACCACCGGAAAAGAGCTGGTAGTCTCGGACAAGCAGCAGCCCAAGGTGAACCCGAACCCGAAGCAAGCTTTGGCTGCTGCCGTCTCCCGAGCTTCCCCAGACCGCTGGGGGTTTCCTGTGGTGCGTACTGCAAGCGGTCATAGCTTGGGCTCACTGGAGCATTATGACATGGACTGGAATGCCGCCGACCTCAACGAAGTCTCCTCCGGAGACCCCGCAGCGCTCCATCCTGCAGGCCCAAGTGCCGTAGCTCAAAGCATGCACACACTACAAGTTGCTGCCCCTAACGCCAGCAGAACTGCCGAGGTATATTTCAACTTAGCCTCCTCTTCTCTTATAACAACTTACATATATACTACCCCCAGTCCCCGAGATTCGGGTTAAGTGATTGACACTCAACCGAGTTAAAATCATCTGGCGCGAATCTTCCCAAAAAATTTCAATTTCCAGTCCCCGAGACTCTTGTTGAGCTTAACTCGGCAGGAATTCTCAAAGAATCCGACATTCAGATTACTCGGTTTGAGTCTTGATAACACCACTAACATTTCCATCTCTCTCCAGAAAAGCATGAACGCTCGGACCAAAGTGTTCCACACTTTTCTCCTTGATCATAAGAAGCTCCATGACTCCCACAAGTGCTTGCAAGCAGAGCAGAAGACTCGGGAGAACGCGCACCAGAAGGCGCTTAAAAAAGAACAGGACGAGGTGGCCCGGCTCCAGACGGAACTCCAGCGGGTGCAGAAGCAATGGGAGGATGATGCCCAGCAGCTGAAAACCGAGATGCAAACCGCTGCTGCCGCAGAGAAGAAACTACGGGAAGACGCAACTGAGAAACACAAGGAGGAACTCCGCCAGGCCGAGGTTCGCGTTACCTCGGCGACAGAAGCCTTGGATGCCCTGAAGGCAAAGTGTGACAGCTGGCTGGAGAAACTTGTCTGCATTAACCGAGAGATGGACAGTAAGCTCTTTCTGCCCTTCATCTTTCTACTCATACCGACATTTGCCATATGTCGGATTATGATTTTACTTTTGACAACAGCTTTTCCTACTATAGAGCATTTCGTGCACACTCAAGTTGCTGCCTCCAACATAACCAACAAGGCCCGAGAAAGAAGATCCGAGGCTGGCCCCATCTCGGATGAGTGGGATATTGAAGATCACTTGACTGCAATGAAAGCTCGGATTTCTCCCTTGAAGCTCCTTGGCACTGAGCTCCTTGAAGCCAGCATCCACGTTTACCAGACATTATGGCCTACTGCCCAAACCCGGCAACCACCGCCGAGCTAGCCAAATGTCTGCACTGCCGAGAAAAGACTCCGGGAGTGGAGATCTTCTTCAGCTCGCGCCGGCGCAGACCAAGCGCTCACCTTTTTGATGTCTTGGTACGAGGAGATTGAGCTCGAGAAGGTGAGGTCCCTGCGCTCTGGCTCGCAATGGACTGAGACCCATCTTAGTCGAGCGCCGCAAAAGTGCCGCTGCTTTCATGGCCAGCTATGCTGAAACTCGGTACTTCATCCCCGGGGATACCTACTCCGACGCTGAAGATTACGCTGCTGACAGCGATGATGAGGAGACCGATGAGGAGGCAATGGACGAAGAAATCGAAGCTGAGGCAGCCGACACTGCCACCGACATTGCCGCCGAGACTGCCCAGCAGCCAACAACCGACACTTCTCCAGAAGCGGCCTCCGACACTGCCGGAGTCTCGGCTGCCACTTCAACTCCCGAGGCTGCTCCAACACCTGAAGGTGCTCCTGCTCCCGACGTTGCTCCTGCCACAGGCCCTGCGGATCCGAGTTCTTCCGGCACCGCTTCCTGAACTTCTTACAAGCAGAACTATCAAATCCCGGAATGCCGGGTGCAGATGTAATATACTTTAAGTGTTTCACCGAGCTACCTCTATTTTGCCACTTTTATTCGAAAACGGCTTAATGCCGGATCACTTTGGACCAAGTCCCCGAGTTTACTTTCGTGTTTACTATACTTAGTAACCTTTGCTCTTGTCTACCTTTTTGGCGTTCGACAGTCGAGTCACAAGATCAAAATTATAGCATACATACTTAGTAAAATTTTGAGGTATGATTCAAAGTTATCCGACACAAGGAAAAGGAATGAAAAACCGGGGTTAGTAAACGACATATGTCGGATCATTTTAGGACCGAGTCCCCGAGTCCACTTTCATGTTTACCACATACCACAACCTTTGCTCTTGACTACCATTTCGGCGTTCGTCAGTCGAGTCACAAGATCACAACAAGATAGCATACATTACTTGAACTTTGAAACGAGTCAAAAAATCATCCGACACATGAACGACATATAAAAAACCGAAATAAAACACATGCATATGGACAAGGCAGTCCCCGAGTTACAGCTCGGAGTGCCGACATTTCATTTGAAAAGAAACCGAGATACATACATTACGTCCTTTATGAGTAAAAGGGACGGAGTAGAGCTACATTCCAGGGTCGTTTGGTCTCCTCTCCGGACTTGTCCATTACATTTTTCCTCGGTGCCTGTGCATCTATAAGATAGTATGAATCATTGTGCAGAGCTCTGCTCACAATGAACGGTCCCTCCCATGGAGGTGACAATTTATGTCGGCCTGCACTTCTTGCACCAGCCTCAGTACTAAATCTCCTTCTCGGAATACCCGAGGGCTGATTTTCTTGCTATGATAGCGTCGGAGATTCTGCTGGTATATTGCTGACCGAGATAAGGTCAATTCTCGTGCCTCTTCGAGCAGATCAACAGCATCTGCCCGAGCCTCTTTTGCCTCGGTTTCAGTGTACATCGCAACTCTCGGCGAGTCATACTGTATGTCGGTTGGCAGAACCGCTTCTGCTCCATAGACCAGAAAGAATGGCGTATAGCCAGTTGAGCGATTCGGTGTGGTCCTTAGACCCCACAGTACTGCTGGTATCTCCTCTATCCAACAACCCGGAGTTCTCAACAGAGGTTCGATCAACCGAGCTTTAATGCCGGCCAACACCAGTGCATTTGCTCTTTCCACTTGGCCATTTGCCTCAGGATGTGCCACCGAGGCTATGTCCAGCCGGATTCCCTTTTCTGCACAAAACCGAGCGAATTCCCCCACAGCGAAGTTGGTGCCATTATCCGAGATAATGCTATGGGGGTATCCATACCTCAAGATGATGTCCTTCAAAAAGGACACCGCTGTGTGACCATCACACTTCCGGATAGGCTTTACCTCGATCCATTTGGTGAATTTATCCACCATCACCAGCATATGAGTCATGTTACCTCGGGCTGGTTTGAACTCTCCCACCATGTCCAAACACCACACAGCAAAGGGCCAAGTGATAGGAATTGTCTTCAGTGCCGAGGCTGGTAAATGGATTTTCTTGGCGAATCTCTGGCATCCCTCGCACCTTCTGACAATATCTTCTGCCTGTTCCATAGCCTTGGGCCAGTAAAACCCATGCCGGAATACTTTAGCAACTAGGGCTCTTGAAGAAGCATGATGACCACATTCCCCTTGATGAATTTCCAAGAGCATTTCTTGTCCCTCTGCTGGTTCGACACAGCGCTGCAACACCTCGGTTACACTTCTCTTGTACAGCTCCTTGTTGATGATGGTGTAAGCTTTGGACCTTCTCTGCACTTGCCTGGCCTCCACTTCATTGCTGGCAAACTCCCATCTGTCATGTACGCCATGATTGGTTGTGCCCATTCCGGGACAGGGCGCACAGGAAAGACCGGGATCTCTATGTCTTCATCCATGGGATCAACCGACATTGCTTCCTCCGAGATTAGGTGACCAGTCCCCGAGTTCTGCCAAGCAGTCCCCGGGTTTTCCCAAATGCATCCGACATCAACGTCCATGGGGACAGCGCCAGACTCCGGTTTAGCTGGGATAAAAATTGACTCAGACTCGGGGGATGGCTTGATCGATGGTTTCCTCAGATGCTCCAACGATATCCCGGGCGGAATAGCTTCCCGAGATGAACCGAGCTTGGATAACACATCAGCAGCTTCATTCTCCGCCCGAGGTACGTGCTTGAACTCGCACCCTTCAAAGAATCCCGAGATCTTCTGGACATGAAACCGATACAGCGCCATATTGGCATCCAGAGCATCCCAGTTTCCTGAGACTTGCTGCACCACCAAATCCGAATCTCCGAAGCATTCAATCCGGCGGATGCCAATCTCCTTGGCCACATTAAGCCCATGGACCAGTGCCTCATACTCTGCCACATTATTAGATGCCGCGAAATGAATCTGCAGCACATATCTTAGCTGATCCTGCTTTGGCGAGGTAAGGACTATTCCGGCACCTAAACCAATCTTGGTTCGGGAACCATCAAAGTGCATCTTCCAATAGTTAAAGTCCGGCACAGGTGGTGTATACTGCATCTCGGCCCAATCCACCAAGAAGTCTGGCAAAGCCTGAGATTTGATAGCATCTCTTCTCTCATAGTGTGGAGTGTAAGGTGATACCTCGATAGCCCATTTGGCTACTCGGCCAGTTGCATCTTTGCATCCGATGATCTCCGAGATAGGAGCCTCACACACCACTGTGATTGAATGCTCTTGGAAGTAATGTTTCAACTTCTTTGCAGCCAGATAGACACCATATGTCATTTTCTGGTAGTGAGGATAGTTCTGCTTGGATAGCGAGATTACCTCGCTCAAATAATACACCGGCCTCTGCACAGTTTTGCCCTCTTCTTCTCTTTCCACCACCACTACGACACTCACAACTCGGTTTGTGGCTGCAATGTAGAGCAACATCGGCTCTTTGGGCAATGGTGAGGCCAGTATCGGTGCTGTTGACAGCATCTTCTTTAACTCGGTGAAGGCCGCATCTGCTTGCGGAGTCCACACGAAGTGAGTGGTTTTCTTCATGAGCTGATACAAAGGTAATGCCTTTTCACCCAACCGGCTTACAAACCGACTCAAAGATGCTAAACATCCAGTGAATTTCTGCACGTCTTTGAGACATGTCGGTAACCTCATGCTTTCAATAGCACGGATTTTTGTCGGGTTAACCTCGATACCTCGGCTAGACACAAGGAAACCGAGTAATTTTCCTGCCGGCACACCGAATGTACACTTATCCGGGTTAAGTTTCATTCGGTATTTTCTCAAGTTTAGGAATGTCTCTCTGAGATCATCGATCAGAGAGGACTTTTCTTTGGTTTTTATGACGACATCGTCGACATACACTTGCACATTCCGACCTATTTGGTCATGCAGACATTTCTGCATGCACCTCTGGTATGTTGCCCCGGCATTTCTCAAACCAAAAGTCATGACACGATAGCAATAAGCCCCGTACGGGGTAATGAAAGCAGTTTTCAATTGATCAGCCGGGTTCAGAGGAATCTGATGAAACCCAGAGTAAGCATCTACAAAGGATAACAGCTCACACCCGGCCGTGGAATCGATCACTTGATCTATCCGAGGTAACGGGAATGGATCCTTAGGACATGCCTTGTTAAGGTTCGTGAAATCGATACACATACGCCACACTTTGGCCACCAGAGGCTCATCTTTCTTCTTCTCTACCAGGACCGGGTTAGACAACCAGTCGGGTGCAGCACTTCCATGATGAAACCAGCCGCAAGCAACTTGGCCAGTTCTTCTCCCACCACTTTTCTTCTCTCATCCGACAGTCGACGTGTCGGTTGCTTCACAGGCTTCATGTCGGGCCTGACGAACAAAGAGTGCTCAGCCAACTCCCTCGGCACACCTGGCAGGTCTTGATTTGACCATGCAAAGATATCCCGATTCTCACGGAGGAAGTGACTGAGCTCGCTTTCCTATTTCTCAGTTAACCCGGAGCCAATGATGACATTACGGTCAGAGCATTCCGGGTCAACGTTGATCTTCTTCGTCTCCTTCGGCACCTGGAACGAAGCATTCAGCTCCGGGTTAATCACCCGGCATGCCGAGCTGCGTGGCCTGAGCCATGGCCACCACTTCAAGGATCTTCTTCTTCTCAGCAGAAATGATCAGAGACTCTCGGCTAGGCAAGAACCAGCCGAGGCACACTCCATGGAGCGCTTGTAATCGCCCGAGATAGTGATAATGCCGTTAGGACCCGGCATCTTCATCTTGAGATAGCCCACATGGGTGGAGATCATGAATTTGGATAGCGCGGGCCTACCAAGCAATGCATGGTATGGACTTTCGAGGTCCACTACCTCGAACTGGAGACTTTCAGTTCTGCAATTGTCCTTGGTCCCAAACAGCACATCCACCCAGATTTTACCCATGGGAGCACAAGAAACCCCCGGCACTATGCCATGGAAGGTCGTGCTGCTTGGCAGCAGCATGTTCATCGAGATACCCATCTTTACCATGGTGTCTCGGTACATGATATTAATGGCACTGCCATTGTCAATCAGAACTCGGCTGAACCGAACATTGATGGTGGGTCCAATGAATGTCGGATCCACCACCAGAGCATATCCTCCCGGAGTTGGCATGACTCGGGGATGATCTTTTCTGCTCCAAGTTATCTCTTGCTCGGACCAGTGCATGAACTTCGGTACTGCCGGCATAACAGCGTTCACCTCCAGTGCACGCCGATGCAAGCTTTCTTGTCAGTTGCCTCGGTCACAAAGACCACATAGCTCGCATGAGCCTCTCTGTAATCCCCCTGGGGATACTCATTCTGGTAACTCGGGCCAGCGTTGTTGTTGTTTCCTCCGACAGTCACCTGATTCACAGGTTTCGGAGCAGCTTGCCTCTGAGCAGGCGCATTTACCGGGATAGCATTTGACCCGTGAGCGGTAAGTTCTGCCTCGGCGGAAATCGCTGAGGTGCTCCTCCCTGATTTCCTCCAGCTCTTGCTCCTTCTCCTTTTACTCGGGTGTACCAGCTGCACTGCCGAGTTGTGTGATTCGCCGGCTTGCGGAAGTCGGTGGTGTGGAAGCTGCAAGGTCCATCCAACATGGACTCATAAGTAAAGCCTGCTTCTGATCACCCCAGGGCTTCTTTCCTTCTTGATTCTGGCCCCATGCTGGGCCATTGAACTTCGGACGCTGATTGCTGCCGACATCTGGCTTGTCCTGGTTCACTGCAGCCACTTGATTCGAGCCATACCGGTAATCCGGTTCTCTCCTCTTGGTGCCGAAGTCTTGGCGGTCATTCCTAGCTGGTCCGGGCCTGTTGTTCACCGGGTATCTTCTGCTCGGCTCAACCGAGTCAAGCAGAGGCTGCGTCGGATCGCCAAGTGCATAACTATCCGCAATGCGGATTGTCTCGGCCAGTGTGGAGGGCATTTCCCTCTGCAGCTTCTGCCAAAGCATGGAGCCATGTCGGCATCCCTGCGCGAACCATGAAATGGCCTGCGCCTCCACAACTCCTTCACAGGAATTGCGAATGTTGCTCCACCGAGTCAAGTAATCTCGGTCAGTCTCGTCATCCCTCTGCCTGCACATTGCAAGCTGCTGAGGTCGGTTTGGCCTCTTGTAAGTGCTGGAGAAGTTGCTAACGAAAGCATCTTCAAAGTCCAGCCAGCAGTCAACACTGCCCTCCCTCAAGTTGTTGAGCCAGATCCGGGCTGGCCCTTCCAACATTTGCGGGACATATCTCACCGCCCATCTGCGGTTACCTCCAGCGATGTGCACTGCCGTCACGTAGTCAATCAACCAGTCCTCTGGCTTAGTGCTACCATTATAGGTTTTGGTACCTCGGCTCAATTGGAAACCCGGCACCGGCGGTTCCCTCATGATCCGAGGTCCAAAACAAGCTGGGCCAGGTGGACCTTGCGCTTCCAACATCTCGGACAAATAGATTTGTCCAACTTGTAACGAGCGTCATTCGGAGCTAACTGGCGAGATCCCAGCCGAGCTCCCAATGCACCCTCAACCCTCTGATACCCGGCTCGCTCCATGGCTGAGTTTCCATCATCATATATGTTGGCCCCTTGACAACGTACTGAGGCTGCTGTTCATACTCAGCCTCCTGGTGCTGCTGCATCTGCTGCGGGACTTGCTGCTGATACACCGGATTCCAAGGTGGTTTACCTCGGCCAGCCGAGGCAACAGGCCCGACATTCGGGTTGCCTGGACTGAGGTTACTTCTACCTTGGCCAGCATTGGCCTTCCCCGCTAGCTGCTTTCCGGCATACGCAGGATCATACGTCTGCAGCTGCTTGTTTTACCGGAGTTTATACTCCGGTCACGACCTCCACCGCTATGCGGAGATGAAGCTTGCCCCTTAGATCCACTGGCTGCTCTAGCCGAGTGAACTACATGGGACCCACCAGCACCGGGGTTAGCCCTACGAAAGGCCTCGTTCTGTCTGTGCGCAGTACCAACCAATTCATTAACTCGGTCCTGCTGTTTCCACCGAGCTTCTCCGGTTAGACCAGGTAACTCGGCTCTTGCTGCCTCGGCAGCTCTAAGAGTCTTGGCAGGGGAGCTATACTTCGGCCTTCCTGCCGACATACCGCTAGGAGTTCTACTAGAAGCAGATCTACCATCTCTAGCTATCTCGGCGTTGAGGCATTTGCCTCTCTGGCGCACATTCTCTAAGCGGCTAGGATGATCTACTACCGGGGTGAAACCATGGGCTGCATTATACTCACGGAGGTTGATGCCGAACTCTCTCCGAAGCTTGGCCACCTCAACTGCCTCTTGGTGCAGCTTCTGCCGCTGTAGCTCTAACTCGGCAGCGGTCAGGGCAGCATCTGCTCCACTGACCACCGGCACAGCCAGCTTCTCGATGATCTCCTCCAAGGGAGCGGGCCTGACCGACACGTACGTTGGATGTGCCGGCCTGGAAGTGCTGCTGCCCCTCCATCGGAGGCTTTGCTGTGCGGGCGGATTTTTCGGTGGGCTCGCCGAGCTTCTCCTTGCCCGCACCAGGCGCAGGCCCGGTCATCATTACCTCGGCGCAGATCTCGGGGCGAGAGATACGCCTACCGCGAGCTGCACAGACAGAGGGAGGATCCTCTGCCACAAGCACCTGCTTTGGGTACTTGCAGACGAACTCGGTGGCGACGTAGGTCGTGAAGGTAACGAAGTTCATGAGGCAGCCGTTCCTCGGGACGGCCGCACGCCGAAGCATCCCGCGTTGTTGCTGATGATGTTCAGCGACCCGAGCTTGCAGACAAGCCCGGAGATGACACGCTCGCCGGAGTTGATGATGGAGCCCGTCCGGATGATCACCCCAGCCAGCGCCGCTGCTTGCCCCACGGTGGGTGCCAACTGTCGTGGTGGTATCACGGCAGATGCCATAGGTATGGCTAAGTTGGGGCTCGCTGAGACGCTGGGGGATCCGGGGAGGGTTTGCATGCTAAGGAGCACGCGATGAAGCACACACAGATCCAAGAACACACCGATCTACCCAGGTTCGGGGCCCTCGTATGGAGGTAAAACCCCTACTCCTGCCTGCCTCTCTCTGTATATCTCAGTGTATCACAAGTACAAGATGCTCCTCGAGCTGTATGATCCAACAATGGTGAAGTGGTGAAGCTCTGAAGGAAGAAGATGAAGCTACGGGGGGGAAATGGAACTCAGGGCATCGTCCCTCACGCAGCAGGGGGAGATGCCCTCTATATAGGCCAACCGAGTTACGGTTATGCCCCTCGAGGTACACTGCTGCCATGCCACTGAGGAGTCATCATGGCACTCCTGTCAGGGACAGGACGTGGCCGGCCCATCCCCTGCAGCCTACGGTAGAGCTAGGGTGTCCCCTCTGACAGAGACAAGACGTGGCCTGGCCGCGCTACCTCGTAGCCTTTTCCGTAGCCTTTCCCCCGGTTATCCCGGAGTTAGCGGTCAGACGCGTGCCGTCCCGTAGAACCCGCAGCACGCCTCTGCCAAGCTCCGTGCCAGACGCTCCGTGTCAGACGGGAACTGACAGGAGCATTGACTCCTGCCCGACATAAGGCTCCTTGCCTCGGTTAGCCCGGCACGGATGTGTCGGGATCCCCTTGACTCTAACCCGGCATGGCTAGGCCGGATCACCTCCTTGGTTAACTCGGCAAGGATATGCCGGATTCCTAGCCTCGTGCAGAGTCCTCACCTGCATATAAGAACAACTCGGTTTTACCGACATATATATGTCGGTATAGTTATGTCGGTTCAGGTATGTCAGCCCAAACATGTCGGACCAACAATATCACTTAACACCTATCAGTCACTCCGGAACTGTATACCTCAGTCACTTCCATACCTCGGACCCCACTTGGTCACACTTAATACCTTACCATGACCCTACCCGGGGGTAGCCCCCCGACAAAAACGAAGATATCTTGATCATCCGGACTCCGTTTTCGATGTTCTCGGGCTCGTTGGAATCACAACGAAGAGGTTTACAAGGTCATGCAGATAAAAATCATAGTCCAGCAAGGGAAGGTAAAACCAAATGTAGAAAGGTGAAACCTCTCTAAAACAAAAGACCGGTAAAACCTACAAAACCGAAAACGCAACAAGTTTTCCATACGAAATTCGTTTTCGGTGAACTTGGGCTTGTCGTGAACATCACAACAAGCACCAAAACCCAACAAGGAGAAAAGCCACATAAGAACCAAGAAAGATGAAATGCCAATTATGCAAAGGTTTGAGCTCTCCACAAAGATGCGATCAAGTTACTCACTTGAGAGCCCTCTTGATAGTACGTCGTCTATCCTAAAACCCGGTCTCCCACTAACAACATGAGACCGGTAAAATAGAAAACCTATCAAGATCATACCTTTGCCTTGCGCATTCCACTTGAGATCGATGATGACGATCTTGACTCTCTCAAGTTGGAACACCTTTCTTGATTGTGCTTGCTAGCACATGCTTGATGAAGACTTCTCCAAATGCTCCCCCATACTCCATTATGGGAGGGCCTCGCTAAGATCCGTCTTCATGTCTCCTTAATTTGCAAGCTTCGATCAAATGATATCTTCCGAGATGCATCATATTGAACTTGCACTTCATCTTCTTCTCTTGATATGTATGATGGCTTGGAGGTAAACATGATTGTTCACTCAATCTTCTTTTCCAAGCCATACTTGCAATGAGCTCAACTCTATACATGACAATTCTTCATATAAACCCTTGAATAGATCATTGGTCATCATGTCATCTTCAAGAGTCCAACACATGAACTCCTATATTTTACCATGGACAAGATCTATAAGAATATCTCAATGTAAACATTAGTCCATAAGGATTGTCATTAATTACCCAAACCACGCATGGGGGCAACCATGCACTTTCAATCTCCCCCATTTTGTTAATTGATGACAATCCCTTTTACGAGGGCTTATATAATGAATTTAAGCAACCATGGAACACAAATAGCAAGGATGCAAGAGACAACCATGCAACACAAAGAGCAAGGATGCAAGAGAACAAACCCATATTCCCTTAAACCCTCTAAATTTCTCCCCCATTGGCATCGATTGCCGAAATGGGTGAAAAGTAAGAAGGCCAATATAATAAGAGCTCCCCCATAAAGTGTGCATTTCTCATAATGTGAGTGAAATCAAATGCACATATCCAATGAAGAATAGATGGAGGGAGATCGAACTATATTGTGGATCCAAAGATTGCAAGAGAATATCAAAAAGAAAGATACTTCAACGAAAGAAGCAAGCAATCAAAAGGATCCGAAAAATGTTCTAAATATCAAGAGGGAACTCCCCAAGGTACGTGCACAAATAGGATTTGTATTTCAATATAGTGTGCACAACATGGAATCCTCACTCCCTCCTAGATAAATTCGAACACAAGCACATGCAAGAGAATATAAATGAGAAAAGAGGCAAACAACTTGCAACAAATAAAATTTTGCAACATGAGCAAGGAGCGGCAAATAAGGATGGGTGTGAGATAAGGAGACATTTTAGGAGACTAATACAAGGATGAGCAAAAAGCATCAACATAGTCTTTCAAAAGGAATTGCACATAGTGCATATCATGTATTTTCCATACCCACACACCAAAAGAAGATAAATCAAATAGCTCCACAAGCTTAGTAAGATGCAAAAAGCATAACACAAAAAATAAAGCTTGTGCCATTTAGAAACCACCAAAGAATCAAAAGCAATAAGAGGTGATCACTAAAGAATTGGAATATCAATTAAAGATGTATTATTCTCATGTGTATAAGTTTCTAAGTAGACACGAATCACTAAGATATGGGTCTACAAATAAACATGTACGCACAAGATAGGTACACGGGTAAAGATCATGATATCCAAGAGGAAGTCATAAATACACCAATAAGATTTTTGCTTGAAACCAAGGCGCAAAGCCCAAATATATCTTAAAGGAATATAGATGAACTCCCAACTCACACTCATCATAGCATCAAGAAAATCATCCACAAAGGATAAAGGTTAACGAACGGATGCTCTGAGTAAGATAACAAGTATCACAAAAGGCAAATGATTTTGTAAATTCATCAATATTACACATGAGAGACTTTAAGTAGAAAGTGCTAGATTGACATAATTGGGATCGATGAATCATAGAAATGAATATATAGTCCCCTTATATGTAATCATCCGGCTTACTCACATTTGCAATAAAGATGTTTTGCAAGAACCAAATTAATTGCAACAAAAAAATTCATGCCAAGATACAACCTACACAAGGTTGAAAGCTAGAAATGTATGCATGAGGTAGATACTTGTTACCGAGATAACATTGGTGATGTAGAAGATAAGAGTTAGTGAACATCCAAACTTGGCTCCAATGAACACATGGTGACACCACCTTCCTTGTAAATGAGACAAGCTTCCAATGCATCTCCAATGTACCTAAAACAAATTCAAGTACAACATGGTACCCAAACTCATTGGGTCCAAAGTAGTTAGAGCAACTACAATACATAGGACAAACTCCACATAAATATGTGCATATTAATGTGAAATTGAATTTCATGCACATCTTAGCCATATAGGATTCGATGGAGTTTAGCCTATATATTGGATCAACGAAAGAAAGCATGCCAAAGAAATACATATAGTAAATATGCATGCATAAGACTTTCAAGAACCAAAAGAGATACAATTTGGATAAACACCAACTAAAACAAGAGAGCACACATTAGTGTGACACGAAAAGAAATTGTCCAAATTATATCAAATACCCAAATAAACACATGATTGAAGATACCAAAATGAAAAGATACCAAAGAAAATATGGTCAAGGAATAACCAAACCCTCTACATTTTTCATGATGGCACAAAGTACCAAGACGGAAAATGCTTGTCTTCAAAGAGACATATCATCGGGACCTAAAACCAATTAAAGACAAATAGTGTTCAAAAACATATAGGATAGCTCCCCCAATATGTGAGCATTATTTATGATTTTGCATTTGAATACAAATGCACACCAATGGGATCATCACACACCATATATATATTACACAAACACTAGTCAAATTCAAGAAGAACAATAAGATCCATAGGATACAAAGAAGACACAAAGAGTTTGATAAAAGCAAGTTTTGGCAACAAAATAAGGCAATTCAAAGCAATAGCCAAAATTTAAGATGGTCTACAAATTCCACCATAATTGTGAGTATCACTTGTTATGAACAAGGAGTATGGAGATATTTCTCGATGGTATATAGGAATGATAAACAAGACCAATCTTCACAACGAATAAAGCATATGACGAAAGATAGGAATTGAGCACATGCTTAGATAGAGATTCTTGATGGCTTCAATTGATCAACGATTATGCAAAGCACCAAGAAACTTTCTCACACACAAGGTCCAAAAGATGAGAGATAAAAGGCATTTAAGCAAATATGGAACTTGTTTGAGAAACATGCCACATAGGAACAAGATAATTGGCAATATCAATTCTAGGTGGCAAAACCTCACATGTTCACATTTTCTAGGCTTGTATTATGCACATAGCTTATTACTCCCCCATAATGTGATAATCCATTTCTTTTAGAACAAGAGGCAAATAAAACCAACTCAATAAATTAATGGACATTATAGAATTTGAATTTCTCATGAGCATGACATACCACATAGAGAATAGATAATATTGAAATATCAACACTAAGTGGTATTCCTCATGTACACTCATTTTAGGATGGTAAAGTGCACGAAGCATATCACTCTCCAAAAATGGATAGTCCATTAATCTCTCAAAGAGAGCCAACAAGATAAGATAGCAAATAAAAGCAATAAGGCTTAAAAACAAGTAAATGGTGTGCAAACCAAAATACACATACTTGATTTCTCAAGATAAGTAAGTAGAGAGCACAACACATACAAACACTAGCAAGGTACAAAACCTAACACATGCAAGGGTGCAAGCAACTTTCAATGAATATATGGTATAAGCACAAGTTACCGCAAGGAGGAACATTGGATAAGAGATAGAACAATGTAATCCAAATGACTTGGCTTGAGAGAATATAATTGATGAAGATCCCTTAATTCTTCATGATGTAGCCAAGTCTCCAATGTCCTCCAACATCACCTATTGATCAAGTTTTAGCTTGTTGGTCCCCAACCAAGTTGGGTCCTAAGAGGTTAGACACAATAGGTTTGGTAACCCAAATGGTTCTTTTCTTGACACCACTTTGAGTGCCAACATATTTGGCAAACACATTGCCAACCTTATCCTTTTGAAGAGAATAAACAAAAATTCAACACATGACAATTCTTCATATCAACCCTTGAATAGAGCATTGGTCATGATGTCATCTTCAAGAGTCCAACACATGAACTCCTATATTTTCCCATGGACAAGATCTATAAGAATATCTCAATGTAAACATTAGTCCATAAGGATTGTCATTAATTACCAAAACCACGCATGGGGGCAACCATGCACTTTCAAAGGCATGCATGTGTAGCAATACACATCACAAGGGGTTAGGAATGCTCTCTTCTCTTCGTCCTCCTTTGCCATTTTGATCTGGTGGTTGCCCGAGAAGGCATCCAGGAAACAAAGGAGGTCACAGCTAGCGGTGGAGTCCACAATCTGGTCGATCCTGGGCATGGGGTAAGGGTCCTTGGGGCAAGCCTTGTTCAGATCTGTATAATCGATGCAGAGACGGCCTTCCCGAGTGCCTTTGGGGACGACAACACCATTGCCGAGCCAAGTGGGGTGGGCAACTTCTCAGATTACATGTGCATTCTTCAGCTTCTCTACTTCCTTAATGATGAACTCCTGCTTCTCCGGCGCTTGGCGCCTTGCTTTTTGCTTCACGGGGCATGTGTTTGGAGACACGGCTAAGTGGTGCTCGATCACCTCCCTCGGTACGCCGGACATATCTGACGGTGTCCAAGCGAATATGTCAGAGTTTGCCCTGAGGAAGGCGATGAGCGCGCTTTCCTATTTGGGAGGCAGCCCAGCGCCTATGTTGACGCTAGCCCCCGAGCCTTCAGCATCCAGAGGCACTTTCTTGGTAGCAGTCCTTTCTTGTACGAACAACTGCTTCTTCTTCGATGGCTTCTCGAGGGTACTCTCCTCGTCATCCTCTGTGGAGGTTGCCGCGGCAGCGGCCCTGTAGGCGAGCTCGACAGCACGTAAAGCCTCTTGGACTTGGCCGTGGACGGTGATGATACCGCTGCAGCCTGGGAGCTTGACGAGGTTGTACGCATGGTGAGTGACAGCCATGAACTTCGCGAGGACCGGGTAGCCAAGGATGGCGTTATATGGCAGCCCGATATACGCGACATTGAAGTCGACAAGTTCAGTGCGATAGTTCTCGCAAGTGCCAAAATTGACGGCCAGCCTTACTTGCCCCAGTGGCATAATGAGCCCATCTGTCACCCCCCGCAAAGAGCATGAGCTTGTCGTACGGCACCTGAAGCTGCTCGAAGGTCTTGACGGAGATAACATTCAAGCCAGCCCCACCATCTATGAGCGTCTTCGTGACGGCGATGTTGTTGATGGTGGGGGTGCATATCAGCGGGGTGGTGCCGACCGTCTGGGTAGACTTGGGGTGGTCGTTAGAGTCAAAAGCAATCGGGTATTGCGACCACTTGAGGGCTTGAGCAGCCTCGGTGCTCGGGAGGGCGGCGTTGACCGCTCGAGAGAACTGCTTGAAGTGGTTGTTCGACCTTGGCGCCTGAGCCCCGCCGAGGATGCATGCCGCAATCTCTTTGGGGCCTGGTAGCCCCTGGGTTATCGTCAGGGAGGTTGTTGTTTTGCTCGTCTGGGTCCTGGTTCTCTTGAAGCTGGTGGTTGCCGCTGTTACCGGAGCGTCCGCCTCCGCCATGGCCTCTCCCACGGCCGCCGCGGTCATCTTGCTGCTGACGCTTCTGGGAGAGCTGCTTTAGCTCCCAGCAGTCATCCGTGTTGTAGTTGGTTCTGTTGTGGTAGATGCAGTACATGCTCGTGGCCTGTTTCTTGCCTGTGGCCTCTGAAGGGTCCTCGCGAGGCAACTTGTTGTCATGTTCTGCCGCGAGGACCGCGGTGACCTTGCGCTTCTCGGCGTTTTTCTTCGTGGCTCTGTCGTCCTCCTCCGCTTCCTTCTTGAAGAGGAGACCCTCTTCGGCCTTGGCGCACTTGTCCACCAGGTCGAAGAGCTTCGGCACCGAGGTGAGTGTGTCGTAGATGCTGAGCTTCTCAAGCATCCTACGGTTCGAGACGCCCTCCCTGAAGGCGGCGATGACCTGCGAGTCCTCGCGTTCGCGATTTTGTTGCAGACCTGGCTGAAACGTTGGATGAACTTGCGCAGGAATTCGCCCGTCTTCTGGCGCACGACACGGAGGTCATTGTAGGTGAGGGGTCGCTCATACGTGCATTTGAAGTTTTCCACGAAACGCCTGCAGAGATCCTCTCATAAGTCGATGGAGTCGTCGGGGAGGTTCATCAGCCAGGAGAGTGTTGAGTCCTTGAGGGCCATGGAGAACCAGTTGGCCATGACCTTGTCGTCGCCTCCCGCGGCCTGAACGGCCACAGTATAGAGCTGCAAAAACTCCAGGGGATTGGTTCGGCCGTCGTAGCGCGGAGGCAAGTCCGGCTTGAACTTGTGCGGCCATGCGACCCTGCGCAGCTTCTTCGTGAAGGCGACGTAGCATGTGGCGTATGTTGTGGCAGCGTCATGTGCGCCGCGGTTCTAGCGTCCTGGAGTGGCGATGTCGTCGACGATTCGGTTGTTGCGCTCCTTCTGGCGCTCGATCTCCACCCGTGGGTCCGGGGCCGTCCTCGCCTTGATTTCGCAATCGCGGCGAGAGGAGGCATGAGACGGGGCGGGGTGGGCTCCCGCCGGTGGCGGGGGCGGTGGAGGCGGAGGAGGCGGAATTGTTGGAGGAGCGTCTGGCGCTGGATCTCCTGCACGCCCAGAGTGGCATACCACCGAGAGCGAGGCGGCTGGGGCCGCGGGGACGCCGGCGGCGTGTACGAGTTAGGTGATGCGCGCCAGCCAGTTGGCGTGGCCTTCTTCGGTGGGGCGATAGCGGAGGAGCTCCTGCGCCATGAAGCGCGGCGCTTGGGCTTGGCGCGGCCCGGCTCTGTGACGAAACCCCCTGATCCCTGGAAGGGTGCAGGGAGGAGGCTTCCTCGTCGACGTTCTCGTCTTCTGGCTCCTCGACGTGGGGCTCGAGGTCGTCGTTGCGCGGCGCGCGATTGGCGCGGGGACGGCCACGCGGGTTGCGGCCTGGAGCGGGCTCGGTGGTAGCCCTGCCGGTGGCGTTCGTGCGGCGTGCGAGACGCTCAACACGGGTCTGAGCCATGGTGCCGGAGAGGTTGAAGGAAAGGTTGAAAGCGCGCCTCACCCCCCTACCTAAGCGGAAGGCCGTAGGTTCGCCCCCTACCTGGCGCGCCAATTGTCAGAGAATAGTCCCCGAGAACCAGGAATCGTAAGGGGCTAAACACGTCTACAAACAAACTCTCGTCAACCTCGGCTACCGAACTCGACGAGCTTGACTGAACGCATCACGGCAAAGATAGACACGAGCTCGTACCCAGGTTCAGGCCCTCCCGGAGGAGTAAAGACCCTACTTCCTGTTGTGTTGTATTGCACTGCTTCGAGAGGTTATAGTACAGGTTTGCTTGCCAAGGGCGAAGCTACAGCAATGGTGGAGCAACACAGGAGGAATTTGTGCTCTCCCTGCGTCGTGGTTGTCTTGGGTGTAGAAAAGTGCTCGATCCCCTTCTTCAGCGGTGCTCCTCCTCCTTATATAGGCGCAAGGTTGGAAGCTAGGGTTCCACCTTGGCGCCGGTGCAGGAGAGCGGCGCACCCATGGTCCAGGGCCTGGTGGACATGGTCCACCCTGGTGGTCTCGCTGGTCTTCGTCAGATAAAGCCACCGTCCGGCCTAGGTAGTGGCCGGCGCCCCAGAGGTCAGGGACGCCCCTACGGTGACGCCGTGCTTGGAGTGGAGCGGCTGGCTGTCTCCTTATCACCGGAATGGAAAGTCTGGTAGTGCGCTTTCCTCGGGGCAGCTTTGCCGCTCCCCTTATACACGGGAATGACAACTGCGACCCCAACGTCATTGCGCACAGATGCGCACATCATCCTGCTGCGGGGTGTAGGAACCATGTGCGTCCTGCCAGAATGGCAGAACCTCGCCGAACACTTCGAGTGCTCCGACGCCTCGAGAGGAGAACGTATCTCGAGGTCGCTCCTTGCTCGCGAGGACTTTGTCCGCCTCTTCAGTGCTGGAGCCCCCGCGGGGCGGAAACCCTCGCGAGGCCTCGCTAGGCAGAGCCGTCTGGTCCTTAGCCGTATTTCGTATCCGAGCGTCTCGGGCCAGAAAAGGCCGGCCCATGATACCCTGGTTTCCATTGGGCCGACAATACGCAGCACCCGCACACGCACGGGCGGAAAACCTATTTCTGTAAATGAACAAAATCAGCCAATGGGAGGCACGCAGAGGGAATCTGGCCACCCTGCCACACCGATTAAACACGCATCGTGAGGCTGACGGGTGGGCCCATTGGCTCCAGGTGGCGTCAGCGAGAGTGGGTGCACGAAGGTTGGTATGCATAGCGAATTTACGAATCCATGTTCATGCCGATTGGATTAGCCAGCAGGATCGGACGGTGCGGAGGCAGGGAGCGGGAAGGATCGGACGACAAGAAAGTTCAAATCGACGTGGTGCGCTCAATGGGTCTCATCGTTTATATCTTTAGATTTAACTCATCTTCACATTCAGTTTTTCTAGAGTATTTTATTACATCAATATCCAAAGTTTTAAGTGTATGCATGACATTGATGTAACTTCCAAGCATCTTATAGTGGATTAATACTTTTCCAGCTTCCCTAGCAACATCATTAATTCCTTAAGAAAAGTTTTAAATACAAAATCCTTCTTCTCTCCATTATCCATACTCTCAAGTTTGATAAAAAAAATTGCTGCAATATAGGATGAAGGTTCACAAACCTAGCTTCTAGCCTGCTTACCAAGGAGGCTATAGCAACTTCGTAATTTTGGCAAGTTCTAATAAGGATTTATCCTCAAGATCATCAAGCTAATTTCTATGATTAAAGATTTCTTCAATGTTATTTCTACCAATGATGGACCACTTCCCTTAATGTCTTTCATAGCAAACTTTAGACAAAAGCATGATGACTTAAACAAGAAGAACAAGGAAAAACAGGAAAACAGACTACAAGCTGAAATTCTAATTTGTTGTAGTTTTTAATTTGTAAGGCAAACAAGATAAAAAAATAAACTAATCCAGACAAAAACAAAGTAAAGAGAATGCTGGCGTGTAACTCCCCTTGCTGTATCTTCCAACCCCCGGCAACGATGCTAGAGAAATGTCTTGATGCAGCCTAACACAGCCCGTTGGCAGACCCAAGAAGAAGGTGTGAAGCAGCATAGCATCAATTCCTTTGAGAACAAAACCAAGGTTATCGAACCAGTAGGAGGTGAAGAATTTCAACACGGTGGCATGTGTATAAGACAATCAAACTACTTTGCCCCAACGAAACAGGAAGGTTGTGAACCTCCCTGGCTTGCTGTATAGAAAGTATTAAACGTCTGGTATGGAAAATAAATGTAAATGCAAAATTTGACAGCGAGAAAATGATGATGGAACGTGGTGGAAACGGTGTTTTTATCAGTGCAAAAGAATGGATCGGGGTTCACAGTTTACTAGAGGTGTATCTCCATAAAACAGATAAACAAACATGTTGGATAAACAAATTACAGTGGGCAATTGACAAATTATGGGGGGGCATGACAATGCTTTTATGATAAGATAAAGTTCATTGTAGTATTTAATTGGGAATACATCAAGATACATAGACCGCTAACTAGCTGCATCTATGACTAATAATCCAGCCCCAAGATAACATATGTGTCTCCCGTGAGTATTAAGTTGCGAGCAACATATTATTGTAATAAGCAAAGTGTGTAATGTAAATAATGGAAATGACATGTAGACAAAGCATATTTGTTTTATCCCTAGTAGAAACAGCACATCCAAAGTCGTAGTCGTCTTTGTCATGTCACAAGCATCTACTTGGCCAAAGCTACTATCTAGCCAGAAACAGCACATCCTAGTAGAAACAGCACACCCAGACAATTGGAGACATGAACCTACTATCTAGCATAAATACTCCCTCTTAGAGTAACAAGCATCTACTTGGCCAAAGCTGTCGGCGTCCGGGATATAGGGGCCCCCAGAGTCCCGGAGAAGGAGGACCCGTCCCTTGGAGCCAGAAGCTTCGGCGCTCGGAGGCTCGGCGGGCCATTCTCCCCGCCCCAGGGAAACAAGCAAACCCGAGGCGGACCACACGGCGGGAGGTTCCTGCGTAGCCCTCCAGAAGGATGGCTTCGCCAAGAAGGAAGCACAGCAGGTGGCCGAGACAAGACTGCACGGGCCTGCTGCCCGATGCAACCAAGACATCGACAAGACCAGACCCGATGCCTCAGTGGGGCGGAGCGGAGCTCTGCATGACGCCCGGTCCCACGATAAGACCCGACCAGCCGTCATGTCCGGCCCGGCGGGTACCGTGGCATGGAAGGCAACACCGCATGGACGGTGCCACGACAACGACTGGGAAATGCCACTTGGCGAAGCAGCTCGAAGCGTGCCACCCCATGGTGGGGAAGCTTCTGGAGTAGCCACTTGTGGTGACCCCTTGAGTACAAAAGGAGGCCCAAGGCTACGGGAAAAGGGGGAGAACAAGACTTCCTACTAGACACATAGCTCGGGGGCTAGCTGACATCACCTCAGAGACCTTCCCGGGGTGAATCTCGGATAGGCCTTGAGCATAGAAGGGAGGATTGTAAGCCACACCTTGTACGACATCATCCACCATCAATCAAGCCAGACAAGCAGGACGTAGGGCATTAAGCGGCGACGCGGCCTGTACCTGGGTAAAATCTTGTGTGTTCGTGCTCGTTCTCCGGGGACTAACGTCGGAGCACCTCGCGCCCTTCTACCGAACAACTAGGAGGTGTTCGCACCTCCAGTGTCCAAGTTACGTAACTCGACATCTGGTGCGCCAGGTAGGGGCGGCGCTCGTTCTTCGCCAGAGTCGCGCCCGACGGCCTATGCCACGGAGTCGCCGGGGGCTACCGCGCCCCATGGCGATCGAGCCCGGACCCGCGCGAAGGACGCGGGTGCATGTCCGAGCGAAATTCCGCGCCCCCGCACAGAGGTCCGAGGAAACGCTACAACCCTACGCTCGCCGGGTTCGTCGGGCTTTGAGGCTCCATCTCAAGGACGCACAGGCTACCGCCATCCGGGCCTTTCACCGGAGCGTGCGCGACGACCGCGTGTCGGGGAGACTCGACAAGCGGGGAGTTGAAGGCTTGGAGGAGCTGTATGCCGCAGCGGAGGGGGGTGCCGCGATGAAGTACGGGCAGGAGGCCCCAGACCGCATCACGGTGACCGCGGCTCCGATACGGGAAAACCCGCGGAAGCGCGAGTACCCGTTGAATCCCACCACCGAAGGTTAAGACTCATTGAAGACGTCGGGAGCTTGGTGTCCCGTCCACGAAGTCAGATCCCACGACGTGCGCGATTGTCGGTCCGTGCGCCACCTCGCCACATCCCACGGGAAGCGGCGCGATGCGCGCAGGGTCGGATTCGTCGCCGAAGAGTCCTTCGCAGACGAAGACCCGAGACGCCTCCCCCGAAGTTGCCTGGGGCAACCTAGCATCAAGACCAACCCGGACGGACAAGATCGGCAGGAACACCCAAGGAGTATTGGAGCAGCAGGCGCCGACAACATGACCGGCCCCTCCGTTGGTCGCCCGCGACTCGCGAAGGAGCCACAACCGCTCCCCACACTGCTCCCACGAAGCCGCAAGAAGGCCAAGAAGGAGAGGACCCCCAAAGAACTTATCGTCTGCATAGTGAGAATCTCCCTCCATCCGTGTACGAAGGCATCCCACCCCGCGGGACCCAGGCTCTTCACACGAGGTAACGTCACACTAGACTCCCCGCCGGCACCCCCGTCTTCTTAGGCACTCGGAGAACAGCTCACGACCTCGGTACCCCAGGCGTGAAAGGGGGAATGGCTGGGAGTCCCCCAGTCGCCCCCGGAAAAGTTCCCTCAAGAAAAGCCAAGCAAGACCTCGGGAGGTGAGGAAGCGCTGGAGGAGAGCGCAACGCGCCCCTACTGCCCTACTTTCTTCACATCAAAGGCGGTGGGGTCATGGTCCCACGACATAACTGCACCTCGGGACAGAGGGCGGCAGGGTCGGAGACGCCTCCGGCCCGGAAGACCCCCCCTCTCTGCCCAAGCCAACGCGGGCAGAAAGTGGAAGCATTCGGACCATGAGATCACGCGTGCCCCGGAAGTACCCTGATGGTTGACCAGGTCAGGGTTCGCCGGGTCAAAACATACTCGCGTCAACTCCTTTCCCCGGAAAGGAGGGATGGGGAAGAAAGGGAGCTCCGGACACACGATCCCGGGCGCCCCGGAACACCCCTCGCCCGGAAACCCTACCTTGCGTAGGGGCAGGATCTACGGCCAGGTCAAGGTTCGCCGGGCCCCAAAAAACCTGCATCCGGAGAGACAGCCCTAGGGATGAGCGTGTAGGCAAGGCCAGGGTTCGCCGTGTCCAAAAAGGCTCAAGTCTGGGAACAGGCCCCTAGCGGCCATAGGGGAAAAAATGCGGCAAGGTCGGAGTTCGCCGTGCCACCCCAACTTAAACTCAGGGGTAAAAGCTCTAGTGGTGCGCAAGTCGGCGGGACCGGAGCACCCCGCGTCCTATTGACTCGCAACCGGAAACTGGGCCCTAGCAGCTTAGGACGAGGGGCAAGGGCTCCCCGCTGCACAACACGGCTAGGTCAGGGTTCGCCGAGCCATCGTGCAGTCGGGAGCAATGACATCTCAGTTGTTGTGATTTTTCAGAAAATTAGCATCAACTGGGACCCACAGGTGGGCCCGAGAAGAACCGCACGGGAGGCAACCCCTCGGGGAGGGGGACATCAAGCTAGGGATCCTTCCGGGAGGACGAAGGGCTTAGCCATGACGAGGTCTTGGGCTTCACGGCCGCCAAGGCAGCCCGCAGGGTGGCAATCTCCGCTTGCGCAAGCTCAGCAGCTTCCCGGGAGGCTTCCACCTCGCTCTCAAACAGAGTAGAAGACGGATAAGAGAGGGGCACGCCCCAAGAAGAAACCCGAGAGACCCGGAGAGAAAAAGATTACCTCCAGCGCCTTATCCAACAAGCTCCCCAATTGCATAGGGTCGGGGAGGCCCGACACCTCCCTTCTCAACGCACCTGCCACTCCAATGCTGGGTGGAAGGTCTTGAGCAGGGTACATGCAGGGAGGACCCTGGTACACCAGGCCCGTCCGGAAGACCGCGTCCCCTAACCAGAAAGGGCTCCAAGGAAGACCTAAAATAAAAAAGCAAAGTGAGCCTAGGAATCAGACCAAAGGTCACGGGAAAGAAGCGGGGCGTACTAGTGGGGGAGGATTGAGCGCGGAGTACGCTCGGAGGCCAGGGGCAAATAAGAGGGAGCGCCGAAATGGATCGCACCTAGTCTTCCACTTTGTGCGACCGCAACTCTCCCGCCGCAATTCGGGTGAAATCCCCCTCCGGAGACCACTCCCCGATCAAGTGAATCTGAAGCTGGAGCGGTTGCACCCTCCGAGTCATCCAAGTCACCAAAAGATCCAACCAGGTAAGCCCCCTGTGTCGAGTTACGGAACTCGGACACCGGAGGTGCGATCACCTCCTAGTTGTTCGGTAGGAGGGCACGAGGTGCTCCGACGTCGATCCCCGGAGAACGAGCACGAACACAAGAGATTTTACCCAGGTTCAGGCCGCGTCGCCGCGTAATTCCCTACGTCCTGCTTGTCTGGCTTGATTGATCGTCAGCGAAGTTGTACAGGGTGTGTCTTACACTGCTCCCTTCTATTCTCTGGGCCTATCCAAGCTTCTCCCCGGGAAGGTCTCTGAGGTGAAGTCAGCTAGCCCCCGAGCTATGTGTCTAGTAGGAAGTCTCCTCGTCCTGTCCATGGCCTCGGGCCTCCTTTTATATACCAGGGGTCACCACAAGTGGCCATTCCAAAAGCTTCTCGCCGTGAGGCGGCACGCGTCGAGCCACTCCGGCCTCCAGCTGTCGTCGTGGCGTAGATCATGTCACGTTGCCCTTCATGCCGCGGCGCCCGCCGGGTTGGAAAAGACGGCCTGTCGGGTCGTATCCAAGGGTCGGGCATCGCGCCGAGCCCTGCGCCTGCTCTGCTGGGACAGCACGCCTTGTCTTGTCGATGCTCTGCCCGCGTAGGGTAGCGGGCCTGAGCTGTCCTATCTTCTGACGTCTGCTTCGCTTCCTTCTCTGCGAAGCTACCCGAGGTAGCGGCGCAGGAATCCCTTACCACGTGCATGGTCCCCGTCCCGGGGGCGGCTCCTAGGGACGCCTCCCGCTCCTTTCCCGGAGATTTCCTCCGAGTGCGTTCTTGACCGGGGTGAGTCTTCGGATGCTGCTGCCGCGTCCCCCGCCCGGGGCGAGTAACCGGCGCGCCTGAGGTACCCCCTGACTCAGTGCGCCGACAGTACCCCCCGGGCGCCCAGGGGTGGTCGTCGGCTCAGACCGCCAGTGGGCGCCCATTTCGCGAGCCCGGGGCGGTCAGAGTTGGCAACAGTTACGGCGCTCCTTTCGGCGGATGCCGTCCGAGTGGGGGCTCCTCGGTCCCCACGACGCAGTTACCGCGACGCGGGTATTGCTGGTGTCCCCACCATTCGCCTTTAGGGTAGGAGAGCGTTTTCAATGCGGGGCGGGATGGGAACCACCCACGCGTCTCGCCTCTCGGCTATATCTGGGCAGGAGCCGTGTGTGCTCTGACCTCGCTCCTTCAGTTGCCCCCGATCTCCCTTCCCCTTCACCTTTCCTGCTCCAGAGTCGTCCTCAGCCCTTCCCCTTTTCCTATGGCCTCCAAGGTGAAGACGGCCAAGAAGGGCAAGGCCAAGAAAACGAATCGTATGTCACAGCGCGAGCTCTCCTGGGAGGAGTGGTGCACTGTCAGGGCCTTCTTCCCGCCGGGGTACCCTTCGGAGAACCTTCTCGGCCTGAAGGATGCCGTTGCCAGCAAGAGCAACGAGAATGGCCGAACTGTGCTCTTTCGCGCATCGACACCGCCGGAGGATCTGACCTCCCTCGACTTGCGCGTATTGCGCCTACTTCCTGTTGGCAGGGCTGGCCCCGCCGATGTCGCTCTTCCTCCACGCGGTGCTGAGCGGGTACAGTTTGTCCCTCGCTCAACTCCACCCCAACGCCCTTCTGTTGCTGGCCATCTTCCAGCACTTCTGTGAGACCTTCGTTGGCGTCCTGCCGAGCGTAGCCCTCTTCCGCCACTATTTCTATCCCCGGATCGAAGTCGGGGACGCGATCTCCGGCTCCGTTACCTTCAGCTTCCGCAACAATCTTGCCGACACCTTCCTCCCCTCGACAAGCGCCGTTGGGGGAGTGGCAGCAGGATTGGGTCTTCGTTTGCTTCCCGAGTGTGGATGACGCCTTGGTAGAACCCACGGAGGTTCTTGCCCGCCTGGACAGCTGGTCCGCTCTCGGGGACAGGACACCGAGCTTGCCCCCGTGTTCGAGCGGATCCTCTCCTTCCGCGAGCGCGGCTTAACCGGCCACGACATTGTGGCGCACTTCATCAGCTACGCCATTGCTCCCCTGCAACTCCGCTCTCACTGTATGTGGGAGTACGAGAGCTCCCTCGACAAAACTAGGTTGTTCAAATTGAGGGTGCTTCCCGAGTTGTTGAGTGGCCTGGTGAATGACCTCTGCGGGGGGTCTTCTGTTTATGTAGGTCTCCCCGCAGCGGCTGTTCCCCTGTATGAGGACGGGGAACTGGACAGCATCATTGCATCCATGCCGGAGTGCAACGAGTGGGGAATTCTTCCTCTTTGGCACGCCCAGCATTATCGTCCCCTGGGAATCTTCTGCGGGGCCCTCGGGGCCGAGGAGCTCCCGTCGCCCCTCGGGAGCGCTGGTCTCCGGGGGATCTTCCCGGGGTGGGAAGCGTGCCATCGTCGAGGAGGACGAGGACGACACAGACCCAAGCCCGCTGTACCACCGTCCCCGCGTACCGGTAGGGCCAAGAGTGTCGGAGGAGTTGGCCGCCGCGGGACGCGTGTCTTCCGATGATGAGCTTCCCGAGGAAACTCTCCCCGTTCCCCTTTCGCTTGGGGGATTTCTCGCGAGGGGCTCATGGTCCCTCCATCTGGACGCTGCCAGGTATAACTCCTCTTCTTCCTTACTTCTTTCTTTAACAAGATGGCGCTCGTATCTGATTTTCCTCTGAGTACCGTGGCAGCCCCCAGCCTCTGGCTTCGTCTTCCAAGCGGGTCCGCGCGGACTTCGGCGCTCCCAACCTTCCGCTGAAGAAAGCGCGCCCGGCGTACCTCCCGGGGGTGGGACGCTCGCTTCCGGAGGTAAGCCTCTTGTCTCCCTCCTTCCTTGGGCAGCGATTGTGGTTTTCTTTGACTCTAATCTCCTCCTTCCACCGGTTCTTGTCAGGGAATGTGCCTCCCTCCTCTACTCCTGAGGTCGTAGTTGTGGGGTCGGCGTCTGAGGACAGCGACACCAAAGAGGGACTCCGGTTCGAGAGGCGTTCCGTGGTTCGGCCTCTCTGCCCCGACGCTGATCTTACGCCCCCGGCCCAGAACGAGGGTGCCCTTCCGGCCGTGGCCTCGTCCCAGGAGGAGGGCAATCTTCGTGGCTCGGTCGGTCCTCCGCGGGCCCTTTGTGCCGGGCGCGGGGGGATCCCCGTGTCCAGCCTGCTGCTGGATCCTTCCGTCTTTTCTTCAACACGTCGTTTGTTGAATGGCGTAGAGCAACAGCAGCGACTCCTGACGAACGTCGTCGCTCAGGCCTATGAAGAGAACGAGCGGGCCCGAGAACTTCTCCGCCTACACCGTGCAGAGGTTGAGCACGGACGCCGCGGTCTTGAAGATCGGATCGCCATCGTCCAGGTCCGAGAGCAACAAGCATCGGCATCCCAGGCCGCGGCCGATGCCGCCCTTGCTTCGGCGGTGTTAGCTGCGGAAGAGGCCTCCGCCCAGAAGGCCGACGCGCAGCGGGTCTTGGTGGCCGCGATCGCCGCGGCTAAGCGCGCAGAGAGAGGCCAGCAGGACGATGCGGGGGCAATGCAGCAGCTGATGATGGCCCAGGTCGAGGCCCACGCTCACGAGCTTGCATCCCTCGAGCGAGAGAGGTTGGCCATGGTGGACGCCCATCACCTAGCCTTGGCGAGCTCCGAGGCACAAGCCCGTGAGCAGGCGGGGAGCCTGCGCGAGTTGCAGCTGCTCATCGAGGAGCTCCGCGCCAGGGCCGACGCGGCGGTGGAACGGGAGCAAGAGGCCTCGCGCGCAGCCGCGGCCCTCGAAGGTAGCCTCCGCCAGCAATTGGAGGAGGCGGAATCTCAGTTCACCGGTTCCCAGCGGAGGATCGACGAGCTGATCTCTGAGCTTGGCGCCCGCGACCATAGTTTGGAGCGGGCGCGCCAATCCTCCGAGGAAGACAGGGACAATGCTCGCAAAGCCTTTCACATGCTGAGCAAGTCTAACCAGCAGACAGAGCTGGACGCCGCCGGTCTTTGCCGCATCGCCAATCATGCGGCGAGGGTGATGGCGGCAGTGGATCTCCCCCTGGGGAGATCAATGGTTCGGACATCGCGAGCCTCTCCATCTTCTTCTCTGATATGGTGGGGAAGATGGAGGTCTTGAAGGAGTCGATGCTGCGTCGTCTTCATGTCGAGGGCGTCAAGGGCGGCACGCAAGTTGCCGGCGTTCTCCTCCCCCGAGTGTACTCGTTGCTGCCCCTCTTCCCTTTCGACCAACTCTAAGAGGAGTTCGAAACGGAAGAGGATCGCGTGGCCGCGGAGCACGCGGTCGCTGTCGTGGGTTTGTCACGTCAGGTGTCATAGATGACTTCGTAGGTGTGGGATTATGCGAGTCAAGCATCTCCGAGCTTGGGATCGCAGGAACAAAGATCAACACAGATTTACCCAGGTTCGGCCCCCTCAATGTGAGGTAAAAGACCTACTTCCTGCCTACCCTAGATTGGTATTGATATGATAATCGAGGTGTTACAATGGAGGCGATCCGATCTGGTACTCGCCGTATGAGCTAGGGTTTGGGGCTTGATAGCTTGACCCGCTCTAAGTCCTGCGAGTCCTCTTTATATACACAGAGGCTCGCTAGGTTACAAAAGGAAACTTCCCCATAAGGAATACATCCACAGAGGCCTACTCGGAGACTACTTGGTCTTCACGTCCTCCGGGATATGTCTTCTAGATCTTTCCCCTTATGGCGGTTCAATATTGGGCTTGCTCCCAAGTGGGCCTTCGTCCGTGCGAGTAAGTTAAGTCGCACTGGGCCGCGGGTTAATCCAGAAAGTATTCCCCCGACATTAGCCCCCAAGCGTGGCCTGAACTTCATAGTATTTCTTGATCTTGAATGCTTAGGCCGCGCTTTTCCTTGTTTCGCGACTTATAATTGTGCAAGTTTGGCCTTGACTCGCACCTGGAAGATCATCTGACTTCGTGAGCTTCTTTGTTAGAGTATCCTGATAGCTTCAGAACTTGATGACGATCTATCTTCAAATTTTTGATGATAATATGATGTAGCCCCCAAGGATTGAGAGGATGTTATGTGGTAATCATCTCAATTCTTCTCAGAGAACTCTGAAGGTCATCACCTGTAACTTGATATCATGAATAAAACAATTGTTAAGTTACAAGTAATTGTAATTGGTGTTGCCGTACTATAAGCAGTACATCGACCTCTAGTTAGGCCATCTGAATCCTTAAGTGGGCACTCGCGCGACTCAGTATTTCCTAGGAACATGTGTGTTCAGGGTCGAGAGCGGCCATGATAGGCAATCAAGCTCGATTGACGCCACACCCCAGTACTTTGGCCACATAATGCGAGTAGCAATCCAACTTAAGGTAAATTTGATAATTGCCAATAAATCGGCTGTTTCAGGGTAACAAAGACCCCAAGAAACATAATGATATTGCCATGATAGGCTAAGCTATGATAAGCTTTGATTATGATGACACATAAGGTCGCGCCTAGGTGGCAACCGAGTGTTATACATAGGGTTGGATCGCGCGTAGGTGGCGATCCATGGTGATACATGGGGTCGGTCGCGCCTAGGTGGCGACCAGAGATGATACAAAGTTTACGGCCGCGCCTAGGTGGCAGCCGGTTTCTGATACAAGGGTCGATCGCGCCTGGGTGGCGATCAGATGTTGCATAGGTCGCGCCTAGGTGGCGACCAAAGTTGAAGTTCTAGCCCTGAGTGGCTGTGATGATACTCAGCTATAAAGCTGGAAAGGATGATGCTTGGCTCTGATTAGCCTTTTCTTATGTATAGTACGGTCGCAGGTGTGCGACGTTCCAAGGGCGAGGTGCCTCGAGACGATCCTCGAAATCATGGCGTTCGCTGCTTTCTTCCCTTACATCCAGCAGGTAGTACGACCCATTGTTTAGCTTCTTGCTGATGATGTAGGGTCCTTCCCATGGAGAGGACAGCTTATGCATTCCCTTGTGATCTTGTTTAAGTCGCAGTACTAGGTCGCCTTCTTGAAAGGTGCGGGTTTTGATGCGTCTGGCATGATAGCGTCGCAAGTCTTGTTGATATACTGCTGACCTTGATGCTGCCAAGTCTCTAACCTCTTCTAATGTGTCCACCGAGTCTTGCCGAGCTATCTCATTATCTGTCTCGATGTAAGCCGCAACTCTTGGTGAATCATGTATGATATCGCTGGGCATGACTGCTTCTGCTCCATAGACCATGAAATATGGTGTAAATCCTGTGGATCTGTTAGGGGTTGTTCTCAAGCTCCACAGTACTGCTGGCAGTTCTTCCACCCAACATCCTGGAGATGCTTCGACCTTTTCAATAAGGCGCGGCTTAATTCCATGGAGAATTTCCTGGTTAGCTCGCTCAGCTTGTCCATTGCTCTGCGGGTGTGCTACTGACGTGAGGTCCAATCTTATCCCATTGTCTGCGCAAAATATCTGTGTAGCCCCTTCAGAGGTGTTGCTCCCATTGTCTGTAATGATACTATGGGGGTAACCGAAGCGGAATATGACCTTCTTCAAGAACTTGACTGCTGTTTCAGCCTCGCAATCTCCCACAGGTTCTGCTTCTATCCACTTTGTGAATTTGTCCACCATGACTAAGAGGTGAGTTTTTCCGTTTGAAGACCGTCTGAAAGGCCCTACCATGTCAAAACCCCATACGGCAAAAGGCCATGTGATGGGTATTGTGCGAAGTGCTTGGGCTGGCATATGATCTTGCCTAGCGTATCTTTGACATCCATCGCACACTCTGACAATTTGCTCTGCGTCTGCTAATGCTGTTAACCAGAAGAATCCATGTCGGAACGCCTTTGCCACCAAAGATCTTGACGAAGCATGATGGCCACAATCGCCTGAATGAATTTCGTGCAAGATTTTTCGTCCCTCTTCTGGTGAGACACATCTTTGGAATGCTCCTGATACGCTGCGCTTGTATAATTCGTTGTTGATGATTGTATAGGCCTTTGATCGTCGTATGATTTTGCGCGCCTCAATTTCATCGTCCGGCAGCACTCCGCGACTTAAATATGCCATGTATGGCTCTGTCCATCCTGGCTGTTCATGCAGGGCTGCGACTAAAGTTGAATCATCCTCTGGCTCTGCAATGTCAATCTCTGCTGGAGGTTTGACTGATGGATTGTGCAGTTCATCCAGGAAAACATTGGGTGGGACTGACTGTCTGTTGGATCCAAGCCGAGACAGGGCATCCGCAGCTTCATTTTGTCTCCGATCAATATGTTCAACTTGGTATCCAGTGAAATGTCCAGCAATTCTGTCCACCTCTCTCTATATGCAGCCATGTTCGCATCCTTGCTGTCCCACGTTCCGGAGACCTGCTGTGCCACCAAGTCTGAATCGCCAAAACAGCGTATGCGACTGATGTTCATCTCCTTTGCTATACGTAGACCATGAAGCAGTGCCTCGTACTCCGCCACGTTATTTGTGCAGTTGAAGTGTATCTGTAACACATACCGCAGCTTGTCTCCCTTGGGAGATGTCAGAACAACTCCAGCCCCCGAGCCTTGCAACTGTCTTGACCCATCAAAATGCATGGTCCAGTATTTGGTTTCTGCCATGCTAGGAGCAACTTGGATTTCTGTCCAATCGTTAATAAAATCTGCAAGGGCTTGCGACTTAATTGATGTGCGCGGCTCGTAACTGATGTGATGTGGTCCCAACTCGATCGCCCACTTAGCGACTCTTCCAGTAGCTTCTCGATTACGAATGATATCTGCCAATGGTGCTGAACTCACCACAGTTATTGGATGCTCTTGGAAGTAGTGCTTCAGCTTGCGACTCGCCATGAACACTCCAAACACCAACTTCTGCCACTGTGGGTAACGCTGTTTGGAAGCTGTGAGGACTTCGCTCACGTAGTATACTGGTCTCTGGACAGGGTATTCCTTTCCTGTTTCTTGTCTCTCCACAACCATGACAGCACTCACAGCGCGGGAATTTGCCGCTATGTATAGTAGCATTGGCTCTTTATCTTTTGGAGCCGCCAGAACTGGAGCATTTGTCAATTGATGTTTCAAGGCTGTCAGAGCTTCGTCGGCCTCTGCGTCCCAAACGAAGGTGTCTGATTTTTTCAACAGTCTGTACAAAGGTAGTGCTTTCTCTCCCAATCTTGATATAAAGCGACTCAAAGCTGCTACGCAACCAGTAAGCCGCTGTACATCTTTTATCTTTTCTGGCTTTTGGAGATCCATCACGGCCTTTATCTTGTCAGGATTGGCCTCAATGCCTCTTTCTGATACTATGAATCCCAATAGCTTTCCTGCTGGTACTCCAAAACGCACTTTGTGGGGTTGAGCTTCATGTTGTATTTTCTGAGATTTGTGAATGTCTCTGCCAGATCACCAATAAGATCCTGGCTAACTTGCGACTTAATCACAATATCATCCACGTAGGCATGAACGTTGCGACCTATTTGCTCATGTAGGCAATTCTGAATGCATCTTTGGTAAGTCGCACCTGCGTTCTTCAACCCAAAGGGCATGCTGACATAACAAAAAGCTCCGAAGGGTGTGATGAAGGACGTCTTTTCTTGGTCCTCCCTCTTCATCTTGATTTGATGGTAGCCTGAATAGGCGTCCAAAAAGCATAACAGCTCGCACCCAGCAGTTGAATCAATTACTTGGTCGATTCGGCAAAGCAAATGGATCCTTTGGACAAGCTTTGTTAAGACTGGTGTAATCAACGCACATTCGCCACGTACCGTTCTTTTTCATAACCAATACTGGATTTGCCACCCATTCCGGATGGTATACCTCTGTGATGAATCCTGCAGCCAGCAAGCGAGCTATTTCCTCTCCTATTGCCTTTCTCCTGTCATCATGAAAACGCCGTAGTGGCTGCTTCACTGGTTTAGCCGCAGGGTTCACTTTGAGGCTATGTTCTGCTAATTCTCTTGGTACCCCTGGCATATCTGACGGCTTCCATGCGAAGATGTCTTTATTTTCCTGGAGAAAAGCGACGAGGGCCTTCTCCTGCTCTTCTTCCATGTGTGCTCCAATGCTAGTTTGCTTGGATGAGTCGCCAGGAACAAGATTTATCTGCTTAGTGTCCTGGGCCGCTTTGAATTTCATTGGTGGCTCGGCAGATGGCGTGGTAACCACACTCATATCGTTTGGGTCCACCTGCGACTTATAACCTTTTAGTTCTTCCGCGGCACAGGCGGATTCTGCGAAGCCGCATCTCCTTTCTCACATTCTATTGCTTTTTCTCTATCTCCGTACACTGTGATGACCCCTTTTGGTCCTGGTATCTTCAACTGTAGGTACACGTAGCATGGCCTGGCCATAAACTTAGCAAAGGCCGTTCTTCCAAACAAGGCGTGATATGGGCTTTGGAATTTTACCACTTCGAAGCTTAGGAATTCACTTCTAAAGTTCTCTTCTGTTCCAAAAGTTACCCCTAGGGTTATTTTCCCCACTGGCCGTGCGGACCTTCCTGGGACAATGCCGTGAAATACTGTTGACGTGGGCTGCAGGCTGGAATCCTTGAGTCCTAGACGCTGGAAAGTATCGTAGTACAAGATATTAATGCTGCTTCCTCCATCCATAAGCACTTTGGTCAGCTTGTATCCTGCAACGTATGGTGCCACAACCAGTGCCAACTTGCCAGGTTCCCGTACTGTGGCGGGTGGTCGTCGCGACTCCAGGTTACCGCGTATTCTGACCACCTTAACCAAGCGGGTGTTGCTGGTATCACGGCGTTCACCTGCTGACTTCTCCGGCTCAATTTCTCTTCTCTTTTGGAGGTATCGATAACTATTGTGTGATACTGCCCCGTCTGCCTGGGGTTACTCGCCGTGCTGCCCAATATTTGTGTTATGAGCCGCACTAGGGTTTCCTTCATGGGAATTCCCCCCGTTGTGTTGGCTCTCTTCTTTCCACTTTTTGTAATAATGGCATTGCGCCTTGGTATGGTCCGCTGGCCGTCCATCACCTGTCGCATGAAGGTCGCATGGCCGGTTGAAAACTTCTTGCATATTGATTGGACGGGAGCCGTATCCTCGACCCCTTCCACGCTGGCCTCTGAATCCTCCACGCGCATTGGCGACGAGCCCTGAGTGACCATCTTCGCTTTTGCGTTTGTTTTGACTCGCGTTGTTGTGGCTCGTTTGCTGCTGCTGGGGCTTGTTGGAGTTTTTCTTTCCTTTTGCAGCAACCTCCTCTTCTTCTCCGTCTGACGCGTCTCTGGTTTTATCTGAGCTGGCATATTTGTTAGCCGCAGCCATCACCTCGCTGAGGCTCTTGACTTTATCCTTCATGCGACCCAGCTTATGAATCAGCGGCTCAAACTTGCAGTTTTTCTCCATCACCAGGACGGCTGAGCTTGGTGGTATATTATCTGAGGAGTGTATTATTTCTGCCACCCTTTTCATCCAATGGCGACTTGACTCGCCTTCCTTCTGGACACAACGCTCTAAATCTTCTATATTGCAGAGTCGCTTGCAAGTTCCTTGGAAGTTCTTAACGAAGGCATCCTTCAGTTCCTCCCAAGTATTTATAGAGTTGGGAGGCAAATTTTGCAGCCATATGTGCGCTGCTCCTTCTAGCATCATGTTTAGGTAGCGTGCGCAGATCTCTTCAGATGCGTTTAGGATGCTCATGCCCATCTCGTAATTGTTGAGCCAAGTGGTTGGATCCATGCTGGCGTTATAGTTTGCCACCTTGCGTGGCCCTTTGAAATCTTCAGGAAAAGGTTCCGATCTGATCCTTCAGTGAAACACGCCGGTCCCTTGAGTCGCGAGGACAGGGCTGTGGGCGCGCCTGCGGGGTTATCTGCGGGCCGCTTTTGCATCAATGGCATTCGCCTGCGCTTCTGCGACTTGCTCCTGCTGCCTCTGTGCGACTCCTGACACGTCTCTGGTGGCCTGCTTGGACGCTTCTTTCTGCTGTAATCCTGTGATTGGCTGGTACGAGGGGCAGCTGTGCTTCGGCTTCCGCCCTATTGGCTTGTTGCAGGACTGCCGTACTTAGCATCTGAATCGCGCGCCGCGCCTCAGCATTGACCGGGTCATCGCCTGTTGGTACCATCTGAGTCAAGATATTAGCCGCAGCATACATATTATCGACAGGGTTCTGGTAATGGCCCTGTGGGGTGTGAAACCTCCTTGGTTGTTGCTGGGTCTCTTGATTTGTTGGTACCCTTCCTTCCGCAGTCGTCTGGATTCCCGTCCCGCGGCTGGAGTGAGCGGGATTTCCACTGTTGGTTGAGTCGCGCGCAGCTGTGTTTGCGGGTCAACCTGTTGTTGAGTCGCAGCCAGCGCGGCTACTCTCTGCCGCTCCTGTTGGATTCCTTGGTTTATCTGATCGAGCCTGCGGCGCTCTTCTTCCATCCTTCGAACCTCATACAGGAGCTCGGCCCTGGCGGCCTCAATTTCTGTTGCACGGAGGGCGGCGTTCGTGGCTGACACAGGGACAAGAAGTGGGTTGCTTGGGGGTGCCGATGCCTCGGTTTCTCCAGCAGTTCCTGATGCGCCTGCTCCTCCGGCCATGTAAACCGCGACTTGTGCCATCTCTTGATCTGGTGATGATGTGATTTCTGGTGGGTAACCCCAGCAACTTTCTTCAAAGGCAGGTATGATGGACCCAAACTCTTGCGAGTCCATGCTTTCCACGGATTCTTCCCCGTCATCGGCGACTTCTTCTACTGAATCGCCTTCTGGACCGATCTAACGGACCTGCCACCGATGAAGCCGACGAAGACGTTGATGGATCCGAACGGGATGACGTGGCCGGTCTCCAAATAATCTGCTTCCGGCCCCCAGCTTGAATCGTCGATGAGGGGTGTGCCATTGACCGTGATGATACGGCCAACAACAAGATCTTCAGCTCCCTTCATGGATCCTGCGCGGAACGTGACGCTCTTGACCGCAGGCCCCACGGTGGGCGCCAACTGTCGTGGGTTTGTCACGTCAGGTGTCATAGATGACTTCGTAGGTGTGGGATTATGCGAGTCAAGCATCTCCGAGCTTGGGATCGCAGGAACAAAGATCAACACAGATTTACCCAGGTTCGGCCCCCTCAATGTGAGGTAAAAGACCTACTTCCTGCCTACCCTAGATTGGTATTGATATGATAATCGAGGTGTTACAATGGAGGCGATCCGATCTGGTACTCGCCGTATGAGCTAGGGTTTGGGCTTGATAGCTTGACCCGCTCTAAGTCCTGCGAGTCCTCTTTATATACACAGAGGCTCGCTAGGTTACAAAAGGAAACTTCCCCATAAGGAATACATCCACAGAGGCCTACTCGGAGACTACTTGGTCTTCACGTCCTCCGGGATATGTCTTCTAGATCTTTCCCCTTATGGCGGTTCAATATTGGGCTTGCTCCCAAGTGGGCCTTTGTCCGTGCGAGTAATTAAGTCGCACTGGGCCGCGGGTTAATCCAGAAAGTATTCCCCCGACAGTCGCCCCCATCGTGGAGCAAGTGAATGCCCGGCTGCGGCGGGACTGATCCCCTTCGTGTAACCTCTTAGCATTTGTACAATAAACAAAGCCTTCCCAGGCATGTTATGTAATCACTTTGATTGTTAACTCCCGCAATTGCGTGTTCTCGTCGGCGGCCGACCTCCGCCTTTTTCCGGGGGCTAGAGTCTCCGGTCTTAGTTAGGCAAGCACTTCCCTATGTTCCGGGGGTACTCTTACACGCCCCGCGCAGGTCCCGAGAGAGCGCTGGACCGGATCCAGCTGCCCCCCCTCGGACACGTCTCCGCATAAGAGTCACACCGTTCATTGGGGAGTTGTCCCGGCGGAGGCCCCCGGGGCTTGATACCCAGGCAAACCCCCGAAGACCGCATCTCCCCGTTGAACGCCCCTTCTACATGCAGGCCTTGCCGCCTTGACCAGTTACTCCTTCCCCCGGGAAAAGGCAGGGCGACACCGGGTGACGCAATAAGGAACGTGATCAGGGTTGATGTACTTAGCTCGCTGGCCAGGGTTTCCCCCCACGTTTCACTCTTCTTCGGTGTCCGTCACGGCCCCTGGGCCGCCAGCAACGGTGGCCGGCCCGTTCGCTCTCCCAGAGCCTCCTCTCCCTAATCCCTTCCCCCCAGTTCCTACGAGGCATCCGCGCACCCAGTGTCCGAGCACGGGGTTCTTTCGATTCCTTCGATGCCCAATCCAGGTTGGGTTCATCTTGGTTCGAGTGCGTTAGGGAGCCTCCCCCCCCCCCCCCCGGCTCTGGCCTGGGTCGGTGTTTCTCGTGCGGGGAACTGAGGCGTCCGGTAGAAGGGGGAAAATGCGTTGACAGATCTAAACCAGATACATTAGATAGCAAAGGAAAATTATTTTTCATAAAGGATACGGCGGGCTACACAAGGGTAAGCACGTCTTCTTCTCCATCGCCTTCCGCTAGAGTCTTCTACGGCGCCTCCCCACCGGTCTTGACTTGAATCCTCGGGGGAGGGGTGTTCTCACCCCGAAGGTTCACCGTTCCCGAGGCTTCGGCTCCACCGCCACGGCGCCCGTGCGAGTGGGGCAGGCTCGAGCGTAGTGCCCGGGCTCGCTGCACGCGTAGCATGCCCCCGCCGGGCGGGTCGCCCCCGACCCTGTCTTGTGCTTCTTCTTGATAATGGTGAGGTCGCAGAGGACGTGGCATTCACTGGCGTCGTGGGCCCTGGCACTGTGCACCGGGCACCATGGCATGGCCTCGTCTCGCACCCTGCTCCTTTCCTCGCCGGCAGTAACTTCGGGGGGCTCCGCTGGGGGGTGTATTCCCCTGGCCGAGCCGCCCCCAAGCCCCTGCCGCTTGCCTGCTTCAGCGGCGCCTCCGTCGCTGTGGCTCCCTGGCCTCCGCGGAGCGGAGATCATGAGCCTTCCTTCTTCCATCCTGGCGCACTTTTCCGCCAGGGAGTACAGTTCCGTGGTGGTACGGACGTCGCGGCTTCCGAGCTTCTCCAGCATGCGGACGTCACGGACGTTCCTCTAGAACGCCCGGATGACCAGTACGTCCGGTGCGTCAGGGACGTGGCTCAAGACGTGGCGGAACCTAAGGGTGTAACCCCGTAAGGTTTCATCGGGCCTCTGCACCACGTCGTCTAGGTCCAACGATCCAAGGCGCAGATATTTGCCCTGGATCGCCTGCGCGACCCGGGCGGACATATCCGGCCATGATGCCATGGCCCCTTCAGGCAAGGGCTACAGACGGGTGCCCGCAGGCGGAACGACGAATGGGCTATCCCGCTCATCCCCTGCATGCGTGACCGCGGGCGCCAGCCCCCGGGTCCCTGATGGGTCGCGGCGCGGTGCCATGCCAGCTTCGAGTCTCGACGAGGAAGCACGGGCGCCCCTACCTGGCGCGCCAGATGCCGAGTTACGGAACTTGGACACCGAAGGTGCGATCACCTCCTAGTTGTTCGGTAGGAGGGCGCGAGGTGCTCCGACGTCGATCCCCGGAGAACAAGCACGAACACACAAGATTTTACCCAGGTTCAGGCCGCGTCGCCGCGTAATGCCCTACGTCCTGCTTGTCTGGCTTGATTGATCCTCGGCGAAGTTGTACAGGGTGTGTCTTACACTGCTTCCTTCTATGCTCTGGGCCTATCCAAGCTTCTCCCCGGGAAGGTCTCCGAGGTGAAGTCAGCTAGCCCTCGAGCTATGTGTCTAGTAGGAAGTCTCCTCCTCCTGTCCTTGGCCTCGGCCCTCCTTTTATATACCAGGGGTCACCACAAATGGACATTCCATAAGCTTCTCGTCGTGAGGCGGCACACATCGAGCCACTCCGCCAAGTAGCAGCCTCAGCTGTCATCGTGGAGTAGATCATGTCGCGCTGCCCTTCATGCCGTGGGGCCCGCTGGGTCGGAGAAGATGGCCTGTCAGGTCGTATCCAAGGGTCGGGCATCGCGCCGAGCCCTGCGCCTGCTCTGCTTGGACAGCACGCCTTGTCTTGTCGATGCTCTGCCCACGTGGGGCAGCGGGCCTGAGCTGTCCTATCTTCTGACGTCTGCTTCGCTTCCTTCTCTGCGAAGCTACCCGAGGTAGCGGCGCAGGAATCCCTTGCCACGTGCATGGTCCCCGTCCCGGAGGCGGATCCTGGGGACGCCTCCCGCTCCTTTCCCGGAGATTTCCTCCGGGTGCTTTCTTGACCGGGGTGAGTCTTCGGATGCTGCTGCCACGTCCCCCGCCCCGGGACGAGTAACCGGCGCGCCTAGGGTACCCCCTGACTCAGTGCGCCGACACCCTGTCTACGACCTCCTTTAGGCGCTCGAAAAGGGCATGCACCTCGTTGGGATCACCATGCAGGTTGGAGGACCACCCCTTCCAGGAAGCGGGGAGGCCTCGGGAGAAAGCGGGGAGGCCGGGGCCGCCCAGAGACGGAGGAACTTCAGGGAAATAGAAGAAGGAGCGCTGCCAGTCGTCGCAGGCTCCTTTAAGGCGAGGTCGGGATAAATAGAAGGGTGCGGGATCACCCGCACCACCCGGCACTCGAGTTCAGGGTCTCCTTCCCCGGCAATCCTGCCCTGGAGGGTGAAGAGAGAACACCAGAGGCTGAGATGGGCAGGGACGCCAAGGAAGGTCTCGCAACAAGTAATGATGCAGGAGATATGGGTAACACGGTCCGGGGAGAGGTGGTGAAGCTGTATCCCATACATATGAAGAAGTGATCGGAGGAACGGATGCACCGGAGGGGAAAGGCCCCGCTCCAGAAGAGCGACAAATAACACGCATTCATCATGGGATGGACGCGGAGCCACCTCCCCCTCCTCTGCTATCCGCCAATAGGATCCACCGGAGCGCGGAAGATAACCCACGGAGGCGAGAAGATCCAGCTCGCTGCATGTCAGCTCCGAGCCACGCCACGGGAGGTCCCCCTCCCCCGAAGACGCACGGAGGATGCAGTTGCCGTGCGGGGGGAAGGGGACGGGCCTGCCGGCGAGAAGAAGGGAGGAGTCATGCCTCTGGCCTCCCACGAACAGAGGCGGGAGGACTGCGGAACCGGAAGACTGAGGGCCGCTGGACGAAGAGGAGCGCTCGGAGAGGGGCATGGCGGTGGAGGAGCAGAAGGACAAAGTCCAGGCAGGGGGGGAGGAGAGACGCATTTAAGGATGAGGGAGTACGCAGGCGCCTCCTCCCCATCGAGAAACGAAGCCAGCTCAACAGACGCATCATTACCCAAGAGCCTCCCCCATTGGGGGGAAGAAGGCGGAGGTGACGGCCCCTGGTAACGGCTCCACGTGGGCGAGAACACCGGCGGACGCGGCCATGCGTCATTTATCCAAGGGAACGGAGGGGCGGCTCTCCCACGCCTCGAGATAGGGGCACCCTGTTGCTGAGGTCAGCTCCCGGGCCTAAGGGCGCCCGGGGGCTACTGTCGGCATTCGGGATCCAGGGGCCCCCAGAGTCCCGGAGAAGGAGGACCCGCCCCTCGGAGCCAGAAGCTTCGGCGCCCGGAGGCCTAGCGGGCCATCTCTCCCCGCCCCGGGGAAACAAGCAAACACGAGGCGTACCACGCGGCGGGAGGTTCCTGCGTGGCCCTCCAGATGAATGGCTTCGCCAAGAAGGAAGTACAGCAGGCGACCGAGACAAGATTGCACGGGCCTGCTGCCCGATGCAGCCAAGACATTGACAAGACCAGACCCGCTGCCTCAGTGGGGCCGGCGCGGAGCTCGGCATGATGCCCGGTCCGACGATAAGACCGACCAGCCGTCATGTCCGGCCCGACGGGTACCGTGGCATGGAAGGCAACACCGCATGGACGGTGCCACGACAACGATTGAGAAATGCCACTTGGCGAAGCAGCTCGACGTGTGCCACCCCGTGGTGGGGAAGCTTCTGGAGTAGCCACTTGTGGTGACCCTTTGAGTATAAAAGGAGGCCCAAGGCTACGGGAAAAGGGGGTGAACAAGACTTCCTACTAGACATATAGCTCGGGGGCTAGCTGACATCACCTCGGAGACCTTCCCGGGGTGAAGCTCGGATAGGCCTTGAGCATAGAAGGGAGGATTGTAAGCCACACCCTGTACGACATCATTCACCATCAATCAAGCAAGACAAGCAGGACGTAGGGCATTACGCGACGACGCCGCCTGAACCTGGGTAAAATCTTGTGTGTTCGTTCTCGTTCTCCGGGGACTGACGTCGGAGCACCTCGCGCCCTTCTACCGAACAACTAGGAGGTGTTCGCACCTCCGGTGTCCGAGTTTCGTAACTCGACAAAAGCATCTACTAGTACCGGAGAGCATGCAAGATCATAGATATATAGATAAAATATGAACAAACTTGATCTTCGGATGGACAAGATGATCATGTTAGGCATTTCACAAGATCCAAAGATTATAACACAAGGAGGAGAGACAACCATCTAGCTACTTCTATGCACCCGTAGTCCAATGGACAACTACTCCCGCATCAGTCCGGAGGCGGGCATGGTGGTGTAGATCCCTCTGGTGATGATCTCCTCCTCCGACAGAGTGTTGGGAAGAGTTTCAAAACCCTGCCGAACTAGGGTTCACGACGATGGCGGCCTCGGATATATTTCTGAAATTTTGATCAGTACTTAGGGTTTTCGGGGATGAAGTAATTTATAGGGGAAGAGGCGGCATCACGCGAGCTCCATGGGGGCACATGGGCTAGGGGCGCGGCCCACCTCCAGGTCGCGCCTGGAGGCCGTCCCCCCTCCAGGTCGCGCCTGGAGGCCGTCCCCCCTCCAGGTGGGTCCACTTCAGCTGCTCTTTGGTCGGTGCCTTCAGTCCATTGCAAAAATAATTCCATTAAAGTTTCGTCCAGTTCCGAGAATATTTCCCGACTAGCTTTTCTTTTAAAAAAAACAGGAAACAAGAACTCGCACTATGATATCTTGTTAATAGGTTAGTCCTTGAAAATGCACAAAAATGATATTAAACTACTATAAAGCATGTAGCATTTGGTATAAAATAAGCAGGGAACATCAAAAATTATAGATACGTTTGAGACGTATCACCCATCTATAACTCGCCAAGGTCAACGGCCTTTGTATTGATCTTGTAGCCACTAAATGAATAAAATTTGAGGAATTTTTGTCTACAACATCTACGACTGAAACCTGATGACGTCCAGAACAAATAAACTCCCTTCTTTATCCTTGAAAGTGAGATTGTCGTGAAATCGTGAAAACTATCTTTAGACACGGAATACCGTCTCGAAATAAAGTATCGTGGCAGAGTACAAGGGCCTTGCAAATAGGGAGGCTAAAGTTATATGGGTAGAGTCGTTACTCAAAGAAGTCGGAGTTTCGCAGCAGCGTATCCCCATTTTGTGGTGTGATAATCCAGAGACTACATACCTGACATCAAATCCGTCTTCCACACTCGAACTAAGAACATTGATATTAATTTCTATTTTGTGTGAGAGCGAGTTCACTGTTGGCGCTCTAGAGGTCTGGTTTAGCTCCACGGATGATCAGTTTGTTGATGTGTTTAAGATACCAGCTACGTAGTAGATGTGAGACCGACTCAAGACCAATCTAAACCTTGTTTACAAAAGTTTAGATTGAGTGGATGTGTTAAGATCGGCTCATGTATAGAGTTTGTATTATGTCTATACGTGTGTACGGTCTCCTAAGATATAAATAGATCATGTGGTAGCCTTAGAACCGACGCAACACTAAACCCTAATATCTCAAACTCATACATGTACGTGAACACGAATCCCAAAATGGGTGGTTTCATATATATGTGCCGGTTTTCGAAACCTAGTGGCATGTGACGGTTTGCGTATGAGAGTGATGACAAACCCTAGAGGTCGGTGACGTTTAGAGCATGTTGTCATCCATTTACAGACCGGACGGGGCTCGCATAGATCCGTGACGGGAAAACCAAAGTCATCAAAGCGAGTCACGATCAGTCACATAATCGCTATGTGTGGCTATGAACATGTCTTACTGACCGCTTCCGCCAACTTAACGAACTGGTACCCATGATCTGCCTCTCAAAAACTAAGGATCATTGGGATGTCATTGCTTGAAATCGACAACTCTAGTTTAGAGTTTGTTACTTTATCATCTCAACTGCTCACTTGGTTGTCTTCTTTCTCCCTCGCGACTAGCACACCTGTCGGAATGGATAGGGTTTATTTGTACTAGGGTTTATTTCCCACCCTCCACTATGCATGGTCTGGTCAGAGTTGTATATGTAATCCTAACTATGAAATCTAGTGTTGTCCTCTATGTTGTCTACTTCTGTCCACTTCTGTAATGAGATTTTGCGACTAATTCAACTGCTTGTGGCGGCGAGGCAAAGGATTGCGGCTCAAAGTGTGTCTTCCTCGATGTGGATGAATGTCTTCCTCGATGTGGATTACACAATGTTGTGGACAGGCTGCCAGGTGAAGATGTGGGATGACGATATAAGAGAAGCGCAAGGGAGATTGAGCGTTATTAGGGAAGCCTTTTCAAGTAATCCGGAGATATGTTTTGAGCGAATCATTAGGGGAGCTTTTTCCAAGTCATGCAGAATTAATGAGTGATATGTTTGGATGTGATGTCTGCTAGTGGAGAAACATGGACAACAAATGGTGTTTATAATGTTGATAACTTGCATGTTTGACAATCATAAATGTATGTTGGTGGGGCTTTACTTTAGAAGACATATACGTTTCAATCTGCTACTCTTTTTTAATCTTTTTCTCAACACCTTGCCAACAAATAGTAGTAAACCATCCAGATAGAACTACAGTAATAAGATAGCTTAAACGTGCATCTTACACAGCAGCACAAGATAAAAGTACAAGAGACCAATTATTGGCCGACAAATAGTTCAAAAAAACCTAAGCACGCCCATCAATGGGATAAAGTGCGAAACAAGAGGTTCCGTTTGATACAATAGAACTACAGTAATAAATGTGCATCAATGGTAGTCAGCTTAAACGTGCATCTCACGCAGCAGCACAAGATAAAAGTACAGGAGACCAACCATTAGCCGACAAATAGTCCCAAGAAATCAAAGCACGCACATGGGAGGAACAACAGGCTTGTTTTAAGACCATCTATAACAACATGAGACTACAGCAATGTAAGGCTCCACAGCACACAACCCTGTCCGTAATGGTTACGGCCTCCCTCTGCCAAGGGCAAAACCACGAGTGCCATCAGGCATGTGTGGGCCGAGAGGTTGTTTGCTGGCCACTGGTAGTTGCTGCTCAGTTTTGATGGGCTGCTTGTTTAGCGGCATGCTGACTGGATAAGTGCCACCACGGTTGATAACCTGTGATAGTTGCTGCCATTGTGATTGTGGTGCTGATTGTTGTTTTGTTGATGGTACGTTCGCACTCGGCCTCTGGCATGACCATGGCCTTTGCCACTCTTTGGACCTTCTTTGCCATTGGAGTTCTCATCAAACTGTACAATATCAGCGTGGTAAGGTACATGTGATTAAATCCAGAACAAGCACTAAACCCTATTCTTAGTCAGGACTGTATAACAACATATGCAACCAAATCCAGAACAAGTAGTACCCTATCCTTGGATCTTCTTTGCCATTGGAGTTCTCATCAAACTGTACAATGTCAGGGTGGTAAAGTAGACGTGATTAAATCCAGAGCAAACACTAAACTCTATTCTTAAAACAGACTGTATAACAACATATGTAACTAAATCCAGAACAAGTAGTATTATACTTGGAATGGAAATTCAATTACAGTTCCTAACATGGTTTTGAGTCGCTGATTAGTCGCTGACTAATCACCAAGTCGTTTCTCAAAAACAGAGCGACTCGCGACTAATCAGGCAACTATACAGCAACTTTGGTCGACTATACAGGTGAGGATTGGCGACTCACTTTGAGTCGCGACTCAAAAACCATTCCTAGCATGAAACGGCAGTTTCCAGAGGTTCCAGCTTCCTGGTAATTCTTTAATTTTTTTGGGAAGAATATTATGTCTGCTGCTTCAGATCCAAGTGGGATTTAAATTTAAAGTAAGCTTGGGTTGTGCTAGGTAAACTACAACTAGACTCCTTACCAAGTGCTCTGGCAATACATCTGACAGTTGAAAGGATCCTTCAAGTTGTCTCTCATTTGATTGGTTTGAAGTGGAGACATCTTCCTCGCAGTTTACATCAACTTCATGTGCTCCATTTTTTCCTTTCACCGACCCCTTTGTCTACATCCAAATTATAACAAAAATATTAGTACCGAAAGCCGAAGATATTATATTTGGAAATTACATAGGAAGGATAGCACTTCACGACATACATACAATCAATTTAATGTGATCTATTTTTGCAACAGACACTATATAGATTTTATGAAAGACCAACCATCAAATATATTGACATGCACACCCAATAGAAAACATAAATTCTTATAGATGGTGAGAAGATCATTGCCGCAATACCACTACTGCACTCCGTATTTATGTCATTTATGGCAAGAAAAGTCATTTATGTAAAACAATACCACTACGGCACTCCGTATTTACAAGTTAGCTGCAGGAAGGGTAAAGACGAAAAGTGAGATAACAGACTAGTGGCATATGCATAAATAGCAGAAAAGCAGTGCCAAATTCATAGTTCTGAAATGAAGTAGTGACTCCTTGGTTGCTGACCATGCAAGTATTCAGGAGCCGTACTCTAAGCCCATTTCTCCAGTTCTTTTCATCATTTAGCTCCAGAATCTGCATGAAATTAATAATAAATCAAGACAAAACACGGTGCAAAAATTATGTTGAGGAATTCAAAACCATGTAGCACATACTGCCTTCTCAGCATCCTCATGAGTCTCGTACTCCACAAAAGCATGCAGCTAGTTTCAAGGAAAAAAATCAATTTGTTATTCAATGAATTAACATGAATTACTGCCTACTGTAAACACAAAAGTATACAGAAAAATTATTGGGAAAAGCCAAGGTTCAATTAGGAGTAAGCCTAGGCATACTTAGGCGTGCATAATCGCTGAGCGATTGCCTTGCACCTTGCAGTGCGCGCTAGTGGAGCTAGGCAGAACGCTTAGGCCTACCGACACACACGGAGGTGGAACTAGGCAGGAGGAAAGCAGCTCCTGAGCGTCGGGAGGATGGCCGGCGTGAGAAGAGAAATTGGGCGTCGGAAGAGGGGTAAATAGAGCACCTAGCCCTTAAGAAACCTTGGAAAAACAGGAGAATTTTCAAACAAAAATATATTGCACCCTTTTCAACAGTAACTATTGAATATATTCAAACAACATGGATAAATCTTGATATGGCTATGTCAACCCCTTCATGATCCAATTAGGTGGAAATTGATTAGACCATCTTCTAGCTAAGTATAGTTAATTTCTGAGGGCATGCAAGGGGAATACAAGAATCACTGTTTGTTCAGATTACTGTGTAATCATATTATTTGCAAAGACAGACTAGCGTAATCCCTGACACCCAATAGCGTAATCCCTATATATTCAAATAGCAATAACAACTTCAACTGAAATTTCCAACTTAAAACCGCCTTTACAACACCTAGAGATGCTTAAAGGTCCCAAACTGGGTTAATGTTCTGCTATACTTTTTGTCAGAGTATAAAGGAGCAAACAAAATTGTCTATCAGAGAAAAGCATGATGCACAAACAAACAGCAGAAAACTGATAAGTGAACTATAAGATGATACTAAAATGTACAATAGGGTGCATTGACCCCATGCCTTAAATGCAAGGATGAGGCAACTAATAAGAGATCAAAAAATCTACAATAGGGATGCGCTGTAGTACCCCATGCATCAACTTTAAGTCTATTAGATTCCTCGGAGACGTTGCCTACTTCTGATTTTAGTAACGAAAATACAAAGTCAGGTAAGACAGCTGTGCAACATGGTTCAAATCAAGACTTGGAACAGAGGTAGATTTTGTAGTTACACTGGACAAGTCAGTAAAAGGATGCAGCTATAAGAGACAGTCCTCCCAAACTTCTCTTACTGCACCACTTGACCATGTGCTTTACAATACAGGGCACTGCTTTACCTGGATTTCATGAAAGAGTTCATGAAATCCTGATAGGGAATTTTAGGGCACGGATCTCATCATTAGTCCACTGGATTTGATATGTTCAGGTCGGTTTTAATGATATTTTCGTAGAGATTTCATGCTAGTTCTGAAAACTAGAGAACCTTGGACAAACCTTAGAAAGTTTACTTTGACTAACCCAATACATGGTAATTTGGAACAGAGGCAGTACGTTAGAATATGTAGGACGACTGTTCTGGAATTCCTCAGTGTTGCAACAACAGTTCTCTTATTTTTTTCGTAATAGCTGTTTCTAGCCACTGTACTAAATGTAAACCACATAATGGGTAGGTTGTTTCTCAGTTTTTTTGTATTGACATCAATTATTCAATTTGGATACGTTTAACAAGGGTGATGGAGAAGAAACTGAAACATCCAGATGAAAGACGCAGAGGTGATTTGGAGCGAAGTTAGACGTACTAACAGCTAGTATACCTCAGTGATTGATAGCTTGGAATAACTTAGATACTCACAGTGCATATGATGTCTATCAATTTTGAGCCTTAGTGACATTGCCTAGTCAAGTTGCTCCTGTTTCACTTCTTGCTACCTCATGAAACTGCTGCACCCTTCCACGTATGGTTTCAGGCAACGTTATTTTAAGCGTACCCTTACACACGCATAAGCAGAAAAAGACTAAAAGAACAAAGCGGAGCCCTTCCGCTCAGATTTCGGCCTGAGCGAGAGAAAAAGCGCTAGGCGGTGCTCAGTCCTTGTGCCACCCGCCAGATCTCCCTCCCCCGCACGTCCTCACCCCTCTCCACGGCTCCCCCTTGTGCCACCCGACTGATCTCCCCTCCTCGGCTCACGCGAGCTCACAGGAGGAGGCAGTGGTCGACGCATCCGGGTGATGCAAAACAGGAAGCACACTCGCCTACGTGTGTGAGCTTGTGTGTGGACTGTGGAGCATGAGCGTGGTGAAGCTTGGATGTGGATTGATCAGGGCATGTCTGCTGTGTTGCATTGGTGTTGGAGGAGGCGTTGTGTTGGGAGCACGAAGGTTTGTTGTGTTTGTGTGTGAAGATAGAATGGGGGCGGGTGTAGCATGGTTTGCAAGGCGGTAAGGCGTCCTAAGGCGGAGGGGGGGTTAGGGTGGCACCTTATCGCCTGAGCCAACGCTTTAAGGGGGTCGTTTTCTAAGGTGGAGGGGCGGCGCCTTAGCGCCTAAGCGTCACCTTAGGGACGCCTTAAAAACCATGGCGTGTAGAATTGCAAAGTAGCCAGTGCTAGCTAGGGCAGCGATGTGCCGCTTCGCTCGTGTGCGTGCTGGGGCGTGAGTGCTGCGTTGGTCTGGATGGGCCGGGTGGTGGCCGACTGGCTTTTCTTTTCTGTCTAGAATTGCTTGCCTATTTCTTGTATGTACCGTTCCCTATAAAACGCTTAAGCAGCGCTTAAGCTCTTAAACTTTAATTTCTCAGAGCGGTGAGATCTCTTAAGCTTTAATTCCTCTGACCGGTGCCTCACCGTTCGCTGAGCACTTTTTTGAACCTTGGTTTCAGGTGATACACGAAGAGCATAGCCATCACGTGGGTATGGCCGTATGGGAACTAGGGTTGCACACACTTGGCAGCTCCATATTGGTTTAAGTTCTAGATGTTCAGGACTGCTAAAATTGGCTTTAGTACATCAGACAAGAAGGATACTGTAACACCCTTATGCAAAATAAACCTTGGCCTCACTGTGTTATCATTTGAGGAATGTCGCTTATTGTGTATGCATTATGATTTTTCCATTCTCTACATGCATTCCTGCTTACTGGAATAGCACTGAGAGGTCTTGGATGTTTCATGCATGTGAACATGGATGCTCGTAGGGGTTGCATAACAGAATAGCAAGATTCATGATCAATGGCAACACATTTATCTTCTGTTAATACGTCAATTTTCAAAAACAGAAAATAAGCTCACTGCCCAAAGAGTTATGATTTCGTAACTACTGTGTTCCACAGATCCACGAGACATGTTCAGGTTATGCCCTTACAGCAGGCTCATCTATTACAGCAAATAGATTCAGTTTTGAGTTTCTTGCAGAGGTTCTCAAAACATAACATGTACCTGTTACAACATTCGGAGCCAATGCAAAAAGAGATAGAACAAAGGAGACCAGGTGTAAGGGTCTAATCTCCATCCTGATACATTTTTGTGTAAATTATTTTGTATTAAGTCAGGACCTTAATTTACAGAATAGAATATTGGATCAAGCAAGTCTAATGCATTAAGAATAATTCCATGAGAACATGCAAGTTAATAGTACTGAATACCCCACATTATAAAAGAAGCATTCACATCGTGATTACCTTGTTGGCAAAAAGCATATCTAGCTTGGCAGATCTATTAGTAGCAGGACCAGGGCCGTTTGGAGTCTGAGGATAGCATGTACGAATTGTTTTCACACTGATACATGACAAAACCAAAACATTTTAGTATTTATCTGGTTCTTTCTTGGGGAAGGGGAAATACATGCTCCCATGAACCCTACCTGCCAACGGATGAAAAGATCTTCATAAGATTCTGGTAAGAATGATCACCAGGAAGATTCTCTGCGACAACAATTCTGGGCTACAAGAGAGAGGGGGGCAACTGAACCAGCATCCATTATATAAAATTACAAAATGAAACAATATATGTGCAAAGACATTCATGAATACCTGGAACTCCTGCATATCAGATTCAGTAAATGGATGCCGGCGTTTTACTTTTTTTCCATCACTACTTACAATCTAGAATGTAAAGGTTGTAAGTAGAAACACGTATACGTATTTTATGCTAAGAATACAAGTAGATACTTGCCATAATTTTACTCTTTTTTGAATGAAAATAAGTTATCACTACAGAAAACAACCTATATGTATCTATCTCGCCACGTGGAAAAACTTACAAGTTTTGATGAGGTACGGAGAGCTGCAGCAAGCATTGTGTTATTATGCACTAAAGCTTTTATTTTCTTGAAGCCAGCAATAACCGATATTGGCACTGCATTCAGGGAGATAACATGTTACTCGCCACACATACGTTAGTTGGAAGATCCTAAACAAATTCTTACGATTTGAACCAAAGAAAAAAACATGAAAGCCACCTTAGATCATCTCCAGGCGCACCCCCCAAAGCAATCCCCAAAGATGCATTGGGTTGCCACCCACAGTGGCACCCCCATCTGTCCGTCCCGACCCGATTTTTGTCCGAAACCCAGAGCGGGCTTCCAAACATGGGGGCAGCCTGGGGGGCGCTGTCGACAACGCCTGGAGAAGCCATCCTGGCCCACTTGCCATAGACACGGGCTATACCAACCGCATTAATGGCGCCGTGCAGGAGGCCGTTTGGCGTTATGGCAGCCACTATGCCAGGCGATTCCCAAGGCAACGCTGTGGCCAGCACCTTTTACACGCGCATGCATTGCACTTTCTCCACTTGTAACATTAACGCTGGCGCTCTGCCCCTCAGCCAACCCCCGGTTTATAAACACGGACCTCGCTGCGGTGCGGACTTCAACTTGCTCGCCTGCTCCTCTCCAATCTCCTCCCCTCGCCGGCAATCTCCACACCGCCGCTAGGCCGGCGGTTCCAGCGTGACGTTCCCGGGGGATGGGGGAGCATCACCCTCGCTCAGGTGCGCCATTTCCACCCCTGCTCCGCCCACTGGACTTCAGCATGTCCAAGGGGTGGGTGACTAGCGTGGGCTGCCTCGCCGTGCCGCTCATTCCCAGAACGAGATGACAAAGGCGTAGCAGCTCCTCCCCGAGGCGACAACTTCCAAGCATGGAACGACCGTTTCTTGCACGAGCGCAACGCCCAGCTAGCAAGGCGCATTGAGGCTGCCGCGATACAACGCCAGCGGGTGGAATTTCCACTGAGAGGCGACTGGCCACAGTGGACAGCAACATTGAGGCTGCTCGTGCGCACGCCGCAACCGGGAGCCCCGACCCCTTGTGGCTGCTTCCACCGGTGTGGTGTGGCAGCAGCTGCACAAACGACTGCCACCAGTTCGGGGAGGTGGAGGCGGCAACGTCATCCGCTCAGGATCACCTCACCACGAGGTGGCCCGGTGATCCGCAACTTTGGCCCGGCGATGTCGCGGCCTATCGTTCCCCACCGGGCGGTCACCTCTACCTACGTGGGCCGAAGCAGGTTGTGAAGGAGGTACCGGTGAAGGTGGTGCACGAGGGCTACCATGTGCCGTCGCCAACGACACGCACACCAGCGACTCCCCCGACTTGAGCTGGGCTAGCGTCGGCCACAGAGCTTTAGGTGACTCGCCAGGCTTCATGAAGACCATCAGGACGAGGAGTAGGGTTTAGGGTTGTCCGTTTTATATTTCATTCAAACTGGTGCGGTGCGGCTATGGGCAGCACCCCACATTCTTTCGAACAAGTGTTTGGGATCCCCCAAAGCTGAGGCAATTTGAAGAGTGTCGGACAAGAGGTGCTGGTGGAGATGCTCCTATAACTATGAGTAACAGATAGGTTCTTCAACAACATCAACATCAAAGTATTTTGTCCCAAGCAAGTTTGGGTAGACTAGATCTGAAACCCAGCAGAAACGTAGGAAAACCTCATCAGTGCATCTGGGCGATGATGTAGCGTGCCTCTTGCCCACTTAACACCATACCGGGTTCTGATATGGCGAGTTGCGAAGAGGGTTACAGCCCAACAGCATTCTGTTGAGTTTCTTAAACCATAGGAATGGCTGTTTTTTATGTTGGCTCCCAAGCCTATCACAACCCTCCTCCTTTATTACTCGGGCTTGGGACCGGATATTCCTAAAAGGCATAGGCAGAGTATGAGTACAAGCATAAGCTGCATCTAGATGGAACAGAATGAGCATCTATGCCTTCTCTGCCTTTCTAGTAAGCAAATTAACAATTTGATAATTACAATGCCATTTATTACAGTAAAACTTGCAAAAAATGTGTACTCCCAACAATTGTGATTGGTTTCGAAGGAACAAACTACAGGCATAAACACATTAACAGATTCAATATAAATTCGGATCCAAGTTACTGAAAAAAGTAGATCAAATGTAAATATGCAACTTACCATATCCCTGAGGATCCTTGGTAATAAATCTCATCAGATGTTCCGTAGTAGCCAGGTTTATGTCACTGAAATAATACTCCACCTAGAAAATTCCAACTGTAAAGGTAAGAACAGGCAAAAGCAAAATAAAAGGGAACAGAACACGTAGAGAACACTATTGTTGATCACTGCCCAGGTGTTATCTACCGATAAAAAAACAGGATCATCATTGTTGCAAAGACTTAATTTCAAATTAAATGCATTCCAGATAAGTACCATTTCTATAAATTAAATGCATTGTTGCGAACACGTAGAGTACCATTTCCTGAAAAGTAATTTGTTAACTGATTTACATAAATACGCATTGCTATACAACTATACAAGGAAAATATCTCCAATATCGACATTGCACCACCTGAACTACCTCCGAGACAAAATAGAAGTCCTATCAAACTATAAATCGGTAACCATTCAACACAGATACAAGAATATTGCCAAGGGAAAGAATCGTTGCATCATTTCGACCTTCTTAAGCCAAGGGACGATATTATAGTTTTTCACAGTAGGTAAGATCCCCAGGTGTGTTGTGAACAAAAGAAATATACGTGTTCAGCATTCTCCTTGTGCTAAAAATAAAAATAAAAGGGGTTTAGTTATCTACCAACCAATCACCCAAAATTGTGCCTACTTTTGTAAATCTGCCACTGATAGTCTGAAAGATGCCATTACAATATAATGGAAAGGTTCTGAGTTTTGCCAATACCACTATGTTTCCTCCCATGAATCCAGCATATTTTATCACGATGCCAAGTTCGTGTACCTAATTATGAAGTAAGCCACACAAATGAATCTATTGTCTTCACAATATTCTCTCATCTCAACTATGTCTACCTAATCCCACGCAGCCCTGCAGTCTGGCTATCTTTAGTACGGCATTTATCTGCTGTCACGGTTCACAACACATACTGATAAACTGAGGCGCATTTTTTATGATTGAGGTGAATAACAAAGCAACCGTTATTATAAATAGTACTTTGTTTCCTTTTTCCTATTGTCATATCTTGAAATTATGCTGCAAACTAAGAAACAATCAGAGTGATTCAACCAATTCCAGTAAAACTGATGCCAGAAAAACTAACTAGGAATGCTTAACACAATAGGAAATACACAGTAACTACAAAATCAAGCTGATCCAAGAAAATAGATTGACCAGAAAGGGCCCGTTATGATGCACTGAATTGTTCCTATGTCACTCCCACGTTTCTACTTCACGAAGAGGAAAGAACCCTTCTTGGTTACTCCGAAAAAAGTCAATCCCAAGCAAAAAAAATAGCAGGTATGTATTTCTAAAGCTGAGATCAACAGCAGAATACAATTTACTGATGTACTCACTTAACCAACACATATCCATCTCCAAAACAACATTACTCCCCACACATAACTGGACATGTTGCTGCTATGAAACATCAAGTCGATCCTAATGTTTGCGTTTGTTCAAAATCACAGTTAAAAAAAAGCGACACCTACCTGCTTGGTAATCTTCCGCGACACCTCATCCGCAAACCCGTCCATCGTAGACGGCTCAGCCTCCGCCGCTGGCGCCGTGCGCTCCAATTCTGGCTCCGGCTCTTTGGCGGCAAATCCACCGCCAACCCTCACCGGCGCGTAGAACTCGAACGTCGGGGAGGCGGGGGCACCGCGAAGAAAGCCGCACGAGGCGGCGGTTGAGGCGCTGCGAACACGCGGAGCACCGCCCGTGGTGGTGGCACCACAGCGGCGACCCATGGCACGAACTCCGGCGCCTGCGCGTTGAGGCGGCTGTTAGAGCCGCTCCTCTGCAGGCTCCCAGGCAGCTCCGGCGCCTCAACCACGAACCACCCGGCGGCGATCTGGTCGGGCACCTCCTGCTGCGGCATCAGAGTTATGGTTTGGGCGGTAGTAGCAATATGGCAACCACTACTAGCTAGAGAGCAAGAGGCAACAGTGAAGCTTCCTCTAGTAGTAGTGGCTGCGCGCGGTGGTGCGACGAGAGCTTGGATAGTGGCGGGCGGAGAAAGGGATTTCTCAAAAGGTAGGGTTCCGGTGAGGTCGGTTTATATATATGCGCTGACCATCGCGGGGTTCTTTCCGCGGCACTAGTAGGAAAACGCCTTTTAGTGGCGGGTTGGGCTAAGTTAGTGGTTTGTTTCTATCCTTCTTTCGCTTCGCCATCAGTTGGGCCGCACGGTACAGCTGGCCATCCAGTGTCGACGTGTTTCGCCTCCGTGGCTATCTACAGCGTTCTTTGATATAGCTTTCCTTATATATAGTGGTTTCAGCCCGTGTTTTGCTAGTGGATTTTCTTCTTCTTGATTTGATATGTTCTTCTTGTGTTGTTCGTGGCTTTGTTTTTATTTTAGCTTTTTTGCTAGTGGATTTTCTTCTTCTTGATTTGATATGTTCTTCTTGTGTTGTTCGTGGCTTTGTTTTTATTTTAGCTTGTTTTAGGTCTGATATGGCAAGAGACTTTTTATCCCGACATAGATGGCAGCATAATTTGTGAATTGACCCTTCAACGTTCTTACAATTTCTAATCATGATATGTAATTCATCTTTTTTAAAAATAAAAAAGAGGTTTCGAACTTCAGACTTGTTTCAGCTCAGCTGTGTTCACATTGTTATGCAGAGGCTACGTGTAATGTTTAAACCTTTTATGTACTAACCCTTCCTTTATCTTGCGAACAAGGTAACACTGCAATAAATAAATTTCATCTCAAATGGAGCGGATGCATTAACTTGCTGGTAACTTGAGCAATGATGATTAAAACAAAGACATGAACACAACAATTACAACGGTGAGGCAAGGAATTTTTTGTCAAGATGAAATGCGTACTACTACAAAAAAAAAACTTCGTTCCAAACAAAATTATTCAGGTCAATCCCGAGCTTGTAAAAGCTGAACAAAATGGTGCAACCGTGCACATCTCAGATGGAAAACCAGAACCGTAAGAAGTTGTTATCAGTTTAAACTTCTAGAGAACCCAGATAGGGGGTTTGGTACATGTCTTGTTCAAGATGAGGAACAGGCACTTCATGAAAGGGCTTTCTGCACCTCAACGGTAACTTCCTTTGGTGGCTTCTCTGCATGAAGATTTGCCACTAAGCCATTCTTCGAGTAGTATTCAATCACCTGAGAGAGCCAAACAATTTTTAAAGCAGATAATATTGACCGAATAGAAGCTGCTTTGCTGCATGCAAAATAGTAAATAGACACTAATGCAGCTGAAGAACTGGATAATAACGGAACAACACTTCCATACTGAAAAAAGATCTGAACAATACATAGTTGGTTAAGAAAACATACTGGTTCAGTCTGTATGTGGAAGGCTTCAAGCCTTGATTTCAAGACCTCAGCTGTGTCATCTTTCCTTTGAATTAAGGGCTCCCCAGAAACCTTGGCGAGAAAAAGAACAATCTGATATCAATGATTCTTTGAAAAATAGCAATTGAAGCAAAATATATAGTACATAAGGAACTTTAATTGCAGATCCACATATCTTGTGGATAAAGCATATGGATCTTAAAGGAAAAAAAAAAAAGAGATTATGCCTTGAGCACAATCAAAGATCCATGTCAAGGATGTATATTTTCTACTTGCTGCAAAAATATGGCAATGTTTTAATTTATGACATTTTCAGAGTGCATACTGCAATCAAAGAAGAGGAAATATTGTGTTTGACAAGACGTCCATAAAAGTCAGAACACGGGCATGTTCAACTGTTTAAGCAGACCATAATAATATCTGGCAAACTAGAAAACTCATCCTCACAACATAATCCTTTTCCAAAATCGAATCATGCAAATATGACATATGCAGGCACGACCAAGTATTATGTATTTGACTTACATCATCAATCCCGGGAGTCTTAGGAGGAGCAAACTTTGTATGGTAAGATCTACCACTGGATGGGTGTATCCAACGACCAGTAATTCGTTCTTCCAAAATTGCATCATCGATTGCAAAGTTCAGAACCTTGTCAACCTTAGCACCTTGCCTTGCCAACATTTCGTCGAGCTGCAACCAAAGTTCAATGTAACCATGAGGAGAAAAAACTAATATCCCTCCCAATACATAAGTAGTTATTAATCAGTATAAATAGTCGTTATCACAGAAATCTTTTCAAAGTGATGCATATTCGTAAAGAACCTAACCTTTTGTGCTTGAACAACAGTTCTAGGGAAGCCATCAAGGATAAAACCTTTCTGGCATGAAGGTTTCTTCATGGCTTCATCAATGATCCCAACAACTAAGTCATCAGAAACAAGCTCTCCCTAAAAAATATCAAAAACAATGTAATCAACCAAAGAAGTTTCTGTTTTTTTTTAATTATTACTTTCGTATTTTTTAAGCACTACCTTGTTCATAGCTTCTTTAGCCTTGATCCCGAGAGGAGTCTTAGCAGCCACAGCTGCCCTCAGCATATCACCAGTGGCTAAATGGCACAAGCAATATTCATCCTTAATAAGGGGAGACTGTGTTCCCTTTCCAGAGCCAGGCGGACCTACAGAATTCATAAAACTTGTATGTCAAATTGCCCCATCCATAGTGCAATCTAGAATATAAGAAGTGGCACCATGTGTTCAGAATTTAAGATGAACCAGATAATTAAGGTGGTCCAATAATATAATTCTGCATGTGCTTGTTGCTGTCTGCAATAGCACCGTAAGTGTATCGCCGCCTCACCTCTCCTAAAACAATCATACGCTTGTACATACATTGCTGATGATAAACGAAAAATGGTAATAAAGGAGTTAATTTGATATTTGCAGTATCACTCAGTTTGAAGAATAATAGAGACACTGGATCCAGGGAGAAGTGTAACAAAAAAAACGAAGGAAATCATATTCATCGAAATTACAATATTTAATCTATTTCTTTACTCATATGCACAAAATTGAACTTTTCTTACCAACCATAAAAGGCTTTCACATTGTACCAAATGAGTATGCACCTCTCATTTCTTATTTTTTATCTTCAACAAACTTTCATAGATGAAAAATACTCAAGATATTTCAATCACTACGATAAGAAAAGCCCATTTTGACACAAATCGGGTAATATGGAAAATAAAGAGAGAATTCTTCATATATGCAACAACTGAACTTGGAACGCTTCCTAATTTGTTAGTAGTGTGTAAAGCAATTAAAACGGACCTTCATGTGAAAAACTATATCCTTGTTGTGAAAATAAGCCAACTTCAGACATGCCGAGTAGAAACAATTCATATAGGCCAAAAATACCATATCTAATTTCCGTTGACCTACAATTTCCTTCCATCTATCAAGAAACGCCCAACCGATTCACGCAGGCAACATATAAAACCGCAATTCGACAAGATCTTGACACAGCATTACGAGAGAGCAAGGATTTCTAGGCGAAGGAGGCTGGATTTGTTCCAGAAGCGGATAACTGTACGTGGATCTAAAGCAAGAGCAACTACATGGGTCTGGATCCAGCAAAGCGCTGAGGATAAGTGGGCAAAGGTGGATTACCGACGAGGATGATGCGCTTGTCGGGCTTGGAGCTGCACTTGGCGCGGCGGAGTAGCTCGGTCATTAGCTCCACCGACGTCACGTCCTCCAGGATCGCCGCCATCTCCAACTCCGCCGCCGCAACGGGTCGCGTGCCTGTTGTTTCGTTTCGTGCGCCGCACAAGTCTCTCTCTCTGTGCGCCTCCCTCGGTCCGGTCAGGTGGGGGATTTTGTTTTTTTTTTTTGACATTTTCCACCACTTTACTAATACCGGGTCAGCCCAGCAGAATCGCTGGCTACCAAAACATTCACGAAACTAGGGCGCAGCCTGGCCAAATGTCAGGATTACTGCGTCCCAGCCTCGCACCATACGTCGTCAAAGCGTCCGCAACCATATTACACGCCCTTGGGCTATAAGAAATTTCGAAAGCATTGAAATTAAGTCTAATGAGGAATTTAATCTCATGGAAAAGGGCACCATTTAGCCCCAGGTTTTGATTATCAGAGGAGATGGCTTGGACGAGTTGTTGCGAGTCCGACTCAATATGGACCCGAGTCATACTCCAGCTTGTCGCCCACATAATAGATTGAAGACAAGCTTCGGCTTCGGCGTGTAACACGTCCTGGGCATGCATCATGCACCCAGCGGCCGCCCCAACAGGCTCACCATTCTCATTTCGGACAATAAAGCCCCAGCCACCCTTGCATCCCACAGCATCAAAGCTTCCATCGATGTTTTCTTCAGCATACCCGCCTCAGGGTTCTTCCATTTCATCAGAGGAGCTGGCTCTTTCTGCCCCTTTGCCTTCTTGCAGAACTGGGCAAACTCAGCCGAGAGGGCAGCAACTTGGTGAAGAACCGAAGCATGTGAAGTCTTGGTTCCCTCCGCATTGCATTTGTTTCTCACCCTCCACCACACCGAGAGCAGCGCCACACACATCAGCAACGTCTTCTCCTCTTGTTGCAGAATCACCCCAATCACATGTCTAGCATTAGCACTGTCCAGCAGCTTCAGACGCAGCTGGTCCAGCTTTAGGTCCTTCCAAATAGCTTTCACTCCCTTACAACGGAGGAAAAGGTGGGCACCGTCTTCATTCAATCGACTGCACATCGGACACAACGGATCGGCCTCCATTCCCCGTCTCTTGATACTCCACCGGTGGGGTAGGCTGTTATGGGCAATGCGCCATAAGAATTGTTTAGCTTGGGGGTAATGTTAGCTTTCCAAATCATGCTCCAGGAGAAAATCCCATTAGACTCAAGGTCATTGGAAGTACCAGGCTGCTCCACATCAGCACGAAACAGCTTGTAAGCGGACTTGACAGAGAAAAGGCCATTTGGGGCGGGGTGCCATGCCCAGAAATCCTCAGTCTCACCAAAGACAGGGATGGATTTAATGATCTTGGCATCCTGCACTCCGAAAATATCATCAACCAGCAGTGTGTCCCACCCCCCGCACACCGGATCAAGGAGTTCCTGCACCTTTGTGTACACATTCAACCCCCTTGGGGTAATAGGCTGCCGGCACCAGTTTCTAGGGAGCCAAGGATCCTGCCATATGTTGATGGAAACACCATCGCCCACACGCTTGATGACCCCCTTTTGCAGGAGCTGCGCCCCTTTCAGAATGCTTCTCCAAGTATAGGAGATGCCCTCAGTTGGCTCCGCCTCCAGCACACTCGAATTGGGGTAGTACTTGGCCTTTAGAACCCTTGCACATAATGAATCAGGGTCAGTCAGCAGCCGCCAAGCCTGCTTGGCGAGCATGGCCATATTAAAAGCATGAAGGTCCTTATAGCCCAATCCGCCCTCCTTCTTCGACTTCGTCAGCTTATCCCAGCTCAGCCAGTGAACTTTATTTTCATTGTCTTGGTATGCCCACCAGTATCTACAGATCATGGCATTGATCTCCTCACACATGCCCTTGGTGATATCAAAGCAAGTCATCGCAAAAATGGGGATAGCCTGAGCACAAGCCTTAATAAGAATTTCCTTCCCCATCTTCGACAGCATTTTCTCCTTCCATCCTTGTATTTTTTGCCAAATGCGGTCCTTGAGATAAGCAAACATCTTTGCTCTCGACCTCCCCACATGCACCGGCAGCCCCAAAAATTTCTCACTCCAAGCCTCTTTTGTGACCCCCAGGCGAGCCTTCATCTCCTCCTTATCACTTTGTTTGGTATTGCGGCTGAACATGATGGACGACTTCTCCACATTAATTGTTTGCCCCGAGCAAACCTCATACATTTGTAGAATATTTTGCAGATGCTGTGAACACTCTGGCGTAACTTTCATGAGTATTAGCGAATCATCTGCAAACAATAGATGGTTAAAACTTGGAGCATTTGGGCAGATCTTGACCCCCTCAAGCTCCCCTCTGCTCTCGGCTGTATTCAGCAGGCTAGAGAAAGCCTCAGCGCACAACAGAAACAGGTAAGGAGAGATTGGATCTCCTTGCCTCAGCCCTCTACTTGGCACAACCTCCTCAGTCAAAATACCATTGATCTTGAATCTATACTTGACGGTACAGCAACATTCCATGATCAGCTCAGTCCACCTAGGAGAGAAGCCCATGCGCAGCATCATCTTTTCCAAGAACTGCCACTCCACTCTATCGTATGCTTTGCTCATATCCAGCTTCAGAGCAGCGAAACCCTGAGCACCAGCCCTCTTGTTCTTCATAAAATGGGTGACTTCATATGCCAACAAGATGTTATCAGTGATCAGACGACCTGGCACAAAAGCACTTTGATTTGGGGCAATGATTTCAGGCAGAAGCAGCTTTAATCTATTTGCAAGCACTTTTGATACAATTTTGTACAGAACGTTGCACAGACTGATAGGTCTCAGCTCCTTCATACACTTTGGATTTTTGACCTTTGGGATAAGAACCACATTTGCATCATTCCATCCAGAGGGCAACCCATTCCCATTCAGCACTGCCAAGACTTCCAGCGTAATCTGCTCCCCCACAAGGTGCCAGTATTTTTTGTAAAAAATGGCAGACATACCATCTGGGCCTGGAGCTTTGAGGTCCCCAATGCTAAATAATGCGTCCTTGACTTCCTCCGCAGTGTATGGTTTAGAGAGTTGCTCATTCATATCCGGGGTCACTCGGGGAATCACCCGATCCAGCACCTCGTCCACCCGCTGGCCTGCAGTAGAGGAAAAAAGATTTTTGAAATAGTTAGTCACCACCGCCTCCATCTCCTCCTCCCTCTCCACCTCCACACCATCATCACGAACCAGCTTTTTTATTCTGTTATTCTTTTTTCTCTCCGAGGCATAAGAGTGGAAAAAAGAGGTATTGCGGTCCCCTTTTTCCTCCAGTTCACATGGGCTCTCTGGCGCCAATACGTGTCGCGTTGGTGTTCAAGCATCTCCAGCTTATATCTCAGAATTTCTTCCCGGTGGATTTGGTCTTGTGATAACACTTTTCTTCTCCACTTCTCCAGCTCTTTCTTCACACGTGATATGCGCTTCTCCAAATCTCCCAGAGAAAACTTGCTCCACCCCTGTAAATCAGTAGCAACCCCCTTCAAACCCGACAAAACATCACCACCCCGCCCCTGGGTCTCCCTTTTCCAAGCATTCTCCACCACCGTATCGCATCCCTCTTCGTCCAGCCATTTCGCCTCAAAACGAAACGCTCTCGGCCCAGCATTTTGACGAGCAGCATAACACTCCTCCGTCCACACAACCACTGGGCGATGATCAGAATGTCGCGGGTTATCATTAATCACTTTAAAGCCAGGGAACCTAGCACACCAGGTATCAGGCGAGGTACATCAGCTCCATCTCTTTATTTCCGTTTTACGATTTCTTGTGAAACGTTTCTTCGGTGTGGTGGAGCGGCGACATTCGCACTGGGTTATTTTTATTTTATTGACTGAATTTGTTCATTTACCGTTCTAAGTTTTCAGCAGACGAACTACGTGATCTGGTGGTCTTAGTACGTGGTTCCTTGTCCCAGTCCTTTCCGTTCTGTGATTGATATGTCGGTTGCCTTGTACGTTCACACCTCCGCACCGTCCGATCACCGCCGGTTCCTGGAGTCGGCATGAACAGGGATTCGCAAAGTCGCTAACCGTACCAATCTTTCGTGCACCCACTCTCGCTGATGCCCTCTCCCGGTGCAATCTGGAGTCCAAGGGCCCACCCGTCGACCTCACGATGCGCGTTTAATCGGTGTGGTGGGGCTGTCAGATTCCCACTGTGTTCCTTGGCTGATTTTGTTCATTTACCTAGGTTTTTACCGGATGCACTATGTGCCCTTCTAGAAGAGTGATATTTGTACGTGGTTCCTTCCACTTTCTCTCGCTGACGATGGGGCCTTCCCCTCCCGTGGTCCACATGTTGGTTGCCCTGCACGTCCGATTTCTCCGTCCGATCTGACGTCCTTCCATTCGTCGACGGATACGTTGCAATGTGCGGCCGCTAGAAGACTTTCGGGCCCCTTTCGCTGAGTCTTAGCTGGCGTCTCGCCATTGGTGCGTAAGGTCGGAACCGACCTAATGGCGTTACCGCATACAATGTGCTGGTTAGAGGGGTATATAGGTTGCGTTCTGGATTTGATGGGTACTCTAGCCCTCATCCCCCCCCCCCCCCCTTTTCTTCTCCCTCGTTGTTCTTGCTCCGCCGTGCTTTTCTCGAGCTATGTCATGTTTCCGTTGAATCCATTTGTTGTTGTTCAGGTCATGTTTGCTCCCGGTGAGATCAGGTTGGGTTTTCTTATCATGCTTCGCTTCTATTTTCTTGGTCGTTGTTTGTTCATGTCGTTGACCGTTTGTTGGATCCGTGTGTTTCTGTGTTTCTTATGCGGTTTGTTGTTTGTTTTCTGGGTGTCTAATATATCTTTCTTTTTGTCGCACGTCGTTGGTTAACGGGTTATCCGTTCGTTGGGCTAAGGTCAAATCTGTTTTCGTTGTGTTTACTGTTCTTATGGTTGATCTGCGTTTTGTTGTTTGTTCGTTGCTTGCTATAGTGTGATTCCTGGGATACTGTTGGTATGGTTTATGTTTTTTCTTGCTGCTTGATAGTTTGTGTTTTTTCTTGTTATGTTTTTACAGTTTGTTCAACTTTGTTTAGTGGCATTCTCACGTCTTTTTTCTTTTCGTTGTTTTGTTTCTCGCACGCTTAGAAAAAAAAAACTTTGCACCATGAACCGACCAGTGTAGAAGAAGCATGTACCGGTGAGATCAGGTTGGGTTTTCTTACCATGCTTCGCTTCTACATAAAACCTTAATAAGTTATTGTCTTGAAAATTTGGCAACAAAAAAAAACCTCGAATTTGATGGGAAATGAATATATCAAAACAAAGGGGAAATATCGCTCCGCCGGGCCCAATCAACAACAATCTTCCCCTCATCCACACCAACCTCCTCTGCCGCCGGTCGCCCGAATCTCGAGCGGAGCCACACCAATGGCCTCGCCCTCATCTGCCTCCGTCTCCCCTGCCGCCACCTTCTCCGGTACCCACCACCGCCGCCTCCTTCCCTGTTTCCTGCGCCGCCTCCCCCGCCCTCGCTCGCTCCCGCGCTCCCGACTACACCTCGCCGCCTGCCACGCCGACACCCTCCTCTCTTCCTCCGCTCCCGCGGCTTGCCCGTCGGCATCCTCCGCTGGCGGGTTCTCTGACTGGCTGCTCACGCACGGGCTGCCACCGGGAAAGGTGGCCATCCTGGAGCGCCCAGTGCCCTGCTCCCGCGGGGGCAAGGACCGGCCGCTGCATTATGTCGCTGCTGGCCAGGACCTCGAGGTGCTCGACCAAACATGCTTCTTTTGTTGATTCGTGTGGTAAACATGCCATCCTTATGCGGCTAACTGGTTGTTTATGCAGGCGGGGGATGTGGCGTTCGAGGTGCCCATGTCGCTCGTTGTCACACTCGAGCGGGTTCTCGGCGACGAGTCCGTTGGTGAGTTGGACATCAATTACATGTACTTCGACCATGAAATACTTTCAAACTGATAGAATATTTTAGCCAGACTAGTATTCCATGCACTGTTTTTTCAAGTTACATATTTTGCTTGTTTGAGATGCAGTCTGCTGCTCATTATCTGAATTAGTAATACATTTTGGTGCTTATGTCTGTCATCTTACTCCTAATCGCATTGGTTTCCCTAGTGAAACAACGGCTGCCAATGGCATGATACTCTCATGTAGACACCAAGAGAAGAATATGTAAATGATGTATATTTCATTTATGTTGTATTGTAATCTTTGTTTCTATCCGTGCAGCTGAATTGTTAACGACAAACAAGTTGTCTGAGCTGGCATGCTTGGCATTGTATCTCATGTATGAGAAGAAGCAAGGAAAAGATTCACTTTGGTACCCGTACATTAAAGAACTTGATCGGCAGCGAGGTAGGGGGCAGCTAGCTGTTGAATCACCTCTGTTATGGACTGAAAGTGAACTGGACTACCTAAATGGCAGCCCCATGAGGGTTAGTGTTTTGATCTACATTGTCAACTTATCTGGACCACCTTCTTTAATTCGATATTTATCAATATTTGACAAGATGATGAATATGTAAGCTTCAGTTTTCCTATATTACAGGATGAAGTTGTTGTCAGAGATGAGGGAATAAGAAGAGAGTATAATGAGCTTGACTCATTGTGGTTTATGGCAGGTTCATTGTTTAAGGTCTTTTCTTAGTCCTCCTAATCATCTTTCCACGAGAGTTTGTTGCATAAACTGTTCTTTATTCTCATGTGAATTTCATGCAGCAATACCCTTTTGACGTACCTACCGAGGCATTTCCATTTGAAATATTTAAGCAGGCATTTGTTGCAGTGCAGTCTTGTGTCGTTCATTTGCAGGTAATATGACAATCATATTGTATTTGTCCAACATGGTGCCTGAGCATTTGATTTATTTTCTTTTGTTGTGAAGTCAGGGCTTAATATGTGTTTTCACAAGTTAGTAATCATATGGATTGAAACAATTTCGTGGTAAAACATTATTTTTTATTTTACTATATTTTTTGGAAGAAACGGTAAGGGAAGCCCCCACAATATAAACAGAAATCCAAAGTCGCATCCACGAGGACTTGAACCCAGGTGATGGGTTTATACACCCCCATCGTCATTTTAACTAGATGATAGGACATTGTCAAAATATTTTTTTCATAGTCACATATCTTTTCACATTTATTGCAGATCTCTTGTTTAAATTTGTCTTGTTTAATGTTTTTGTTTGAGAAAAACATTGGATAGCTTGTGATTTTTTCATAAAACTGCTTTGCATTGACTATGTTCTACTTCTTGTTTCAAGAGCAGAAAGTTAGTTTAGCTCGAAGATTTGCACTAGTTCCCTTGGGCCCCCCGCTGTTGACGTACAAGAGCAACTGCAAAGCAATGCTGACAGCTGTTGATGATTCTGTTCGATTGGTGGTGGATCGGCCATACAAAGCAGGAGAACCAATAATCGTTTGGTATTATGTTTGTTTCAGTTGCATTGATTTTCCTGTCCTAATTCATCATATTTGGCAGTCTGGGATGCTGATTTTGATTACTGTGTAGACATATATGATGCACTGTTCATGTTTCATGCATGCAATTATCTCAAAATATATAATTATACAGGTGTGGACCACAACCAAACTCTAGGTTGCTTCTCAATTATGGTTTTGTTGATGAAGACAATCCCTATGATCGTATAGCAATTGAGGTGAAGTTTATAACCGTTTTACAATCTTTCTGATTTGGTTGGTGTAACTAATCCAGTTACATTATCACAGGCATCCCTAAACACTGAAGATCCTCAATACCAAGAGAAGAGAATAGTTGCTCAAAGAAATGGAAAACTTGCTATCCAAAAATTCCAAGTTGGACTTCTAAATCCCTTTTCCTATTTTTTTTGGGGTAGAATGTGTTGAATATTGATATGCCTCACTTCTCAGGTCTGTGTAGGTAAAGAGAAGGAAATTATTTCCGAAATGCTGCCTTACTTGAGACTAGGATACATTTCAGATCCGGATGAAATGCAGTGCATACTTTCATCGGAAGGTGATACATGTCCAGTAAGCTGCTTACCATCCTTAATATTGCTTTATATTTTTGATAAATTACTGTATGGTCTCTAGATATTCTCGACCGGTGTTGGAAATATGTGTTCAATCTATAGGGTAGTTTCCTTTTTTATTATGCTTGACTTGTATCTGATTTGATTTTGTATGTATAATATTCCTGCATACATTATCATTTATGTAGGGACTGTTTGGCTTAAATCGTGCTTCTACAGTCGGGCAACTTTTTGGTTTCTTTCTTGTAACCTTAGAAAGCACCGTCTGTTTGCTTTGGTTTATGTGAGGCTTCTGTTTGCAAAGTTGGGTTCAGGTCTTCAAGTTGAATAAACTATTAGTAAGCCCTAAAGTAACCAACCCGTTTGTTACCCTGGAAATTGCTTATAAGCCTGTAAATTTAAGCTAGGCTAATTGGGCCCTTGATTTGGAGAACTGGTATGATTTGCATGCTCTGAAAATTTGGAACACAAAATTTCCCTTTGGATATTTTTTAGTGAGAGATAGAACACATCACAAATTCAGAACACGTAATTTGGAAATAAGTTTTACTTTTGAAGCCATTTATCGGCCATTGCATTCGCAGTTTCTTATCCTCAGGATCCTAGGCGAGTAAACTTTCTCGAGCTTCATTAGTCCACATCACTTTCCATTTGTTTTTTTGTACGGGTCAATCGAGACTGACCATATATTTAGTTGAAGCGAAATGACTGGTGGCTGGGGCACTAGGCAGCATCACTTGCCCCCATAGCTCTTGTTAAAACTAGGATAATAATTCTCATTGGTATATGTAATTTCTTCTGAATATAGAGCAAGTTACCAACCAAAATATGTTCTGTAGCAGTTTGTATGGCACGATGTTGATTTTTTACATCCTAGGTCTACACGTTCCTTCATCTGGATAGTTTGTATAAAAGCCAACATATTGCTTACAACTGTGATTCTTTAGGTTAGTCCGTGCTCAGAGCGAGCCGTACTGGACCAACTCGTTGTGTATCTGAAATCAAGATTGGCTGGTTATCCGACTACTTTGGATGAGGATGAAGCAATGGTAACAAGCCATCGGTTTTTGTACATGGTTTCCTCATTTTTCTGTTACCTTACTGAACTGCTTGCCACTGCTCTAATGTTTCCCAGTTGGTGGATGGCAATTTGGAACCAAAGAAAGAAGTTGCTACAAGACTTGTAAGGTTAGAGAAGAGAATGCTGCATGGCTGTCTTCAGGCTGCTAACGAGTTTATAAGTGGCTTGCCTGACCATACCATGTCACCTTGCCCTGCTCTATATGCTCCCGAGTTGAAATAAGGTATCATGGGGAATGCTTTAAATGTTTTGATAAAACTTGTTATATACCACCAGAAAAAATTATTGCTTTGGATGTATCATTTATGTTTACGATCAAAAGTTTAGGTTCATTTAAATACATGCTGAGGTACTGGATCTTCTCCATGTTCTTAGACAGATTATCAGTTTTGGCTTGGTTTTCTGCTGCGGGGAAATTGTGATTGCTCACTCAGGCCAGCTCATCTGCTTGCTCTCTCCTCCGTTCTATCTGTCACCCAGCCATGGTTCTTCCTCTCGTCACTGTCGTCACTCACAGCAGCCATTGTCACTGTCATGACTGGAGGCCTGCAGCCAGCAGGTGCCGTTAGCGGCCATAATGAGGTTTGAGAAGTGCATTGTGCTGCGCCTTCTCGGTGCATGTCAGTGGAATGCACACATGGGGAAAGGGGACGTCCCCGGACAGTCCAAGGACGAGCTTGTCCGTGCCGAGTGCGCTGACACATAGGAAGTTTTGGTGCCAACAGCTTTGTGGAATTGCTGGACACACCCTCTGTAACTCAGCATCTTGTGTGCTGTGCTAGCCTGTACCATCACCACCTTATTCCTACAAATCAAGTCAATATCACCCAAAAAAACCATAATTTATAAGACAATAAAATCTAATCAAGAAATATAGTTGAACAAGAAACCAGCAGCAACAACCCATGTGTCCATTCCGATTCCAAGTCGTGTATCATGTGCATTATGGGGGGCAGGGTCTTCTCTTCACCAGTGCTCTTGTCAGACATCACAACTGCAGGAGATAGCATATGTCTCTCTCTTAGTGACAGGAAAGGAAGCCAAAACATATCCAGCCTAGATCGTGGCATAACTGGTATATTGGAGAGTTTTGGGAAAGTCAATTGCTACTTCTTTGTGAACCCAAATATTTTGATGGTTTATCTCAAAGCTGCAACCTCTAGGTGGCATATACCTGAATATCTCGTATGTTTTGACCTTTTTTCCCCGAATAAAGTATTGTAGCGTGTAATCTCTTCGTTTACCGTACAGCTTTTCCCAAAACTATGGATTGAGCTTGCGCAATTGTTCTTATAGACTACTGTTTTCAATGTTCTGCAGAGAAGCCAACGTGCAGGGAGATTCAGTTATTGCTAGATGAACGTATCACTTCAAAACGTGTTCCATGTTAAGTGTATCATTAGAAGAAGGTAAATCAGATGATTGATCATGAGTTTGAAATACCTTCAAGTACTAGGATTTGATCTCATGATTTACATTTCGTGCGACATGTACATATTGTGCTTTGTTGCCTAGATTCCAAACCTCAAATACTGGAAAATGAGTACTAGAACCCTGATAGTTAAGGTATTGGATTACTCAAAATGTTGTTATTTAAGTAATTGCTCTTTAAGCCACGTATATTTCCTAGAGAGTTATATTGCTCCAATTTTATGGTGCTACCATGCTACCAACGGCGGCGGTAGTACCACAAAGTTACAAAATGCTTGTGCCTTTCTTATTTAGTGATTTTTTGTTAGATTGTAATATATTCTATCATCCTATAAAAATTCAATTCAACACACAACACGTGATGCAAAACAAAAAGGATTAACTATGAAGTGTAGTAGCCTAACACTTCCTCTCTCCAAACTACTATTCAGAACAAAATTTGTACCTCAATTTTTAGATTAATTATGCTTTGAAATGTTATATCATGATAGATACATCTGGTGCCAATGCTACCAAAACATTTCACGCTTTTGATAGCCACACCTTGGTAGCGTGGTACCACCACATGGCTTGGTAGGACTTTGCTCCTTTTTAAAGTTTAATAGGGACATATCTAGTTTGGTTAGTTTTTCCTTTTGTATTCCTATTGATATACATCTCAATTTTGATTGAATTTTACTGTATTCTTCTCCATCATACCATAACTTAATTAACTAGAATAATTCAGATTTTGTTAAACTAGTTGCTCTTTTCTGACATTGGTATCACGGCACGGAAGGAATGGTATCACCGGGTATATTGTTTTTAAATTGGTAAATCCATTCTTAGTGAATAGGGTTTCATCCAGAATATTGACTAGTTGTTCCAGTTACATGATAGCGAGGATGATGCTTACGTTGCTATTTGTTTTACTAGTTATTTATGTGGTATCAGAAAATTGTGCGACTGAATGTTCCATGCTAACTAGAATTACAATATGTGTGTTGTGTTGCAGGAAATCTGCTCAAATGTAATAAGGATATCGCTGGTCTTGAGTAGATCTGTCCAATAGTTGCATTGCGCAAAAGTTTGCGTTGCTATATTTTTTTGGCCGTGTAGATTCAATCTGTATGTTCATTTTGATGATTGGGGTTTGACAGTGACAATCGTGTACATGCTCACTCTGTGCATATAACATGCATCGGAAATTGGCTTGGTTCAGCTATTCTCTTGTGATGGCTGGTTCTAGGATTTGCCGAATCTGCCAATCCACAGATTGTAATTGTGTGGAAGAGTATTTGTACTCTGTGACTGCCAAGCAATTCGCTCTATGTCGTTCAATTATCTTCTCGACACTGTTTAATTACCTGTTTTTCAGTTTCATACATTTTTCTTTCGTTGGTGGCGTTCATATAGCAGACTTTGTTGCATTTTTTTAGAGAAAATGGCATATATTTCACGATCTCAGGCCAACAAGTTACGAAATCTCCATGTGTGCAAGTGCGACGGAGCAATCGTACTGACTTATGTCAGATTATGCAGGTCAATTTGCGGATACACCCCCAGGAGAGATACTTATGGTTGCATATTGAGATCTACACATTCAGTTTAAACTATACTCTCATATGACAAACTACAAATACATAGATAAAATAACTGAATCAGATGAGTTTATCATATGACCATAGTATGTAAGCATCCAACCATATAACGTTGTGGCTAATCCATCAAAAAAGAACCAAATCAATTTTGCCCATCACATGAGAAGGTTGAACTGCATCCAAGCGGGATCAGGTCGGGTTCCTACGTACGAGAGCGAGGCGATCTGGGGCGATCGTGGCGGCGGCCTAGGTTTCAACCTAGCCGCCATCTGCAGCTTCATCGTCGCCGCGGCAAAGATTCGACGGGTCCTCGCCTCCTCTAGTTGTCGTTCTGGCACTAGGAGGGGTGGGGACCTCGTACCTGCGCACGACGCTATATGAAGGTCCTTAATGTTAGAGCTTGGTTTTGATCGTCATCTTCTTCGTTAATTGAGATGGTATCGTTTAAAATAAGTGATATCCCACGCTTCGTTCGACGACGAGATATCCTTCCTGACGTCAATGGTGGCTTTGGCAGATTAAGTCTGTCTAGGTATGGTTCTTTAGATCTTACTTCGTCAGATTAATCTAATCTTGGATTGTTTCTCATGGTTGCCGCGAGGAGGTTTGTCCTCGCAATATCTATCCTGGCTACTACGTCTTTGGCAATGGTGATTCGTCTCGGCTCCCAACGACGTCGACAACGTGGTTCGGTTATTTGTCCCTGTAATATCAGGGGTGGTGCTCTTGCCGATGTTGCTTGATTAATTTAATGGCTGCGTGTGTGCACAAAGCCTTGGCATTGCGGCTCAAAATTAAAAGGGAGAACCTTCGGTGGTATTTACAGGTGTGTGGTTTGGTGGTTTTGGCGTTATTGTACTGTTGCCTTCAGAAAAGTACAAGATTGTGTCATGGATGAAGAAAGGGCTTAAAGATCTTATAGGTTTGCCAGTCTATTTTAGTTTTGTTTTTGTAATCGATGTAATCGTGTACTCTTTGTTGGTTTAATATATCTAGAAAATTCAAAAAAAAATTTGCATCCAAGCGGAAAAGCTCTGGTAGAGGAGGCACTGCAATTACCTGTATAAAAATGTATATATATATAGTAGGGTGACAACATTTGGTCGAACAGAAAGATATCCAATCCTTTATCCATTTTCTAAGGCAGCCACAATGTCATGTCTGTTATCTTGTGCATAGGTTAAATTTCCCACTTATTCATTTAGATAAAACCATCATTGGTTCAAACCTGATCTAAAAGGATCATTGGTTAAAAGCTAAAACAGTTATGATCTATGCCTACAACTAAGTTAAAATAAGATGCAAATTCAAGACAGTTATGATCTATGCCTACAACTAAGTTAAAATAATATGCAAATTCAAGAAGCTAAAATAAGCAACAACGCAGTCACGTGATCAGTTTTCTTGTAGTCGAGTTACATTGTTCTTAAATGAACCAAATAGCATATCAAGGTCACAAGAAAATCCACAAACCAAGATCCTGCAACTACCCTGGATATTCGTAGTACCTACACAATAAATAGAATGAAATACTTAAAGAATTACAAAGCTGAAATCGAATCGTGACGTAGAAATGATAGATTCCAAATGATGCTTAAATTTACTAACTCACATTTCAAACACAAAAGCTAGCTAGCTGCATAAAACGATACTCTATTTTCCTTGTGAAATTTTCTTTGTACTTAGTGTGCATATAAAATATCCAACACAAATATCACTGATAGATACGGGATGGCCCGTTGAAAGATCGATATGTCCACTAGGAGGGGGGGGGGGGGGGGTGATTAGGCGACTACCAAATTTTAATTCTTTTTCGATTAATTAGGGCTTTAACAAGTATAACAAAGGTTGACTAGATGTGCACTAGATGATAGCAACCTATGTGATACAAACAAGGTAAGTAACGTAGCGGAAGCAATAAGTAAAGGATAGAAATAACCGCAAAGTGGAGACACGGAGATGTTTCCCGTAGTTCCTTCCCAAGGGAAGTACGTCTACGTTGGAGGAGTGTGGAGCCACCTAGGCGCTCCAATAGCACGGATGTGCTCACTCTATTCTCCGTGAGCTTTACCCGTGGGGGTTTGGCTCATCCACTATGAGGTCACCTTGATGGCGTTGACCAAGCCGATACACAAAGGTCGGGGAACTCCACAATGAGTTGGAGCCTCCCAACAATGCCTCGGACTTCCTCCGAGACTCACAAAGACACCTAGGGTTACAAGCAACCCAAGATGTAGAATCCACACGTGAAGTGTGGGGGGAACGTAAATTCCTTCGGTGGAGATGTAGATCTAGACCTCCTCCTTCACTCCTCAAAGAATCGGGACGATTGGGTGGATAGAGTGGGAGATCTAGTAGTTTGAAGTTCTTACAACAATGGGGCTTTGGCAAAGAATGGGGAATTAATTCTAGCAGCTCAAAGTGTCCCAAGGTAGGTGGAGGGGTATAAATACCCCCTCCCTTTCTTCTGCCCGTTGGGAGGAAAAATCCCACACGAGCGGTAGTACCGCTGGGATAGCCGGTACTACCGCCGCGGTCTTCACGCGCGCCTCCAAACGGTCAACGGGCCCGCTTCTGTCGACGACGAATCCCACCTCGCCGGTACCAGGCGGTACCGCTAGAGGTACCGCTGAAGGTACCGGAACCGTGGGCAGAACGGCCCGAACGGCGGTACCGGGAGCGGTACCGGCCGCGGTACCCTTTTCCTCTGCGCCCCTGGAGATGGCGGTACCACTTGGTACCGCTGGCAGTACCGCTGGCGGTACCGGAACCGCGGGCAGAACGCCGAAAACGGCGGTACACGCTGCGGTACCCGCGGCGGTACTGCCCTTCGCAGCTCGCCCCAGCGAACTGGCGGTAGTACCGCCTATCCCAGCGGTACTACCGCTCCCTGGTAGCTTTCACTCCTTTGGCTCCTTTTTATCGCGTCGAGACAACGGGGATAAATATAAAACCTGTTTAAACTCATATAAACTTGTTAGATGCAACCTTTGTATTATCATCAACATCAAAACATGATTAAGAGCAACAATGCTCTTTCAATCTCCCCCTTTTTGATGATTGATGACAATACAATGATTTGCTATAAAGTGATTCGAAAAATTTAGACGGAGCTCCCCCTAGATATGTGCACTACTCAAGAGTAGTCTTTGAAGCTCAAAGAATGCACATCTACTAGGATCAACACTCCCCCTAGATTTTTCAAACCATGCAAGAGATAATACATAACATACAAATCTTGCAACTAACATAGGAGGTTCAACACAAATAACAAGTTTAAACATGTCTTACACCATGCATAACAAAGAGCTTGAAGCGATAAAAACAAAGTTCACAAGCTCATAAGAATCAAAGAGAACAACAAAAGCTTGTGACTTCACCCATGCAAAACCCTCGAGAACCTAATAGATATCTCTCCCCCTTTGGCATCAAGACACAAAAAGGGAGAAACCATAGCTAGCGTCCCAAACCCTAGCCGGAGAGGTCTTCGTTGCTTGGGGGGCGAGGACGACGACGAGAAGAAACTTCAGGTTCACCATCATAATCGGACCAAGAGAATATGTGACCTTCTTCATCCTTAGCTTGCCAATTGCTCCAAGTGGTGATGTTCTTCTCCGAACCGGAAAGCACATCCTCTTCTCCTTTATCACGGCGACGTTGAATGTCGCGCTGACGAGCCAACTTGTCCTCCTTGTGATTTTGCCAAGTGCGCAGCTCCACAGCCTTGGACATGCAGAAAATCTTCTTCATTTGCTTTGCCATCCATGCAAAACCATCATTCCTCACAGGAGCCCGAGAGGGGCCAGCAGTGTCTTCAGCGGTCTTGTCCTTGGCCTTGTCATCCTTATGCTTCTCGGTATGATCCTTGATGAGCAGCTTCTTGGGCTTGTGTTCAATCCATAGCTTGGGGTCTCCAAGACCCTCGGACGGAAAACGATGATTCCAAGCCCAAAGGATGATCTTCATGACGAGTGGCCCATGACAAGCATTCTTCTTGTTCATGATGACAACAAACAGCTCATTCCAAATGAAATCCGCAATATCCAATCTTCTTCCGGTAGTCTTCAACTGATGCATCTTGACCATTAAGGTGCGGAGATAGCCATGGACTTCATCATAGTTGCCAACCTTGGGGTTAAGAACCATGCGATAGATGCGATGCATGATCTCATAGGGAGGATAGAGCCCCTCAGATTTCCCAACCTTAAACCTCTTCCAAAAATAAAGAGGACGAAGCGCTTCATTTTCCAGTGGTCTTGGGGCTTCATGAACACGGAACCAAGAGCTTGATAAGTGAGATGGAAGCAAAGATTGAGTACCATGGTCTTCAAAACCAAGCATAGCTGTGATGTCTTTCCAATTCTCACAAAAGAGGTGATCTTTGGTCATCCAAGAGAGATAAGGAACTTGATCTTCGGTACCAAAATGAACGGTGGCTTGGCAAACAATCTTCTCATCATAGTCTTGCTTGAGGGACATAAGAGGGAGAAGCCCTTGCTCTTGACAAATAGACATAGCTTCTCCAAAGTATTCCGGGTGCCTTGACATGTGATCCATATCAATCCAGCGCTGAGGCACCACATTCTTGTCCGGCTTCCTATAGAGTAACTCAGAGTAGCATTCGGCTTGAAAGACATTGTGGAAGAAAGGATTATCGCCTCTGAACTCGGGGAGAAGGTTGTGCCGGGCAGTGGCATAGGGATCCAACTTTCTTTGGGCAAGGTACTGAGGTTCAGGCAACTGGCTTGCAGTGAGATACTTCTTCTTGTTACACGGCACTTTCTTGGACTTGGGCTTGGCCTTGCGAGAAGAGGAACCCGGATGGAGCTCCTCCTCTATCTCATCAACTTGCTCAACATGGTCCTTACCCCGAGCTTTCTTAGGAGCTCGACCTCTCTGACCACCTGTGAATAGCAGTGGATGGAAAGCATGGGGATAAGTAAATGCAACATGGTTTCATGATTTGGGAAGCAAGAGCACAATGTGAACGAAAGTGAGAGAACTTAATGGCTAGAGATGTTATTAAACACTTGGAATAGAGGCATCACATAGAGATGATGAACTAATTTCAACAAGGAACAAGAAAATCATCTCTAGGTGACTCCTATTAACCCTAGATGTAGAACAACAAAAATAGCCAATGAATCCTAACAAGATTCATACACAAGGTTCTAGGGTCCCTAAATTGCATCTCTACCAAACCAAATCGTCACAAGCACAAGAAGATTCATCATCCATACATCTCCACCCATCCACTAGGTGAGAGAGAGGGAGAGGACGTACCGGTGCTCATGGCGAGGGTCAAAGGTGAGGGAGAGGTGCTGGAGTGTCCCCGGGGCGTGGGAGGGGAAGCCCTTGGCCGGGGCACTCCTTCCCGGCGGCGGGAAAGGTCGGCGGCGGCGGATCTTGAGGAGAGGAGTTGGGGCGGCGTGGGGAAAAGAGGAAGTTTGACTTCCTCCCCACAGCCGCCCGACCCTTATCCTGCGAAAAACCGCTCCAGCGGTACTACCGCTTAACCCAGCGGTAGTACCGCCGGCCGGTTTCTGCGCAGCCCAATAACTGGGTATGCACTAAATCAAATGCTTGCGCATGATGGTCTAGTGCATAGCCAAGTATGGGATGCCAGTACCGGCGCCTGGGGGCACCACGTTGTGTAAGCTTAAAGGAAAGCGAGCACAATGCCATGTCGCCGGGTCCGACTTTCCGAACGCTAGGAGCATGAAACCAAAAGCATTTTTTGAAAGGAGAGTCTTTTGGGATAGAATTTTTGGCTTAGGATAGATCACAAACCGAGAGGGGTGAGAGAACAACCAACCTTGCAAGATACAAGAGTAAAGGCCAAGAGTTGATAGTTTTCCCACCAAAAAGAGCACAAAAGGTCTAAAAACCCAAATAAGATCAAATAAGAAGCAATTTCTCAAGAAGAGAAAGGCGGTGGCCGAGGCCACCATGTATGAGCTATTATCAACCTAGAACCGCGAAGATATATCTAGGGTTCAAGGCCGATACTCATCGTTTAAGCCCAAATTGTCACCGTAGTGACCAAGTGAAGCACGAATTGTCCATGTGCGCATAATAGAGTAGTGTTGACTCATGATTGAGCTACACTCCCCCTATGTCCATGCATGCATCAAACTAGTTACGATGTCTACTAAGGGTACTTGTGCAAGGCGGTCAAGCAAAGTTGCTCGCATCAATGACATTTAGTTCATTCCTCAACTCTCGAAATCTTGGTTCATCAAGGGCCTTGGTGAATATATCCGCAAGTTGATCCTTGGTTCCTACAAAAGAAAGGTCAATGTTGCCCCTTTCCACGTGCTCCCGGATGAAATGATGACGAACTTCAATATGCTTCGTCTTGGCATGTTGCACGGGGTTGTGGGCGATCTTGATAGCACTCTCATTGTCGCAAAGGAGAGGGCACCTTGGTGAAGTTAATACCATAATCCTTCATAGTTTGCACCATCCATAAGAGTTGAGCACAACAACTTGCGGCGGAGATGTACTCGGCTTCGGTGGTGGAGAGAGCAACACAATTTTGCTTCTTGGAAGACCAACACACCAAGGAGCGGCCAAGAAATTGACAACTCCCGGATGTAGACTTCCTATCCTTCTTCTCTCCGGCATAATCCGCATCCGAGTAACCCATGAGATGAAAGCTTGAACCCTTGGGATACCAAAGACCAAAGTTTGGGGTATGAAGCAAATATCGAAAGATGCGCTTAACCGCCACTAAGTGGCTCTCTTTGGGAGCCGCTTGATACCTTGCACACTTACCCACACTAAACATAATATCCGGTCTAGATGCACAAAGATAAAGCAAAGAGCCAATCATAGAGCGATAGAGTTTTTGATCGACATCGTTACCCTCGGTGTCGGTGTGGAGGTCGACGGAGGTGGACATGGGTGTCTTGTAAGGTTTGAGCTCCGTCATCGTGAACCTCTTGAGCATGTCTTGGGTATATTTGGCTTGATTGATGAAGGTACCTTCCCTATATTGCTTCACTTCAAATCCTAGGAAGTACTTCAACTCCCCCATCATGGACATCTCAAATTTGCTTGTCATTAGCTTTGCAAACTCATCATTGAAAGCATTGTTAGTAGAACCAAAAATGATGTCATCTACATAGAGTTGGCATATGAAAAGATTGCCACCCACCTTCTTGGTAAAGAGGGTGGGGTCAATAACACCAACTTGGAATCCACGGTCTACAAGAAACTCTCGAAGGTGCTCATACCACGCACGTGGGGCTTGTTTAAGGCCATAGAGTGCCTTGTCGAGCTTGTAAACATGGTCCGGATGGTTGGGATCCTCAAACCCGGGAGGTTGCTTAACATATACCAACTCATTAATAGGACCATTAAGGAAAGCACTTTTAACATCCATTTGTTGCAATTTAAAGTTATGATGAGATGCATATGCAAGCAAGATGCGAATAGATTCAAGACGAGCAACGGGGGCATAGGTTTCACCGAAGTCAACACCTTCGACTTGAGAGTAGCCTTGTGCCACCAATCTTGCCTTGTTTCGAATGACAATGCCGTTCGAATCTTGCTTGTTCTTGAAGACCCATTTGGTGCCGATGACGTTCTTGCACCCATTTGGCCTTGGCACCAACTTCCACACCTTGTTGCGCTTGAAGTTATTGAGTTCTTCATGCATGGCATCAATCCAATCATGATCTTCAAGAGCTTCATACACCTTCTTGGGCTCGATGAAGGACACAAAAGCATGGTTGGTGCTAAAGCTTGCCAATTGTTTTCTTGTGACGACCTTGCTTTGGACACCTCCAAGAACTTTGTCCAATGTATGCTCTAAGCGAGTTAATTTTTGCTCTCTTCGCAATTCTCTTCTCTTCTTGGTCTCCTCCGAAGTTTCTTGAGAGATGACTTGATCATTTCCTTCATCATCGGAGTCATGTGCATTGTTTTGATCTTGAGCTTGATCTTGATGAGGACCACCTTGATCTTGTTCTTGATCATTGTCGTGTGCACCATCTAGAGCTTGGTCTTGAACATCAAGTTGTGGAGAGGAACCACTAGGTTGATCTTGTTCTTGACCTTGCTCACTTGTTTGAGGGCTCGGAGTTTGTTCTTGGTTACGGGGAGGATCTTGAGTTGGTGATGGTATGACTTGAGGAGGAGCTCGAGGAGGATCTTGAACTTGAGGAGGATCCTCTTCAATGGGACGAATGTCCCCAATTGCCATCCTTCTTAGAGCGAGCTCCATAGGTACATCACCTACAACATTAGGATCAACTTGCCCCACTTGGGAGCCATTATCCTCATCAAACTTCACGTCACTAGATTCTTCAACTTGACCGGTGGTCTTGTTGTAGACTCTATAGCCGTGAGAGTTTGTGGAGTAACCAACAAAGATACCCTCTATAGATCTAGTCTCAAACTTAGATAACCGGTTACCTTTCTTGCGAATGAAGCACTTGCATCCAAAGACACGAAAATAAGAAAGATCCGGTTTCTTCCCAAGAAGAATCTCATATGGGGTCTTGTTCAATAGCTTGCGGAGAAATAACCGATTTGTTGCATGACAAGCGGTGGAGATGGCTTCGGCCCAAAAGTTAACGGAGAAGCATACTCCGCAATCATGGTCCTAGCCGCATCCATAAGAGTCCGGTTCTTCCTCTCCGCAACACCATTTTGTTGAGGGGTGTATGGAGTGGAATATTGATGAGCAATCCCTCTTCACTAAGAAACCCCTCCACGGTGTAGTTCTTGAATTCGGACCCATTGTCACTTCGAATTGTCATGATCTTCTCTTGATATTGGCGTTGAGCCATGTTGATGAAGTCAATGACTCTTTGTTGAGTCTCACTCTTTTCTTGAAGAAATAGACCCATGTGTATCTTGAATAGTCATCAACAATCACCAAGCAATACTTCTTCCCACCAAGACTATCATAAGATAATGGACCAAAAAGGTCCAAATGAATGAGCTCTAGAATCTTGTTGGTGGTAATCTTCGTCTTTGGTGGATGGGCTTCTCCATGTTGCTTTCCTAGAACGCATGATCTACACACACGATCTTTGGAAAACTTAATATCGGTTAGTCCAAGAATGTGATTACCACTTTGAAGATCATGGAGTGTTCTCATATTGGTGTGGGCTAGTCGGCGGTGCCAAAGCCAACCCACATCAACTTTAGCCATTAGACAAGTCGCGGCCGACATGCTCTCTTTCGAGAAATCAAGCACATACATGCCGTACTCGACATGTCCAACAAAGACTACTTTAAGAGATCCCTTCACGGTGATGATCACACTCTCGTCATCAAAATAACACCCATAACCACTTTTAGTAAGTTGATAGACGGAGAGTAAGTTGTAACCAAGGGACTCAACGACAAGTACATTCTTGATAGAGACTTCTCTAGCAACAACGACCTTGCCTCGTCCCAATACCTTAAGCTCGCGGTTGTCACCAATTTTGACTCGTGAATATTGAGGTAGAGGAGGTTCAATATCATCCACCAAGTCAATGCGTCCGGTCATGTGTTGGGATGCGCCACTATCCACCGTCCATCGACCCGCACCGGACGCCACACCCTACAAGGAATCAAGTCTTTGATTTAGGTACCCATTTTTCGATGGGTCCTTTCTTGTTAGTCACAAGGGTCTTAGGAACCCAAATAGCCCAATGATAATCATCACCATAAGAAGAGCCAACATATTTAGCATAAACATGACCATCTCTAGATTTCATAAGAACATAAGATGGGTTATATTTGCCGGCAAAGTCATTATGGGTAGGAAGGTCCCTTGTGACCTCACCACCCACAATGGTGTTGGTCTCCTTCTCTTTAGCCAACTCCCCCTCCTTCACAAAGATAATAGCTTTTGAAGAGGGAGAAGACTTCTTCTTCTTCTTGTTCTTCTTCTTTGACTTGGTAGAGAAACCAAGTCCTTCTTTTCCAATTTGATCCTTTTGATTGCTCAAAAGGTCATTGAGGTTCTTTTCTCCTTGGGCACAAGCCATAATGCCCTTCTCAAGTTGAGATTTCAACTTAGCATTCTCTTCAACAAGGTTAGCATGCTCACAACAAATAATAGATTTAGCAATAATTTCATTTGATGTGGAAGCAATAACTTCTTTCACTTGTTGACCTAGGAATTGATCATGAGACTTCTCAAGTTTGGCAAAAGACTCTTTGAGGGTTTTGAGTTCCTCATCAAGTCTCTTGTTTTCCTTCTCAAGTCTAGCATGTTCAATGCCTAGCTCAAGCTTCTCATTCTTATAGACTTTAGAAGTAGCAAGAGCATGTTCATGATCCTTTTTAACTCTAGACATGTCAATAGCATAGGATTCCTCGGAATTAGATAGGGCCTCCTCAAGGGACCTTCTACGAGTTTGCTCCTTTTCAAGAGCAATAGCGAAATCCGCTATCTCATTAGCATAGTCAACCTCACGGTTTGCCATGCCCGAAATGATCTCCTCCTTTTGATCTACAAGAGAGTTAGTTTCCTCAAGTTGCTCCAAAAGAGCATCAACATTCACTTTGTCTTCTCCTTTAAGATTCGCTAGCCACACGTCCACCTCATTTGGACTTTGGGGCTCCTTCACAACATTCTCTACACAATCCAATAAGGAAGGAGGTGTAGAGGCAATAGGTTTAGGAGAAGGAGTTACCGAGGTGGCTTTTGCCATGAGACATGTGTAGGGAATGGACTCATTTTCATTGGGGGATTCAAATAGGGATGACGGTGTAGAGGAAGGTGTAGCTATGGCAATGCGAGCGGTAGCTACAACTTCATCTTCATCTTCATCACCGGACGTGTATTCTTCCAAAACTTTTCTATCTTGAACACACAAGGCATTGGAACCCTCTTCTTCACGTAGTTCTTGTTGCCGTTGCCCTTGGACTTGTCTTTTCTCACAAGCTTGCCATTGTGGTCCTCTCGATTCTCCCAAGGACAATCGGCAATGTAGTGATTGAGATTACTACAATTATAGCAAGTCTTTGGACGGTCTCCTCTTGGTCTTGCAACGAAGTTCTTCTTAGCAAAAGGTCTTGAAGATCTCTTGGAACGGTTGCCCCAATAGGCTCTTGAAGCAAGAGCCATGTGCTCACAATAGTCTTTCTTGATGTCCTCCGTATCCTCCTCTTCACCTCCATGTTCAAACTCTTCTTCACTAGTGATGGTGGTGGACTTCAAAGCGACATTTGGAGATTGTCCCGCAAGTCCCCTTTGCCGAGCTTGAGCATGAATAGAGCTCTTGACAACCATCCCAATGGATACAAACTCGTTGAGCACGGTGTTGGAGTCAAGTGTTGAGAAGTCCGGTCTTGATCGAATGGTTTGAGCTAAGCCTTGATTTGAGGGAGTGATGGCCTTGAGAAATTTGCGCTTGATCCAATTATCACTAATCTTCTCAAAACCGAAATCATTCAAGGTGATGGCAAGAGCGGAGAGTCTTCGATAGAGATCTTCGGGGGTCTCATCTTCATTCATCACAAACTCATCGGCTTCATCTTGAACCGCTTCATACTTGGAAAGTTGAATGCTTTTGTTCCCCAAGAACAAGTTATGAAGATTCTCCCAACATTGCTTTGCCGTCGTGCACATACGGATATGCGTGCGATAAGTTGGGCTTGCGGCCGTTTGTATCATGTGCATGGCGGTGGCGTTGAGTTGATGATTGGCCTTCTCCGTTGGAGTCATGTTGTGTGGGTCTTGAGGATGGAAGCCTTGCTCTAAAATGTCAATCAAGAAAACACAACAACTAGACATGTGTGAACGCATAGAGAATTGCCAATTAGGAAAGTCTTTTGGATCAAGCTTAGGAGGTGCGCCCATATTGGCGATGTGTGGCGGAGAGACGTGTTGGTGGATTGTGTTATACACTTGTTCCGGTGGAACATTAGCATACACCCCCGGCGGCTTCCTTGGGGTTGAGTTACCATCCTCGGAGTTCTTTGTTTCGGGATTGGCTTGCGCCTTTCCGTCCGCATTGACAATACCCGTAGAAGGAAGAGTATCTAACTTCCCGGGACATTTTCCAAGGAGGGTAAATCAACCTTAGGAGGATCCGGTTTCCCTAGGAACTCCTTGAACATTTCTCGCATCGATTCCTTCATGCTTATGTTGAGGTTGGTAGTGATCTCGGTATTGAGATTCGATATCTCACTCTTGAGTTCACTAACAACCTCACCAAAGCGTTCATTAGTAACCGATGCGAGAGGGTCCACGACGTCCGACATATTCTCTTAGGCGGTGAAGCCTTAGATAAGAGACGAGGCTCTGATACCAATTGAAAGATCGATATGTCGACTAGAGGGGGGGTGATTAGGCGACTACCAAATTTTAATTCTTTTTCGATTAATTAAGGCTTGAGCAAAGTATAACAAGGTTGACTAGATGTGCACTAGTGAGCAACCTATGTGATACAAGCAAGGTAAGCAACGTAGCGGAAGCAATAAGTAAAGGATAGAAGTAACCGCAAAGTGGAGACACGGAGATGTTTCCCGTAGTTCCTTCCCAAGGGAAGTACGTCTACGTTGGAGGAGTGTGGAGCCACCTAGGCGCTCCAATAGCACGGATGTGCTCACTCTATTCTCCGTGAGCTTTACCCGTGGGGGTTTGGCTCATCCACTATGAGGTCACCTTGATGGCGTTGACCAAGCCGTACACAAAGGTCGGGGAACTCCACAATGAGTTGGAGCCTCCCAACAATGCCTCGGACTCCTCCGAGACTCACAAAGGCACCTAGTTACAAGCAACCCAAGATGTAGAATCCACACGTGAAGTGTGGGGGGACGTAAATTCCTTCGGTGGAGATGTAGATCTAGACCTCCTCCTTCACTCCTCAAAGAATCGGACGATTGGGTGGATAGAGTGGGAGATCTAGTAGTTTGAAGTTCTTACAACAATGGGGCTTTGGCAAAGAATGGGGAATTAATTCTAGCAGCTCAAAGTGTCCCAAGGTAGGTGGAGGGGTATAAATACCCCCTCCCTTTCTTCTGCCCGTTGGGAGGAAAAATCCCACACGAGCGGTAGTACCGCTGGGATAGCCGGTACTACCGCCGCGGTCTTCACGCGCGCCTCCAAACGGTCAACGGGCCCGCTTCTGTCGACGACGAATCCCACCTCGCCGGTACCAGGCGGTACCGCTGAAGGTACCGGAACCGTGGGCAGAACGGCCCGAACGGCGGTACCGGGAGCGGTACCGGCCGCGGTACCCTTTTCCTCTGCGCCCCTGGAGATGGCGGTACCACTTGGTACCGCTGGCAGTACCGCTGGCGGTACCGGAACCGTGGGCAGAACGCCGAAACGGCGGTACACGCTGCGGTACCCGCGGCGGTACTGCCCTTCGCAGCACGCCCCAGCGAACTGGCGGTAGTACCGCCTATCCCAGCGGTACTACCGCTCCCTGGTAGCTTTCACTCCTTTGGCTCCTTTTTATCGCGTCGAGACAACGGGGATAAATATAAAACCTGTTTAAACTCACATAAACTTGTTAGATGCAACCTTTGTATTATCATCAACATCAAAACATGATTAAGAGCAACAATGCTCTTTCACCCGTTCTTCATCGATAGACAGCGATGAAACCAATTTCCCTTATCAAATGATAAAACATGTTCAATTCAATTACAGGCAACAATCCCCAAACGAGAGAGCCAACTAATCCCAAGAATCAAGCCAATCTTACCGTTGTTGAAACTAATTTTCCTTATCGGTTGGTCCATCGATTATATAGAACCTTTGAAATTAGGAAGATCGACTAGCTCTACTAGAATCACCAAGTGAAAGAGTAGAATCTAGAAGGGATACATCGTCTCCTAGGGGAGTTCTTCGTTCCACGCATGGGGGAAGTAGAGGAGCATAGCTCAATCTAAATTCTAATCTTGTCTAACCCATGCTTTGAACATAGTGATCCTATTTATAATTTTGGCCAGAAGGGGTAAGCGGTGGGGGGTGCGGTACTACCGTACTTGGGATAGGAGCGGTAGTATTGGTGGCAGGGCGGTAGTACCAGAAAACTCGGCGATAAATTTACTTAATTCATGCACTGCGGTAGTACTATAGGGGAACTGTATGGTTAGGTACCGGGCCGATTACATAAGCCTTTTGGGGGGGCTTGCGGTACCTAGTCCTGTACTTGGTGCGGTAGTACCAGACTTGGGGTTCGAGCACCAGTACCGCTGTTCTCGGCGGTAGTACCGCAACATGGAGTGTGGTGTCTTCTCTTCTTATTCGTCTTTCTTGATGATCTTTTTGTCCAGCTCCTTGTCCTTCTTCTCCATCCTCTTGAGCGTCGATGTAGGGGTCGTACCTGGGTACACATAGCACACCATTTGAGGTAGTGACCCATTTATCGAATCATCGAAGTCATAGGAGGAAAGGAGATAATTCACCTTATCATGTAGTGCCTTGGCTCGGGCTCATGTCATTAGACCAATTGGTGTATTTTGAGTGAAGGTCTTTTTGGCTTGGGCTACATCATTTACTCTAGTTGCCACAAATGGGTTTGCTTAAAATAGATGACAAAGATAAGTCAATTATAACCAAAGAGCTAAGAAGATTGGAAACGGATACTTTCCTTGTGCGACGGACGTACGACTCAAGAATCTGACGTACAACTAAGGGTGTCGTACCTGTTCCAAAATCCGACGGACAGCTAACGGCGTCGTACTAACGTCGAACATAGTATCTTACATCTAGCACTTCTCTATTGCAAATGTGAACCCTAGTAGTACAGAACTAAAAAATGCTAGAAATGTACTTCTAAATGATAGTTTAATGAAAAATATAATTTCTCAGTAACCAATAAAAAATTAGTCTTCAACCAAGAAAGTTGCATCATTTCTCTGAGCTGCTTCTAGACATACAAACTAAACTAATGGGTAACAAGAAGAAGAAAACTTCACTAAAAATTGGAAATGAATTTCAGGAATTAGGTCAATGTTGCTATACAACATGAAGCCACCATATTGCCTTTCCAACAAATTCTGCAATGAGCAAGATATTTTTAACTTAAAAGTGTAAAGTATGTTGTCTACTGAAGCAAGCGATTTTCCACCGGAGAATGGCATTAGCTCTAGCTGATATGGCGTCATATCCAGAACAGAATTCGGAAAACAATATGTCAGCTAGCTCATGACCAGTACAGAGGTGATGTTCTCGACAAAGTAGAACAGAGAAATCTCCAATGCACTCACGAAATAAAGCTGAAACCCCATAAACATATATCATGTTTCCTCATAATAGAGCATACAACCAGTGAGCTACGATCTAAAATCCGGTGTGATGGCAGCGCCCTAACTCTCGCAAGAAGACCGTCGGTAACGAGGTCAGCGACGATGCAAAGCAGAAGATGTGGCCCATAATTAGGATCCTCCTATATATCTTTGGGAGGATCTCGCTATGGAGGAGGTGGCCCAGGATGCGAGGTCGATGACCTTGCTAAGCGGAAAAAGAGGCCGTCCACGGGATCTACGTCAGGCCTCCTCCTCCTCCCTTTAGGCGGCTTTGTTGGCGCGGAGGAGGAGGCTCCCGGGAGGCAAGGCCGATATCCGACTAAGAAGCAAAGATGATGTATAAATCACTCGACCATGAACTAGTGTTTCTAAATGTGTGCTATGTTCATGTAGTGTTCTCTATTTTGATTTGGGAGCATATAAATTCATGGATAATAATGATTTTCCAATTAATGTATATTTTGGCTACCTACTTACTAGTAATATCATGTATTATTACCTTTTTTGATTTCGAACGATCCCAAATTATCTAGTTTTCTCCCATTCCATCTTAGCAACTCACGAAATGTTGTACTAATTTATATTACAATAGAAACTATTTCATTTACACTGTCATAAAGGAGCCAAGTCTCAAAAAAAATCACGTTAACAAGCCATGGAGGCTTGCGATCTTGTTTGGTTATGTGCATTCGGTTTCTATAACTAACGCACCATTTTTTTCACACATTGAATTTTCATACTATATTTATTGAAAGTTAACTATAATTTGTACGTTTGCTTATTTGAAAATAAACGGAGAGTTCCAATGTTGATAGCAAGTATGACAAAGAGGTGGTTTGAAAGAGCATGAAACATCTACTGGACCCTCTTGCAACTTTGAAGACCTTTGAGTGTGTCCTAGGAGAAGAGGTGTAGAACATTTTGTGATTGCAATCTTATAACCATATTCTAAAAACAAACATTTTATATTATGAATGAATCTGCTGTTCTCTTTTGCAGCGATTGCTCGTGCCTGAAGTATTATTGATACGGGAAAAAGAGTGTAGTATTATTGATACGGGAAAAAGAGTGTTTTAGCAATACCAAAATAGCACAATGCAAACGATTTGAAATAAAGAACTATTGCCGAAGAGATTCTCTCTTTTGTCTCAGAGGTGTGGAAAATAGTTCTAAGCTGTTACCTCATCGGTGACGGTTAATGCCTATGTGGTCGATGATACCCGTAGAAGTGATAGACTTCAGTAGCTACCTGCAATGATAAATAAACGGGGTTAGGTTGAGCCTCCAAGTGCAGAGTATGTAGTAAGTGGAAGACGTGTTTCCCACGAGGGTGACTCGAGGGTTTAATATCGAACTCTCGGGGAATCAGTAGTGAAACGTTTATCTTTCTATCCTTCTTTTGATTACCTACAAAACAAAGTTAAATGTTTTGGTCCTCAACCTCACCTCTGGTTGTCAAGCACAAGGTGTAAGAATGGTATCAAGATAGTATGTGATGCAAACAAGAAATAAATATGCAATGATGATGAATAAATATGCAAGGATGATGATAACAATGATAAATGATATTTTTGGGTTTTTAATGATGTATGCAAGATGTAAAAGTGTTTTTGTATTTTCGGATTTAATAATTGCAGAAAATGGAAAAGTGGTAAAAGTTGTTGGAAAGGTGTTTCTTATGATTAAAAATGGACCAGGTTCATGGTTTCACAAATGCACTCTCTCTTTAATAAAGTGGTAGACAATGGAACACTAGAGTTGACATATGAGATTGCAACACAAAGTTTAATGACAAGTTACTAATTATATGGGCATCACGTCCTAACATAGAGATCTTTTGGTTATTAGTCTCACTTATACTCCACCAAGATGCGAACTAAATCATAACACCTCAGTAATTAAGATGACTCAGAGTATAGCTTTAAGTATCATGACATGAAGTTAAAATAAGAACATGCTAGATCTAGTCACGGAGAAGTGGCATGGTCACCCACAACCCTTGTAGCATGGTATTTTTGTTTATCCCTAGTGAGGCAACAAAGTAAGCTAAAACACCCAAGTGGATTGCGATATTACAGTGGTCAACTTACCGCACTCACCACCCCCGTTACTCCAACTAATGCACACATCATCCCACACACGCTCTCATAAACATGCTTGATCAAAACAAGTAGACAAGAACGGGTACATAATATGCATCTATATTCATAACTGAAACAAACATTTGCCATCTCAAACATATATTAACTCATAAAAAGATCCACCACATAGGAATTACATAGATGACCGTAATCATGTTCGGCAACTCATACGGTACTACTTAGTGAAGCTCAAAGAGAGGAGAGATACATAAGTTACTTCCACAAACCCATAGTCCAGAGGTGGACTACTCCCTCTTCATCATGGAGACGGTGGAGAAGTTGATGGAGAAGATGGAGACCACGCCGGCAGCGCCCCGCCGGAGTTTTTCCCCTCCAATCTGCAGCTCTAGATCTCTGTTTTCGTGTTTCTGTGTTACGGCGGCGCTCCTTCCAGAGAACGTCGGGAGGCTATTTTTATAGGAGGTTTTAGGTCAAACCCGTGTCGGTGGAGAAAAGATCGACGGCAACGGAGCGTCGAGGCCGAAGTTGGTGGGTCCCACGTGGCCAGGTACAGAGGCCGCGTGGGCCCCCCTCTTTTGGGCCTCGGGGCTCCGTTTGTTCGCTTCCTTCGCCCCCAGGTCTTGTTCCTTCCAAAAAATGACGCTCATAAATTTGCAGGTGATTTGGACGTCGTTTGGGTCCCTGAAACTTAAAAGGAAAAAAATAGGGTTTTCTGCCTGTGCAGGGTTAATTCCATAAAATAAAATATTCCCAAAAATCATTATATAACATTAATATAACCCTTATATGATGCAAATATGATTGAAATATAAGTAATATAGTGCAAAGTTCATGTATGCATTTTACATGCATCAGTCGACGAGGCCGTCACATCAATGATAGGTCCCAAACAACTTAAACATTTTTCGTTGGTGGTGGGGTTTTATCTCTGTCATAGCATCACTTTGTACTAGTGTCCACCTTTGTCAGACGTTTAACCGCCACTGGCCTATTGGTCAGCCTCACACCTACCATTTTAAATGTTTTGCGACCCCGCGTCCAGTCCTTTTCAACTGCGTTGCGGCCGACACCCTAGTGGTCCCCACCGCCCTCTCCATTTCCCACTGCATCATCGACAATCCACTGATGCGTCGCCTCCCTCTCCCCGTTGGCGTGTAGATCAGGACCACCGCCACCCCCCACCGTGATGTTGGAGAAGTTCGCCACTCGGAGAACGACCACGCGGCAGGCACCTCGTTGGGCAGCCCCTGTCGTGGGTTCTTCCAGGTCCCTGCTGACCACGTTGGAGCCGGAGGTCTACACCGTGGACCATTTTGGGCCAAATGGTTCGAGAGAAATCTCGCTCTCCGGCGATACTCCTTCCAGGCCAATGAGCTGGCGGCATCATGGTTCGACTCTGACGACGAGTTCTTGCCGGAAAACGACCTGGATTTCCACCATCGGTGGCCGAACAACATCGGCTGCCTTCAATGGCGGATGTAGGATAGAATCGTTGGGGGTGCCAGTCCCAAGTTTTATAGTTTAAATATCATCTGCAACTATTTTTAGCACATGTAATGCACAAAAAATCAGACTTATTTCTATGGGATTAAAAGAACTCCAGATTTTTAGGGGGTGCCTAGATACGCCCCTGGCTGCCTTACGCAGACGCTGGAGGAGGCCACGCTGTGGTCAGACCTGCTGGCGATGCTCAAGGCGTATAAGATGGGAGGCGCTCTGAGCAGATTTGGAGGCGGCACGTGAAGTGTCCAAGGTGGAGGTGCTATCGACAGCTCCACCACTGGCGCCTTGGTCCTCGTGGGCATCTTGTGCAACAGAAACGACTGCAGCACTTACGTGGCGTCCACGTGCAACTCAGCACCTACGCCGATCATCTTCAAGTTTGACTTAGACAACTAGTAGTAGGTCAAACCCTAGATACTACTCCCTCCGTTTTTTAATATAAGATGTTTTAGGGGTTGCACATGTTGTCTAGATACATACTAAAGTAAGTGGACACACATACTAAAACATGTCTACATACATTTGTACACATGTGAATGTAGACAAATGCTAAAACATCTTATATTAAAAAACGGAGGGAGTAGCTTAGTTCTAATTTTATGTCCGTGTGTATTTTAATTTGAAGTCGTGTACAGAATTGCTAAAATGATTAAAATTGAAAAAATCAACAAGCCCAAACCAGAAGGAGGGCGGCCAGTACGTACACCTGTCTACAGCCTCAAACAGACCAAAATGGACACATTTTATGTCCAGAGTGAGAAGCACGTTAAGCGTTACCCTAACACCAATTGGTTCTGAGAAGATGGAGGAGGAATGAAGTCGCTGAACCTCTACAGCGTTTAATTTGAATGTGGGTTTGTAATAGTTACTTTCTGAAACATTTGAATGGGACTCTTGCCCTAATAATCAAACTGTCACTCTGTTTTTATTGGAATGAGGGCAACCATTTCATCTAAAAAATTACCATTACTCGACACGATTAATGCATCCAGATATGCACTTTGCTACAAAGATTTATAAGACCCATGACACATGTACAGCTAAAATTCAGCAAGCCAGAATGGAAGACATAAATAAACAAAGGGGACCCAAAGAATTAACATAATACTGAAGTTCTGCTATACAGGAGACACTGATATCAAAATCGATTGAGGACGCTGGTGCAGTCCGCCGATGGATGTGCAGCAGAAAGGTGTATCCGACTGCTCAAACATCACGACTCTCCTAGCAAAACTTATTCAGACATGATACCGTTCAGCATCGAAGCGATTTTTGCTGCCTTGTAATCATCCCGGAGCTGAATGAACCTGTAATTCAGATCCCAACCATAGTGTGAGTTCAGGAAATAGTGATGGCATTGAAGGGGACGTTTCATTGTAGGTGCCCTACCGTAAAGCATCCTTCCGGATGCTGGGGGTTCCTTCAAACAAGGAAGCTAGACTTTCCGGAGCAACGATGAAGACATTCGCCATGCTGGAACCCATAATACAAACAAATGTTAGGGGCAAAGTTCAGATAACGATAAGGGGGAAGGCACACTTACATTCCAAGCAGTTCAAACTTCTCGTCTATGGAGGGAGCATTGAAGCTACGGACAAACTCCCCATACTCAGTAATGTCACGTTTCAACCTTAGGCCACCACTGCAAAACAAACAATGGATCGTATTGTCAGCCTCTGCCAAGAAAAACAACCTTGTCATCGCCAGCCTGGGCTGATTGATCCAGTAATAGGCCAATGGTCATTATGCCTCAATAACAATATATGCAATAATCTCAGCCTATAGGTTATCCATATAAAATGTGACTAATAAATATGCATATAAAATATTCCCTGTTTATAAGATAAAAAGATAGAAGATGCATAAATTCATCTTTTTATAATGATAGAAAAGTACCTGGGACTAAATGTGAACTTTTGCCAATGATTAAGCAGACCCTTGTGCAAGCGGTTTCCCTAGAAGCACATCTCAGTTATTTATGGGACGTATTTTATATGTCAGTATAACATCGAGCAAGGAATCAAAACAGTCATAAATTGCTAGAATGGACTAGTGCAAGAAGTGCAGTGTGAAACAGGTTATGTTGTAATTAAGACACCCTTATTCCTACTTGTAATTCAATAGCTACAACAGATTCAGAACACAGGGCAGCATCGTTGCGCTAGGAAGTACTGCATACGATGCACATGGTTTTCAAGGTGTTGCTTCAGCGCTAAGGCATACCAGGCCCTAGGATGATAAGGTGTTGCCCTCATTTGGCCATATACCATATATGGCAGCCACGGAAGTCTGTTGCCACACGTTCGTCGCCGCATATTTATGTTGCAGCACCTGGAGCATGGACGGTAGGATAGGAGAAGATATCGAGATCTGTGCTGCTGCCACCATCAAGGTCCTCTCATCGTGACCCTGACCACACCGCTGCCAGATCATGAATTGATCTGTGAGACCCCAGAAATCCCTATCAAATACAGCCTCTGTGAGTAGCTCTGAAACGGTGAAACCTCCAGTTGCATCGAGCAGCCATCCAGGCTGTTCTGTTGCTGGCTGCTGTTTGGGTTCTGCGCTGTTATCTTTTTCCTTTTTTTTATTCTGCACCCGGTAGTTTGCATTTTTTTGCTGTTTAGTGTGTTGTTTCTATTCTGCACTGCTTCTTATTGCCTTTTTGTGTGTGCATTGTTTGCTGTTTCGTATTTCCTGTTTTGCCCTGCTCTTTATGGCGGTTTGGGATTTGTGCTACTTGCTTTCACTGATTCTCCCCTCAAGATTCTTTTAAGTGCTTAAAAGGTGTAACGGGCTTCTTATTGCCTTTTTGCGTGTGCATTGTTTGCTGTTTCGTATTTCCTGTTTTGCCCTGCTCTTTATGGCGGTTTGGGATTTGTGCTACTTGCTTTCACTGATTCTCCCCTCAAGATTCTTTTAAGTGCTTAAAAGGTGTAACGGAGTGGGCCAAGTCACTTTGCATCCCTATCACAAAAACCATGTGCATGCATTAATAACGACACAGTAATGTAAGCGAATGTACTTAATTCATTTCTTGAATTCAGTAGCATATCGGTTTTTACATGACCTTGTAAAGTTGCTTATTCGTACACAGAAAACCAATTGCTTGTGAGTCAAAAATCATCATATGGTAACATACCAGTTCAGTCAAAAAGGACTGTTTGTTGAGACCTTCTAGGGCACTGAATGCAACCTCGAGAACACGAGAGAGATAGGCTACAATTCTGACATAAACCAACACCAACAGATCAGTTAATTTAGTTATATTGGACCATGCAAAAAAATAACAAGCACCTTATGCAAGCATTCGTTGGCCGGTGATCTGGTGCAGCTCCATCATCTGGTGACCGATAATCTGTAGCTTTCTGTTCTGAAGATAACAATCTTTCAACCTGAGAAGTAAAGGCGAAATCGATAGGCTTATGAATTACAAAATTGCTGATAAATATCCTGCGACCAAATTTGATTTATATGTTCCATTCATTTATCAAGGTAGAAATTAACAAGACAAAATGTAGATAAATAATGTGCCCAAAACAACCAAACCAACAGAGGAAAATGCTATCATAGAAAGTTAAAGATAAAAGTAATATTAAGATGTGTGAAGACTTGGTCACCAGGGGGTATGTACCCAGTAGCATCTGAACGTTTGGCTGTTTGAGATTCACGCACAACAGTCGGTCGTTTTTATTTAAATGAGTGCTTATCCTCTGTGACTGTGATTACGCCAGTGAGGAGCTGGGAGGTTGTTGTAGGTTGGACATCTCTCACTCCAGTACATTCTTTACTAAAAGCGGTGTGACATGAATACCCGAGAGAATATTTTAGTACTACCGCCTCATTAGGTGCTCCAAGTGCTACCATTAAAACAACAAATTTTAAACGTTTCAAAAGTTCTACAAAAAAGTTAGTGTTCAGAAGATGCACACAGGCTCCAAAAAATTCAGATCAAAAATCGAAATGAACATTGAAAGACAAAAAAGACAAATCTAACATCAATAGTGTCATTGTCTACTTTTGTCCTTTTGTGACACTAACGACACTATCAACGCTAGATTTGTCTATTTTGTTTCTCAATGCTCCTTTCTTAGATTTTTTTTAAAATATTTAAAACTTATCTTTTTAATGGTAGCACGTGTAGCACCTAAAGAGATGGTAGCACTAGATATTCACTAAGGAATGCCCAACCAGTCATACATGTAATGGCAATACAAGCTGGTTGCCTATCTTAGTTTCATGCAATGGCAACACGAGAACTAATTCCCTTCCAGAAATAAAAACATGCCGTCCACTTGCTAGCTAGCTATGTGCTTGCTTATGGTTGTCACCAGCTTATATGTTAACTTAGTGGGGTGCAACATAGGTAAATAATCCAGTGCCGGTTTGGGTGTGCAGACAACATTAAATACACGGGCTAGCATGTGGAGCTAATTTCCAACAGCAGTTGACCCGCTCATTCTTAGTAAAAGCTTGTACTCTCGCCGTACATCTGTCATCAGGTGATCTATTGCTAACTTGCCTGGTTAACCCGCGTGAATGTATCTGTCCATCAGCTCTGATGGGTGCCAGTCTCTGGGTCCGCATCCTCTCAGTGACGCGTTCGTTTCCGTATTAAGATAACACCGTTTGTAAATCCTTTAAGGTAATTTTATTACTTTATTATATCCCAATTTCTGAAAGAAGGAATAATGCATGTGTTTTCATTCTGTGTATGCTAGCTATATATATTTCATAAAGCAAGAGTTCAGCAAAGTTTTGAAGAGCTCACTCCTTTTCATCTAGGCCTCTGACCTTTGGCTGGAGGCATGGCCGACCAAGCAAGGGTGTGCTCAAAATCTTGCTCTTCAGAGCAGTGCCCAAGCGAATTAATAAAAATACAGGTTTAGGGGATCCCACTTCAAACACAACTACCAATTGATCCTTGTGCTGATGATTCAGTAAGTTATCAATAAACTTCAGTGGACTAGTCTCATTTCCTTCATTATTTGTTCATGATACTGATAATTAACATGATCCGATAAATTTTAACATATGGAAACTGAAAAGGGAAAAGAGAAGGTAGCCTCACAGGGCAGTATCATTGCATTCTAACTGTTCTTTGTAGGCATTGGGCAGGGTCCAAAAAGATGGAATTAGTTGCTTGTTTTGAATATGCTTTAGCCAATTACCCTCCGTTCCGGAATGGTTGTCCACGACAACTATTCCGGAACGGCGGGAATATGTAACAAAAGTACTGGCGGATTTTCATCAAATCCTTATTTGTTCACAGTACTTCTCTACCATTCAATAGTTAGTTGATTCACAGTACTGATAATTCCCATGGCCCCATAAATTTGTTTTAGACATGAAAAGAGAAAATAGAAAAGGAGAAGGTGCGAACCTCACACATGACCGTATCAATACATTGTAACAGTCCTTTGTGAGCAGCAGCCTCAACAACAGATACTGCTGATCCCATATCTTCACAGGCAGATGGATGAGCACCATCGACAGGCAGCAGGAGACGTGATATAGTATTTGAGAAGTACTACACAGGAGAAAAGTAACGTCAGCATGGTTCATTGCCTAGCAAGCCAGGTTGCATATTTAGCAATTGTCTGTATATATAACCTGCTGGAGAATAGCTACACTACTGGCACAACGCTGCACGGCCATCATGAAGGACCTAAAACTACTCTCACCAGCAGCAGCTGCGGCCTCTGCCTGCAAATATTTCAAATCTAGTTAACTCTTCCATCCATGGATAATTTTTTCAACTAAATGTGCCTCAAGGCCAAAAATTAGTAGATTAAAAAACAAAAAAGTAAACATACAGCAGAAGCAGCAGCCGCAGCAACCCTTCTACTAACACTTGTCCCAATGGTATATTTATCCCGCATAACTGCAGCCTCATTTAAACTCTCTCTGGCACGGTCAAGCCCTTCAGTTAAATATTGGCTGACCTATATAACAAAACAATTGTCATTAGAAGAGCATCATACTTCTAAGATCGTCAAATGTTAATGGCCCATGGTACTTTACTTACTTGATCAAGCAAGCACGCAAATATGGATCTCACATTAGCTGCAACAGTAGTAGGCTGCAGAAGATTTTAACTGAGAAGAATTAGGTAGAAGAAAATAATGCAGATGAACAACTGTAAAACTGACTTGCAGATTTTTTTAAGAGAAATATGCCTTGCAAATAATACGCAAAAACCTTGTTGAGTAAAAATAACATGTTTATTCATGAAATCCATTTTGGATACAAAAATTTCAAAAGTTTAACGCAAATACAGAGCAGTAATGTAGTAATTAGCACAAGGAAAATCAGTTCAACCTGGGAAAACAACAGTGTGCATCTCGTGATTGCTTCCTCATTCCAGCGAACAAATTCGGTGACTACAGTAACTGATAGAAGCTGTTGTGCTGAGGTAGCAGAAGATGCTCCTTTTGCCCGTCCAATTGAGCCAGTCGATTCAGATTGTTGCTTTGCCTCAGCTCTCAGTTCAGCCATCTGCCAAGTGGACCAAAAGTTAACCAAGTATGATACTCCCTCCGATCCTATATAAATGTCGCTAGGAATGACCTTGTCACGTACAAATTCTACTACAGCCAGCGTCACTTTTTATGGACTAGAGGGAGTACTAAGAAACATTGCAATCTAAAGATGCAAAATAACCTTTGACTGATATAGTTGTCTGAGTGATGCCTGCTCAAATTCCGTGTACTCATCTTTGTGGGAAACATATATGGATTCTGTGAGACCTACAAGAAATAAAAAGGACAAAATCATGATGATACTCATTTATCTGCAAGTGCACTACCGGAATGCTGACTACCGAGAACCTTGAATTAATATATTTTAACTTGATATATTTATAGGACACGAGAACAAACCAAAGCAAAAGACAACTTCAAGAATAAAATAATTTAATGACACTGCATTCAAAATTAAATTAAATTTCTATCAAAGCAGATATGTACTAGCAATATATTACCTAGTGTGAATCAAGGTTTTGAGGACAGTCTACATCTAGCTTTTTTGTTCTTGGAAATTTCGGCAAAACCTGCCCGCTTTCTGGGTGGAAACTGGACCTGACGGACAGTCTACTGCTAGCTTTCTGGGTAGAATTCATTTCTCTGAATTTTTTCTTCAAAAATTTCACTATTTCAGTTATAATGTTTGGAATGTGCAGTATAACTAATATATCTAATTTGATATCTACTTTCTGCATTGGAGGCTATTAAGTATTAAGGGTGAGCCAGGGCTCTAAAAAATTGTATATGGTCTGAAGTTTCGGGAAAATTGGGAATTTACTTGCTAGTACACGAGAGAAACAACAAAAGTATTAAGCAATACAATGCACCTTCAATATCCAAATCTCCACAGCCGACAGACTGTAACTCCTTGGCAAGTTCTTTTGTCTTGTCATATGCTACTGCCAGAACTCTTAGATACTGCCGTTAAAGTTTGACAGGAACAGATCTCATGCCTCAGTCAATGGTCGCAAAAAAATAAAATTAGGATGTCGATAGTGTACACAGTGCTTACATGTAGAAGGCCACCTTCTTCTATAGGAGGCAAGCTAGCAAGAGAGGGCCTTATCAAAAGTTTATCAAGAATTGCTGTGACCCTTTGTTCTAACACTCGCTGAAAGGTGTACCATTAGTCTTGCTTTTAAATGAGACAATATTGATCACACAGAGAGGACTAGTTAGTAAAACATACCTGCACAAGGATTGACATGACCTCGTTCGGGGAAGGAAAGACGGCCATTATTGTAGTTGCCTCTCTCCTCACAGTATCTGAAGCAGCAATACGAAAACCACATTACCATATAAGTATCATCCAAGTACAACTTACAAACAATAACTATCAGAGTATAACTTGTCAATACCAGCAATTTCCTTGTACAGGATAGAGAGACCCTCTGCTATAGTACTGGAGTCAGCTTGGAGACCATCATCACCAAGAACAACTTGAATATCAGTGCTCATAATTTCAACATCAATGAACATCGGTCGTGTAGCAACATAGTGTTGCATGGCACTGGTTCCCCGATTGAACTGCATTCAATGTAGCATGATAAAGTATGCCAAATCAAGTAAACCTTGAATAATACTACATGCCTGTTTAGCCAATTTATTTTCAGGCTGAACTCAATAAGCTTAAGCTACTATCAAAAAAGATCAAAAGAAGCTAGAGCCTGAAAGTCAGTGGGAGGTCTACTTATTTGCCTGACATGTTTGGAGATGCTTACAAGCTGATAAGTTCGTGAAGGCTTATAGATGAATATCCAGAAAGCTTAGGGCATAAATCGTAAGCAAGGTGTCAGACTTGTAAGCCAGTAAGCTGTCTTAAGATGAGCTTAACCTAAGTTATGCTATAACAGGACAAACACGATCATTCCTTATTTCTTCCAGCATAGAGGTGGAGAGGTACTCTCCTTCATTATACAGATAAGTCAGTTCAGTCCATCACCGGGCCCATTCATATTTACCCACACAAGTTATAATTCCGCACTTAACAGAAAATATCAAATTAATAATTCAAACCAGTGATCCTTTTCTTAACATTGCTGATGGTGTTAGACCGGTAGACACCATCCCAATGGTACAAAAAAATGTGTTTTCCCTACAATCAGCCAAACTGTATGAAAAACAGTAATGCTTCGTTTGGATGCTTACATTGGGAGGCTAGATATTATATTGAGTTGAATGTCTAATATCCAGGATATTGATATTGAGATTGAATATCAATATTTCTGTTTGGATGTGTTAGATATCCGGACCAAGACTAGATATTAAGGTTGAATGTCAAATGTTGTTTGGATGTTATAAGTGATGAATTGGAGTTCTACGGGATTTCGATCCTTATAAGTGGTGAATTTCCTCTTTTCTTTTTCTTTTTGATACACAAGAAACCAAGTCTACCTCTTCCGACATTTTTTAACTATAATATAAGGAAATTTTATAATTTTAGAAATATTCGCCAAACCATGTTTGGCGAACCAGCACATCACAAGCGCATTGACCGTCATAATATCAGATCATCAAGACATGATTTTTCACAAGCATGTATCAACCAACAGCACATCAAAAGTACATGATCAGATTGTCTACAGCAGTGGACAGATCGGTGTTCATCTACAACACCTGTCTCCCTCCTCTCTCATCATCTACAGCACCTTTATCGGAATAAGAAAATCATCTACAGCACACATATCCATGACCAGTACATCACATTCCCGTGGCCGGTTTATCTACTTCAATGCAAAGATCAAGGATGGGAGGGTGGTTCCGGCAGGAAGGAACCTGCGCCGGGAAGTTGAAGCTCTGGATGTAGGTGCGCCGGCCGGCGAGGCTCCATCCAATCGACCCTGTACCCGCCGTGCAAAGAGAGATGAGAGAGGAGCGAGAGACAGCCAGAGAAGGAGATGGGCACCAGGAAGGAGGAGGTGGGGCGGGAGGCCGGGCGGAGCAGCGGCTGGCTTAGGTCGAGTGGGGCAGGGGAGAGGGATTTTTTCTTGGTCTGACGCTGCGCGAAGAGGTGTGCGCCGGCCGCCGGAGCTCCTCCAATCGATCCGTACCTGCAGCAGTGAAGAAGAGGAAGAGGGAGGGAGAGACGGCGCGAGAAGGAGACGACGCCAGAAAGGAGGACCAGAGGCGGGAGGCCGGACGGATCCGCGCCTATCTGCGCCACCGGCGCCGGGAAGAATGAGTGCGGCCGGAGGCGGCTGTACCTGCTGCGCCGCCAGTCGCCGCTTAGTTCGAGCGGGGAGAAGACCAGCGAGGAAACAGAAGGCTCGTCGTTTCGCGTACCTGTTCACGGCGCGAATATCTCACAATGTCGAGGCTAACCCCTCGACATTCGCTGGCCTTTTTTTTGGCCGTCCCAGCGCTGGGATATCGAGGTACAATACCCCGGCTAAATATCTAGCACAACCAAACAGGTTGATTTCGGATATTCGGGGCTGGAAACTCCCGAATATCTAATATCTAGTCTCAATACACACATCCAAACGAGGCATAACATGTCCCTTGCAAATAGTACACACCTGCGACAAAATCTTTGCACATTCTGCCATTGTAGACAACTCTCGTCTCTGTGATGCGGTATCAAACCGAGATAACAATCTATTCTCCAGTTCTAAACATAAGATAAAAAGGTTATGAATAGATGCCAAAAGAATAGCTAAGCGAAGTTACAGAAAGAAAACAGACCATTGCAATATTCTTGAAGATTTGCAACTGCAACCTCCAAACCACGGCTTGCATTAGCAGAACCTACTGCTGACGTTACACCATGCCTTCCAACATCCTCCTCAGCAAACGATCCTGCATTACCACAACAACATATTCAAACATCGTTACATTTTTTGCTGAGCGACTAACTGAAAGTCTATGATCCTGCATTACCACTAACAGGCCTCGAAAGATAAACATGAAAACTATGACTTCAGACTTGTTTACATTTATTGTTAAGTGACTAACTGAAAGTCCGAAACTCTCTGCAAATAGCACATAGTTGTAAAGTCTATCTATAGTGCTACAACAATCGACTAGCATAACAGTAAAAAAGATCAAAAGAACTAGAATACACTACAGCTGTATCCATATTGGACTATTCTGACCCAGGTTTCCTATTGTCCTAGGCCTCTAGTAAATTGACTTGTAGTTCAAGTCTCCTTGTACCGTATGGTTGCCCCTTGGGCTGGATGCAACAAGAACATGGCCCCTAAAAAAAAAGAGGCTATCACCCCTAAATGAAGGAAAAGTGCGACAAAAAATCTGTAGAGTTCACTTAATGGTATTATAAAGAAAGAAAGAAAGAAAGAAAGATAGACAGCTTACGCAATTTCTGTGCAATTGAAGCAGCCTCAGCAACACGGCTGTCATCAGAAAATAAAGGAGAAAGTTCCATAAGGTCCCCAGGTGTGCTGTTGAACTCCATCAAATACTAAAAAGAAATATATTCCAACAAAAATGAGATCAATATCAAATTATCAATAAGCAGAACAATGATTGCGTCAAAATAAAAGATTATGACACCTTAATGAGATCAATCGTCTGACTAGCGGTTTCCCTCTGAGATTCTGCACTCTGAGAGGAGAGAAATAAACAATAACATTACGGTCGGAGAGAGCAACAGAACAACCACACAAAAAATAAAGTTACGACCAATGAGTATACATAATAGATAATCACCTGTAGATGATCACCAATTTTGGCAGCAGTTTGCCCAACACTGGAGATCCGAGAATCCAACCTACCAAAGCTATCAAATAAGCCGTCCACGCCTTTCTCAAGCTGGAGAACAATAAAATAGAGAACATATAAAGCAAATAGGAATCACTAGTTCAGCGAAACTTGTAAATAATATTAGAAGAATATCCCATGGGACATGGCTTAGGTGAAATTTGTATTTCTTAAAACTACGGCGAAACGGAATCAATCAGGCAGCTATTCTTATAAATTTGATGAGATAGCAACACTGAACATCGTCCATTCTCTAAACCCTAAACCCTTATTGCCCGACACAAAGATGTGCAGCTAATGTATTCTGCTTAGTACTTGCTGAACAGCGTCTTGTCTGTGGTGGTGTTTCAATTGGATAATTAATACTGAGAGGTTTACAAGAAGACTGCGTATTCACAAGGGGCAACTAATTCCTAATTGCCAGGATACCAAGTGACAAAAGCCTACGACAGTCACAATAAAATGGAGAAGTACCGAAACATGCAGCTGAGTTAAAAAATCGAACAGCACAGATACATTTGAAAATTCAACAAAGAAGTAATGTATGATTACAATACAAATTGCTTCTGCATGTTTTTGTACGAGAAACTTTCTACATATTCCATAACTTCAATCTGAGGAAGCATAGGATCAACTAGCATACATACTAAAAGTATACCCCGCGTGTTGCAGTGGGGATCCCTTTATAAACTATATTGTGTAAACAGAAGCATATAAGAGGTATGATACATTATGTTGTCTAGAGGAGTATGCAAAATTCAATTAATCATAGTAGAGATATTAAATTTAATACACATGAGATGAGTGTGTATTATATATTATTAATGTGAACAATTGATTGATTTAAGGAATGCACTATGTGTAGCTTTGATATAGTGATTAATAAACATTAGTGGAGATGACATGGACAATTGATTAGCTAAGAGAATGGATGATGTGGATGGCTTGCATGTTGAGATAGAAAAATCATTAATGCATGTTAGTGGGGTTTCGCTTTATCAGATAGGTAGGGTAGGGTAGGGCAGGGTAGGGTAGATAGATACGACACACAAATATTCCTGTGTAGAGGCTCATCAAATGCAAGCCTTACATTTTTCAGTTTTCTACTGTAATTATGTCTCTTTGGAGTCCCCAATCATGAACTGCCCCTCTTCAGCAACAATTCATTAACTTCTCTGCACGATGGCATACTGAGAATTGTTGGATGTTAATTTGTGTAAATATAAATAAAAGAAAAGGGTCCTTTCTTAGCAACTGATTAGGTACAATAGACAAGAGGTTGGAAAGAACAAAGTTAACTTATATGTAACAAAAGATTCGGCCAGCTTGATCATAGGGTAGAGACGTAGAGTGGCACTTTCGTCTCAGCGAGTAGCACAACCAGATGAAACAAGGAACACCCAAGGATAATACACCAAAAGCAGGGCTTGGTGTTATGAACTGGTCATTATCTCATAAAGCAATCTGTACTTCCAATTTATATACAGCTCTTCCAATTTTATTTATATTTTGGTTTCATTTATTATTTATCTCTACTATATAATACGGCCTAACGACATTGTGCGTGTACTTCCATTGCTGTTTTCTTTTTGCCCCTCCAATTTATGTGAAATTAACCCACACTCCACCTACAGGGTCTGAATTGCAATACTACGAAGGGATCGGAATCCCCAATTTCTTCCCGTTGCCGGCCGCTGGTGGAGCTGCGCCGGAGGGTGCTTCGCACGAAGATATTGCGACCGAGACTTCCATGGGATATCCTCTGAGCGCCGCCCCGCGCGCCTCCACTGCCGGCAACGCTTACGGCCACAGCCTCGATGGGAAAAAACCAGCGTACGTTCAGCTACCCTTCCGATCTGTAGCCACGCTCCATCGTGATCTACCGTCCTTCTCCCCGTCTGCGGCGCTCAGGCGCGCGGACATGGACCAAACTACGCGCGGAGGAAGCACTGCTCGCGGCGACCTCCTGCTGGACCTCCTCCGTGTGTCCCTCTCCCTCGCGCGGCACAGAGAACCTAGCTGAACTCCTCTAGCGGCAAGCGAGCTCCTCGTCTGTTAGCGATCTCCTCCATTGATTCCGCACTGGCATATGTTGCTACTATGCTTCGTCTTGTTTACACAAAGTGAACCGTCAGGGAAGCCACCAAGAAATACACACGGCCGCTTGTTTGGAGTCTGACTTTTACCGTTGTTCTTCCAATAAATATCCATCCTAGATGTTTACTTCAATATATACACAGGCTGCAGACTTAATCAAATCATCCCCATAGCCATCTCCTGAACCAGAGCAGAGCTGGTAATGGCAATAGCAGAGCAAAATTGATCATGATTTCATGAAAACAGAAGCATGACCAGACTTGCATGTTGACCACACACACTACCTGAAGGTGCGGACCTCAGTTTTTTATTCGGTGCTCAGCTGTGCAGAGCAGCCAGCACAAGAAAGCTTTAAACTGAGATCTACTAGAAGTCATGGTGGTGGTATAATTTGTTCACCAGTAACAAATACCAGGAGTGAACTAGAGCACATGTAAAATCGGTTGCCACTGTCTGTTACGAAAATAACCTTTTGTTCTCGTACTAGAGTAGCCAAGTATGTAAATTGAGTAGTAGTAGGTTTTTTCAAATAAACTGAGTCTAATAGAAAATTTTACACCATTTTATTCAGCGGGAAAAGGTTAGTTCAGCATAGGTAAAATATCAGAACTCTCATTCTATTATTCCTAAAACCATTTGTTTCGCTCGCAAACACAATAATCATGCTCAATTCTTCACAACATTGATGAGGCGATAAATAATAACAACACCCTACAAATGCACTTGGAATCTCGGACTACAATGTGCATGTGAAAACGAAGGCACAACTGTTACAAACCGGAGCAAAGTGCATCGAGCACAACAGCCTACTACCGTCGCTGGAGAATGTGGACGGAGTATTGTCCATAATCCGTTACACTGCTCCCAATTGTGGCTTATAATGATGTCGACTTACACTACTCATAGAAGGAATCGGAGAACATTGTGATGCATTGATGCCATAGAGGAGGAAGTAAGAGAAGATATCTACATTCGTTGTCAAGTCTCGTACTCATTGCGATGAGCAACGTTCATATTTGTAAGAGTAATCTTCTTGATTGTCTGTACGCACCGCACCCTATTGGTCATTACTAGGCACTGATAATTCTTATTGCCGTAGCAACGCACGGGCATTTAGCTAGTAACATTAATTTACAGTAGTCAACACAGAGAAAACTTGCAAGTATATATACTAACTAACCTCCCCGAGTGTCTTGCGATGCTTGGCGTCCTGCGTAGCCACCTCCTTCTTCAGATTCTGGAGCCTCTTATCAATCTATCGACAGAAGGAGAAGAAAACAAACTCAGTATCCTAGTCACGCAGGCGGTTAGAATAAACCATCACCGAGGAGCAACCACCAGTCGCGACCAACCTGACGACGGAGGTCAACGAGCTCCTTGCAGGAGTGCTTGAAGAGCCCGAGCAGCTCGTCCACGGCGGGGAAGACGGGCGGCGCAGCCCCGAGCAGGGGCGGCGGGGGCGGTGGCACCCCTGCCGCGTCGTCGCCGCGGAACTCCGGCAGCAGCTCGTCCACCAGATTCCCGAACAGCGAGTCGAAGGAGAAGTCCCCCTGCCAACCACGAAACGCTTAGGTCAAGGAGCGGACGTACCGAAATGACAGAACCGAATCGGATCGAATCGAACGAGGGAAGCGAACCTTGAAGTCCTCGAGGTCGAGGGTGAGGGGCAGCGCCGCGGGCGGGTCATTCGCCGACGGCATGGCGGCCGGACGGCAGGGGAGATCTGGGAGGAGGAGGAGAGGAAGCCGCTATCGTGTAGTATGATCTGGAAATTGGGTGGGTTCGCGCGGGGCGGACGGGACGAGAAGGAATCGACAACGGAGGATCTACGACCAGGCTCTGGTCGCTCCAGTTGAACCTCGAGGGTTCGCCACTTGTGTACGCTTCTGCTTCGTGTTAACGGTTACAATTTTCGTTTCGTTTTTCTTTGATTTGATTGAAGCAACGCAGTTCATTTGTCCGTCTTGATAAATGAAGAATGGTCATTTGTTGCAGATTCATCTCTGCTACTTACTCTGTTCCAGAATTCTTATCTCAGTGGAAACGTTGGATGTGTTTAACCGAGGCCGCATCCCATGTCTATGCAATCTAAAAATTAATGTATTGTTAGCTATACTATCTGAACGTTTAGAAAAATGCGTTGCCGTGCATGTATTAGAAAACATGTACGTGCTTTGCAACGGGTGACGAAAATAGCACGACGTTCCACGCATATCACCGCTTATTCTCATTTTGGACCTCCCTTGTTGAATTAACTTTTTATTTAGCCCAAACAACCTAAAAACACTTTTTATTTAGCTCATGATTTTTTTGTGGTACTTTAATTGTATTCTGGGATTAAGTTGTCATCTCTAAGGGCTTGTTTGATTTGTAGGGTAGGAAAGACATAGGAATAGGAAAAGTATAGGATTGATATGTCATGTACATTCCAATCCTATAGGATTTAGTTTGTACCAAACTTTGTTTGATTACACCAAAAGAATTGTAAAAAGAGGTTGGAGTGGATGTTAGAATTCCTATAGGAAGTAGTACAAAGATTCCTACAGGAAAAATTTATAGGAACTAATCCTATGAATCAAACGACTAGCAAAGGAAAAATTCCTATTAGATAAATTCCTACAAGAATCTTACAAAGTTCCTTTGAATCAAACATGCCCTAAAACCTTGCAATCACTTGTGTGTGGCGATGGTCAACGTTTATGGGTGCTTACACCGATACATGAGATTGAGATTTTTTAGGCGATGTGGCGCGGAGGAGAAATTTTCATATTGTAGATAGTGGAGTGTCCGTTTATTTATCTTAACATAAATCATTACTCATCTGAAAAACTAACGACAAACCGCATTAATTAGTTACTGGATTTTATGAAGATAACACTGCAAGATAAGTAAAATATTCCGAAACTTTGAAACACCGGGACCCAAATTGACCCAGCCTATGTTGTTTATGAATTCAACACCATGAATTCAACACCAAGTATATGTAGACTAATTTTCTACACTAGGGTGGCTCGGTTAATTTTCTTTGGTCTTTAGGTAGTCTATCGAGCCATATTTATTTCGTTGATATCCACTAACTTTAGGTGAAGATAGTGTAGTACCTTGGGTCAAACTGGATCTCGACTGAGTACCTAAGATTTTTTTAAAAAAAAGTGGACTGATCTTGATGTAGCAACTTGAATATACACGCGATTGTTGGCCTTCAAAATAGCAACAAAACTCGGGTTTCTATATGAAGTTACACCAATGTTGATCAAGCAGCCCGCTCAAGGTAAGCGTTTCCCGGCGTTCCTTGCTTGCCAACTACCCTTCGATATCAGAATTTGAATTCATATACTCTATTTTTTTTAGATTGAATATTTCAACAACCTTGTTTTAGGGCAGAATATTTTAGCACCAATGCTACCCCATGAGCCATGATTACATGAATTGCTTACAAGCTACGCCGTTCAGTCCCATCGGCAATTCGCGGGAGCTTTAGCTGAATGCCTGGATCTAGCGAGATGACGTATTTGTGGGAAGAACCTTCCTCAAATATATTTCTGATCCGATTGTTACGAGCCGAACGACTGATCCGATTTTTTTCCCTGGACAGAAAGGAGACGTACATTATGCGTACGAACTTAAAAGGAGACACCATGACAGACGAAACCGACATTGTTTGAATCTCCCGAATGACCGGAACCAATGCCGTTGACGATGATGCCATCGTAGACCATCGACATTATGTTGTCGGATCTCATGATGATCACATTGCAGTCTCGCACTGGCAACACTAGATGCCCCGCGCCGTCCTTCACATGTGCTCCGGTACACTTCTACCCTTACGCCACCCACCTCTCATTGTGTCACGCAGGGGATGCGGGAAGAGCAAGTGCTGCCTCACAACTGTTTCGCTCTGTTGCACCATGAGGCGCTGAGTTCATCCACGGGGTTGTGGCAGGCGTCGCTGATCAGGTGTAGATTTATAGGGGGGTTTTGTTATCGTCTCCACAGGGATCAACAAGGTTATGATGGTTCTAAGGGTTGGCAGAAGCTAAACCAAATCTTCAGGTTTTCAGGTTTCAAACAAGAAAGTAAAGGTTTTCAAAGAAAAGGGTTTAAGAACTAGATTTCAGAATTTAACTTGTAGCTTTTGGGTTGTCAATCCATCAGCTGGCAAGAATCCAAGCAAGGTTTAGACAGGGAACAAGAATTACTTCAACAGCAGAGACTAGTCATGCAAGTAAGGGTTTTAGCAGGTTTTAGACAGGAGAAAAATGCATAACACAAAGATCACTGCTTTCTGGGTTGTCAAGCCAGATCACGAGTGAGTTAACAAGCAAAGGGAGGCTAGGGACAGAATTAAAACACTCAGTGTGCAGGGACTAGCCTTACACACACAGATCAAGACACACAGCAGACAAAACATGCGAATCTTCAGATAAAAACAGAGAATTGTGTCACTCAATTCACTGCAGTAACCAAATATCACAAGCCCTACTTGCAGATGGATGATCTACTAGTTTCACACAGGATTACACAAGAAAGTGGAGAGAAATCTTTGGCTTTAGCTCACAGAAGCGTAGTCGAAGCAGAGGAAGCAGAAGGGTGGAAGAAGAGTTGCAGATCATGAGCTTCTGGTCACCAAGGCCTTGTGCTTCTTCTCCTGATCACCTTGTGCATCTTGTTCTTCTTCTTGTTCTTGCTCTGGTTCTTGGAGTTCTTGGTGTTCTTGGTCTCGAGTTGGTGGAGAAAAGGTGTAATGGAGGCTGAGGGAAAAGTGGAGTGAAGGGGGCGAGTGAGAGTCGAGCGAATGGCGAGTGAATGGCGAGTGAATGGCGAGAGAATGGCGAGAGAATGGCGAGTGAATGGCGAGAGAATGGCGAGTGAGAGGCTCTGTGGTGGTGGTGGTGGCTTTATACACCTTTTTTCCATTTGTGGTGGAGGTGCGGTACGAGTTGATGGGGAGCGAAGCTTCCTCCTTGGCCACAGCTCACAGTGCACATGGCATGTTTCTCCTTTTTCACCTTTTTGCCTTTTTGGTTTCCTTGATCTCCAAGTTGATCTTCTTTTCCTCTTTCTGGTTCAAACTCATTTGAATTCCATCTTATCTTCTCGTCTTGGGTATTGCTTCGAATGGTGATGAAGAACTCGAGTTAAATGACAGAATTGATCTCTGTCAGTTACTGTTCACTTTCTGGCACAGAGGTGTTGTTCTTCTTCTGGCTTGATTTCTTCTTGTTGATCATGTCCAACTTCTCTGCTGCATTGGGATGAGTTGAATGTTGCTTCAAGAATCACTTCTACATTAGATCTTCTGAAGTTTATGTGCCTTTGCGCACTGAACTGCAAAATGAGTGAAAAGCAATATCAAATGCAGATAATTGCAGTTCTGGATATAGAAGTAGTGAGGTTTTTGAGGTTTTAGGTCTGTGAATTATGCATATAAATGATGGTGATCAAACCCCCAGATTTAAACTTTTGCTTGTCCTCAAGTAAAGAAAACGGGATGCAAATGACAACAAGCATAATATGAACAATGCAGAGTTCTGAAAACTTAGCAGTTCATTCGAGTTTGATTCAATGCAGTTCTGTTTACTGTTAGAGCAAGTGCTAGTTTGGAGACAAGTTTCAAATAGCAGAATTTAACCATTTCTAAGTTCAAATGCTTGGGATTAGTATGATAAGACAATTTGCACAGAAATGGAAAGTAAATGATCCAGAAAATAGCCATAATGCAAGAATACATGCTTAGTCAGTGCTTCACCTACTACAGTTCCAGGGAACATAGTAGGCTAATGCTGCAGTGAAGCATGAGTTAGTTAGTGTTAGGAAGACACTTATTTTATTAGTTAGTGCGTCACAAGCTACCATCCCAGGATCATAGCTGCTAATGCAAAAATTGTTGCTTGAGGATTCAGTTAACTTTTTCCTGATTAGTGCGTCACATACCACAATCCCGAGATTGTGGTTGCTAATGCAAAAAGTTATTTCCTGTTACCACATTTTCAGTTAGTGTTAGTGTTAGTGCTTCACAAATGACTATCCAGAGATATTGATTGCTAATGCCAAAAATGCAAATGTGCAGAGATGGAGTTAGTAAATGGCTCTAAAATGGATCATATATTTCAGTTTCATAGCAAATGGCATCTATTATATAATTAAAACACAGGACAAATAACGGCTCAGATTGACCAACTAAAAGTTAACGGTTCAGATTTAAAAGGTCTATCCGGCGGGTGGAAAAATTTGTCTCATAGCAAGCCAAATCTATTACGGGAAGGATACAGAGATTTACGTGCACACGCTATCCAGTATGGAAAATACTACGATTTGCTAGATCGTAACGTATGCATATACCACGACGTTGTCATGATCGATTGGAAACACACGGAGATGCATAAGGCGATTTTCTTCGGGCGGCCGGCCGGCGTTGCCGTCCACTGTATTACGAAATCTCGCCGGACGCAGTTGTATAAGCTTCAGGCTGAACCTTGGATTTGAAGCACCGTCGAAGATACGGCCGCCAAACTCACAAGGATGCGCTAGGCAGTCCATACTCCATCGTACCGATCGACAACCTCAACGCGCCGGCGGCGGGCCGCTATAAGACAAAGTTTAGACCTCAGAAGCAATACCGATGCGCTCCTGATATCATGGACGTCGAGGCCAGCTAGGAATAGTATACACCTTGGCTCACGACAGGCATAGAGGCCATCAGAGTGGAGCACTCGGTCAGACAACTTGCTCCGTTGTGCTAAGGGTGTCAGGCTGTCAGCCACGCCGACGAGATGGAGAGCCGCGATCTCCTGACGCTCGCAACATGCACTGTAGAGGAGGCCGTCGGCCGACCTGGAGCACTCAGGCCAGACCATGCATGGAAGGCATATGGTGGGGCCCTATGACAGTTTTGGATTCGTTGTTTTGCAGATGTGATCAAACTGTACATTCGTTGTTTGCAGATGTGTTCAAATTGTACATATTTGTCTTACAATTTCTAAGTTGGGTTGGTAAAATTTTGTCTTGAGTTGCATCGTATGAGAAGAATATGACAATTTTACACATAGATTAGTTCATCATGTGTTGTATGCGACTGATTTTGAGGACCATTGTTGCAGGAATTTGTGGATTTGGACAAGAAGAAAATGACAGAGGTATACGTTTTTTAATCTTACTCTCTTCCTTGAAACTGAACCTAAAACCTTGAAGGATCGGCCATAGAAATACTATTGTTCCCACATATGCATGAGTTGTGTTCCCAATATATATTAGTTTACTGTGTATGTGAAATGAGCTTACCAAGTACTTATAATCAATACAGTGACATTTTTTCCTGAATTAGTGATGCTAATGACCAGCACTATCTCAATTTTGTTTTCTAAGATGTGTTTAAAGAATTGAAAGCATCAATATTTCATTTCAGTACTTTTATTGGAAGTTCAAGAACTGCATGAGTAATTTAAATTGGAGGATACGGCGGACAGTGGTGCATCATGCATGTGGCGAGCAAGGCATTTCGATTCCATATTTAGAATCAAGCTGAACTGTATGTGGTTTTTGCTTACATGGAGTCATGGAGAAGAACATCGACTGATCTGCCTCTTTGGATCTGACAGTCGGCGGATCTTTTCAGCGGATTATTTCAACTGAGACTATAGAAACCTTTATTTTCCAGTAATGTTTAGAGCTTGATCAACGAACTTATTTATTCAAGAAATTTTAATGAACCTTTTGCAGTTTTTGTTCGGTGTGCTGATAATTTAGTCTCCCCCTCCAGTTAGACTTCAAAGACTGAATTTTAAAGAAATTCTTCAGGTACGTTATCATCTGACATGCAAGACTAGGTCACCCGCAGAAGATTAGTTAGTAGCTAGGTTCTGTTTACTTCCGCCAAAGTTCTTAACATTCTAAACAATCTGCTTTTGTTTACTGGGATCCTTACTTTATGTTTACTCTTTATCAAATGATGATACACTAAGATACGTGTATTCCCTATCCAGAAAAGGAAAAAATATGTTCCGGGCTGGTGGCTAAACTCTTGATAGTTTGCAGAGATAGAGTGACATGCATTCAAGAGGTCAAGAAGGTGGCCTCTGGACTGGGAATATCTGCAGCAACCAGGGAGATACAACATCGATGTAGAGGTTTAGCGTTTTACCTTTTTTTACCACTTGGTTGGCTATTATCTATTTGCTTTTGTTTTCACCTATGTCAGTTTATATATTCTACATGTATGGAGCTGGAGGTTGCTGAATCGAAGGCTGCAATGTAATCTAAGATCAGTACACAAACACGCGTCCATAGCAGCTAAGCTCATCCAACCACACATCCACACGCACGTCGGACCATCCAGAGCTTGAACACACGCGACGACGCCCAGCTAATCAAAAGCACAAGGAAACGCGTCCTATACAAGCCCGACGGATCAACGGCACAAAAAGAGGTGCTTACATTATGCGCCCACGCCTACTGAACCAATTGGCACCGACTTCAGCATGTCGAGCGGATCAAAAGAAGCATTACAGCAACGCAATCAACTATAGGTAATATCCTCGATCCCTACTCCATGTTTTGTTTGAGATACAACATTCTTAGGAACAACCTACGATGAAGGACTATTTGTTAAAATTTCTTGAAGGCAATAATAATATGGCGTCCAAGAAGTTGAGTGAGCTAGCCACAAGAGCACACATATACATTACTAAAGTATAAGTAATGGGAAGAATGAGTATTAGTTAAACATCTTAAGATTTTCCTTACATATCTCACAGTTCTGTCAATTGTTTACACTTCTGCAAATTTATTTTTCACTCAGTTCTGAAGTGTTAATAAAGTCCACGTTAATGCCTGCAAGAAACTATCAGAGATTTATAGATCAAAGATCAACCAAACTTCCACATTTTATTTGGTATTTTTCAATTTGTATAATATACAAGAATATCGTCGAGACAGCAATAAACAAGTTACATTTATGTATAATACAAAGTTAAATAGGGTGAAAACAATCGTCGGCAATTATTCCCATTTACTATGCTTCTTTTTTTAAGGGGTACTGTGTTTCATTTACATAGCTAGACATGCAACTTTAATCTTTCTTGAGAGAGTTTGTTTTGCAATTAATATGTGGTCCAAAATCTTACGCACCAATATCTAGAAAAATTAAAATTTCATGGAGCATTAATTAAAGATTTAGAGACTCAAGTGACATGCTCAAATGCATAATATAGTGTTTACTGAAAAATCATTAATCTTGGATATGTGCACAGAGTGAATTACATCACATGACAGATAAGCATCATGAATATGCATGCCAAGTGTCCTTTTCAACTAAATATAGATGTTCAAGTAATACTTTTTTTAATTCCTTAGACATTATCACATTTAATCATGTTTTTGGAAGCATGTCCTTTAAAATATAAATGTCTTTGCCAAGCACTCAAAGTAATAAAGACTTTGGGTTAAAAATAAGATTCACCCTTATGCCTCCGATAGCAAAGATTTTATTCAAAAAGATCCCATGAATTAAGCAATAGAAATTGGAAATGTTTTCTTTTCTATAGGTGAATATTGTAGAAAAAAATCTAGCCGCGCAAATGCGCGGGCCAACCAGCTAGTTATCAAGTATTCCACAAGTTTTGAACAGAAAAATAAGCTAATTCTGCTTTGAAAAATGGGTCTGAACATAGCCTTTGCAAGAATAATAAGCAGATACACTACATGATTCACAACAGAATGTAATGCTATTTAATCAGAGCAGAGCAAAACCATAAAACTTTTTCTGTAACAGCCATAAAATTGCCAAATTGATCATAGATAGAAACATGGCATAACAATATTATTCATGCTGTGCATAGGATAAAAAGATTGGAATGTTTCCACCTGGTGATTGCTGCTGCCTCATGCTTCATGATATCATAGCCAAAACTTTCTCCACTTCCTTTTATTCAAAATCTGAAAAACAAAGACAAAAAAAGAAAAACACAAACAAAACATAGCAAGTAAAAGGAAATAACAAGTACATAATATACAAAGGTACCAGGCTGCCTCCTGATGAGCGCTTGTTTATAGTCATGAGCCTGACTGTAGCTTCTTCACTGGTTCTCAGCTGCAGAGGATGCATTGGGATCATCCTCAGCTTCATCATCATCATCTGTTTCTTCACTTTCTTCAGTGTTCAACTGCTCTCCTGCTCTGTAATGCTTCAGTCTCTGTCCATTCACCTTGAAAGTACCATCTGTTGCACTCTGTACTTCAAAAGCACCATGTCCTAGGTCTCTCTTGATGACACAAGGGCCAAACCATCTTGACTTGAATTTTCCAAGAACAAATGCAGTTTGGAGTCATAAACCAACACTGTCTGTCCAACACTGAATTCCTTTCTGAGAATGTGCTTGTCATGCCATTTCTTGGTCTTGTCCTTATAGATCTTTGAGCTTTCATAAGCATCATTTCTCAGTTCCTCTAACTCACACATCTGAAGCTTTCTTGCAGTTCCAGCTTTGCCTAAATCCATGTTCAGCTTCCTCATTGCCCACTGTGCTCTGTGTTCTAGCTCAACAGGTAAATGACATGCTTTTCCATAGACAAGCCTGAATGGTGACATACCAATAGGTGTCTTATATCCTGTCCTGTATGCCCACAGGCTATCTGGCAATTTTTGACCAATCCCCCTGGACTTAGAAACAACTTTCTCCAGAATTTGTTTCACTTCTCTGTTTGACAGCTCAACTTGTCCATTGGCTTGAGGATGGTAAGGTGTAGTTACTCTGTGGTTTCTCACACCATACTTGTTCAGAGCTTCTCTAACTGTTCATTGTTGAAATGAGCTCCACCATCACTGATCACTACTCTTGGTACTCCAAATCTTGGGAAAATGACAGTTTTGAAGAATTTGCAGACAGCTTTTGAATCAGCACTGACAGTGGGTATTGCTTCAACCCATTTGGACACATAATCCACTGCAACTAGTATATGCTTGTATCCATTTGATGATGGTAAAGGACCAACAAAATCCACTCCCCATACATCAAATAGTTCCACCTCCAGAATTCCCTTCTGTGGCATTTCATTTCTTCTTGATATTTTTCCAGTTCTCTGACAGGGATCACATTGCTTGATATAATCATGCACATCCTTGAACAAGTTAGGCCAATAGAATCCAGCTTGCAGGATTTTTGCTTGGGTCTTCATAACTCCAGCATGGCCTCCATACATGCCTGCATGGCATTGGTACATAACATCACTGATTTCTTCAGCTGGCACACATCTTCTCACAATTCCATCTGCACAATGCTTATACAGGAATGGCTCATCCCAGTAATAGCTTTTTGCATCATGCATGAACTTCTTTTTCTGCTGGTAAGACATATCTGCTGGCATAATTTCACAACCAGATAATTCACAATATCTGCATACCAAGGAGAACTAGCACTTACTGCCATTAGCTGCTCACCAGGCATTCTATCTTGTATCTCTCTGCCTTCTGGGCAATTGATTCTTGACAGGTGATCTGCTACTGAATTTTCAGACCCCTTTTTATCCTTGATTTCAATATTAAACTCTTGCAGCAAGAGAATCCATCTGATCAGCCTAGGCTTAGCATCCTTTTTGCTCACCAAGTATTTTATTGCTGCATGATCTGTGTAAACAACACACTTGTGCCCAACAAGATAGGGTCTGAATTTATCAAATGCAAACACTACTGCTAGCAATTCCTTCTCAGTGGTTGTGTAGTTGATCTGAGCATCATCTAGTGTTCTGCTGGCATAGTAAATCACATGAACTGCTTTCTCTTTTCTCTGACCAAGTACTGCTCCTACTGCAAAATCACTTGCATCACACATCAGTTCAAATGGCACTGTCCAGTCAGGTGGTTGCACAATTGGAGCTGTAACCAGAGCTTCTTTTAGCTTGTTGAAAGCTTGCATACATGCTTCATCAAACACAAATCTACATTATGATTCAGCAAGTGTGTAAGTGGTTTTGCAATGTGAGAGAAATCTTGATGAACCTTCTGTAGAAACCAGCATGTCCCAAGAAACTCTGTATTCCTTACATTTTCAGGAGGAGGTAGCTTAGCAATTACATCTACTTTTGCTTTGTCCACTTCTATTCCTCTGGCAGACACCAAGTGACCAAGCACTATGCCTTCAGTTACCAAGAAGTGACACTTCTCCCAGTTTAAGATCAAATTTTGTTCAGAGCATCTGTGCAATACTGCTGTCAGATTTTTCAGGCAAGAGATGAAATCTTTTCCATATACTGTAAAATCATCCATGAATACTTCCATGATCTTCTCAATTTGATCAGAAAATATAGACATCATACACCTCTGAAATGTGCCAGGTGCATTGCACAAACCAAATGGTAATCTCTTGTAAGCAAATGTTCCATATGGACAAGTGAATGTTGTCTTGTCCTGGTCAGATGGATGAATGGGTATTTGCAGAAACCCAGAATATCCATCTAGATAGCAATAGAATTTCTGACCAGCAAGCCTTTCAGCATCTGATCCATAAATGGCAAAGGAAAATGATCTTTCCTAGTTGCCTTATTTAGTTTTCTGAAGTCATTGACCATTCTCCATCCAGTAACTGGTCTTGTGGTCATTAATCTCCCTTCATCATTTTCTACCACTGTATAACCTCCTTTCTTAGGCACAATGTGTATAGGGCTCACCCACTCACTGTCAGAAATGGGGTAAATCATTCCTGCCTTTAGCAGTTTCAGTACTTCTTTTTCACCACTTCTTGCATTGCTGGATTCAGTCTTCTCTGCCCTTCTCTAGTTGGTTTACTGCCATCTTCTAATGTATTCTGTGAGAGCAGACTTTCTCATCAATTCCTCTGATATCATCAATAGAGTACCCAATAACATTCTTGTACAGCCTCAATACTGACAACAAGCTTTCTTCTTGTTCATTGTCCAGAGCAGAACTGATTATCACTGGGTGTATCTTTTCTTTCTCAAGGAATATGTATTTCAGATGAGATGGTAATTCTTTCAGCTCAACTATAGAATTGTGAACTGGTTTGCTAACGCAATTCCTACATCATCTGCATCTTTTTCACACAGAGATATTCCACACAGCTCCTGGTGATTGGAACTATCTGCTGTCACAAACACTTGTGCTTCAGGCTCTTCTGTCTGCATTTCTTGTATGTGTCCAACACACTTGGTCTATTACATCAATGGACTGGCATTGCTCCAGTATGTTTGGCAGATGAGAGGCATGCTTCATGCTGAACTCAGCTTGTTCAGAACCAAACTGCAGTTTCAGAGTTCCACCTTTTACATCTATATTGCTCCAGCTGTTGCCAAGAAAGGTCTGCCTAGTATCATGGATTCAGAATTGTCTTCCATCTCTAGTACCACAAAATCAACTGGATAAGCAAAATTTCCAACTTGTACTGGCACATCTTCAAGAATTCCAGCTGGTTTCCTCAGTGTTCTGTCAGCTAACTGCAGAGTCATTGATGTAGGCTTCAGAATTCCTAACTGCAATATTTGACTGACAGCCAAGGTAAAACACTAACTGATGAACCCAAATCACACAATGCTGTGAATGTTCTCTTTCCCACAACACAAGGGATGCTAAAACTCCCTGGATCACCCAGCTTCTTTGGCATATAATTCAGTATGACAGCACTGCAGTCCTCTGTCAGAGCAACAATTTCTGGGTCATCCAAGCTTCTCTTCTTTGTTATCAGGTCTTTGAAAAATTTTGCATACAAGGGAATGTGTAACACTGCATCCAGATGGGTATTGTGATTGAACTTCCTTCATAGTTTCCAGGAACTTAGCATACTGCTTTTCATCCTTAGATTTCTCCAATCTTTCAGGAAATGGGATTTTCTGTAACACAGGCTTTTCTGATGCAGGTTTTGTTACAGTGTTAGCTGTTTTTCAGTTTCAGTAGCAGGCTGCACTGCAATTTCTGGCTCTGCCACCTTCTCTTCTGGGACAATTTCTTGCCTAACTGTTTGCTGATTATGAACTCTTCTCTGTGGTGCTACATAAGTGACAACTGGGGGTGTTTTGAGCACTGGTTCAGTGTTTATTCCACTCCTAGTTGTTACAGCATCTACAACTTCACTGTGGATATGGCACCACACTGTTTTGGATTCTTTTCTGCTTGTGCTGGCAACTTGTTCTCAGGCTGATTGCCTTGAGTATTAGAGATTCCAGCTGTTAGTTGCTGCATTGTTTTATAAAAAAGCTCAGACTGCATCTTCATTGTTTCCTGCATACCACTGAACATTTCTTTCTGCAGCCTCATCATTTCATTTATTTCAGACTTGCTGTTGCTTGTAGAATATTCTGTTGATTAGCTTGATTTTGTTGCGGCTGTGGTTGTTGCTGTTGGTACTGCATATTGCCTTGAGGTCTGAAATTTTGCTGTGATGTTTGAGCATACTGTGGCTGAGCTGCTTGATGGTAATTCTGTTGATTTGCTTGAGGATAACTCTGCTGAGCTGCATTCTTGTATGATAATTGGGATGGTTTCTCCAAGCAGGGTTGTAGCTCTGGAAAAAGGGCCTTGATTCTGAGTATAATTCACTTCTGCCAGTTGGTTATCTGTGGGTACAAACAGAGTACACTCTTGAGGTGAATGCCCTTCATTACCACAAATGAGACAAGTGGCAGAAACTTGGTTCACAGGCACTATTGCCTTACTGTTCTTCTCTTGCATGAGCTGAGATATCTGAGTTGTCAAACTATCAAGCTTTGCTTCCAGAGCACCCTGACCATTTGGATGAACTGTCCTTTCATTGGTCCAAGAGAAATTATGAGAAGCCATACTCTCAATTAATTCAGTAGCTTCATCTAGTGTCTTGTTCATAATTCCTCCACCAGCAGCTGAATCAACAAAAGCTCTGGTCTGTTCTGTCAGACCCTTATAGAATGTTTGCAGAATTAGCCACTGTTCCTGGCCATGATTAGGACACATTTGATGAGTCCCTGATATCTCTGCCATGTATCATACAAACTCTCACCATTGTACTGCACAAATCTGGTGATTTGTCTCTGCACTCAGCTGCTTTGGTGGGTGGAAAATATCTCTCAAAGAAGGCCTGCACCAAATTCCCAGGTGTCTCTGCAATGAACTGGTAAAGCATGATACCATATCTTTGCTGTGCCTGACAGACAAAAAGGGAACAACTGCATCCTTATTGCTTCAGGGGTACACCATTGTGCTTGAGTGTATTACAATACTCCAGGAAATTCCTGATATGCTCATGTGGGCTTTCCAAAGCACTGCCTTTGAATGGATTATGCTGCACCATGTTGATCAAGGCAGGCTTGATCTCCCAGTTATTTGCCTGAATGGCAGGCATAATAACATCTGCATTTGATATCTGATCCTTGGTCATCCACAAATCTCTCAGTTTCTTGTCACCCATGTTGAATACTGCATGTATTTCCTCTGTTTCCTCAACTGAAGATACTGAGGCTGCTCTTCTTCTTGCAAGAAAAGTTCTTTCAGGTTCTGGATCAAATGGAGCTAGAGGAGAGTCTTCAGACGACTGCATCAATAGAATCCAAACACTGCATAAAGGAGATCATTTTTCCTCTACACACAGTCACAGACAAGAACTTTTATCAAGGGTTAGTGAATTAAAACCCCTAACACTAGTACAGAACGACACAAAGTATACCCCTCAATGGAAACGGCAGCAAAAAGGCAACAGTCCGCGCTCACGAAGGCAACGGTTAAAAAAAATTCGCGGCTATCCGGTACAGAATTCGCGACACATCGGCAACGGACAATTTTTTTTAACTGTTTCCGATATATTGGCAACGGTGGAATTTAAGCTCCGTGTGCAAATTAATTTTATTCATATAAATACCCAAACCCTATCCCCGCAGCGCAGCCCCTAATTCTCTCTCCTTATCCTCTCTCTCGCCCGCACGCTCGCCTTCTCTTCCCGCATCCGGCCTCGATCCACTTCTCCCCACCACCGTCCCCTTCTCCCCTCCGCGCCGCCTTCTCCTCCGTCAACTACTCCTCCCCTCCACCAGTTGCAGCTCTCCTCCGACACCGACAGGGACGAGCTGATGCGGATCGACGCCGGTGAGCACCAGATCGACGGCCGCGCATCAGCCTTGCCGGAGAGAGATGCCCCGCTGCCCAGCAGCAACGGCGTCGCGGCTGGCTGGCTCGCCCGTGTGCAGTGATGCACGTTCCGTTGAGCTGGCTGGACCGCGGCGCGCCCATGACCTAGGGTTTGCGGCGTAGGTGGTGGTCCACCTCAGCGGACAGGCCTTGGACGCGGCCGGACCTCAAGCCCAGCGTGCTGCTGCCGTCCGTCTTCACCGGCCACCTCCCTGACCTGTATCCTGCTGCTCCTCCCACCGGCCGTTCTCAACTCGGCTCGTGTGCTGTAGGTGAGACCAAATTACTTGATCTGCACTGTTTCCTTCATGTCAGCGCCATACAAGCTACCGCCTGCCGAGAATATCTCACCTTGATTTGTATCTACTTGTACATCCAGTTGTAGGTTTTTCTGTTTTTGTGGGGAGAAGAATTGCAACTGCTGCAAGTAGTTTCGGTATAATTGGTTTTATAGATGCTTGTTTGGGCAGCTGCTAGCTAGTGCTAGATATCTTGTGGTAGCTTGGGTGATACATGTGCAGATAATTTGCTCTTGTTTATACAAGGATAAGCAGGATTTATTCACTAATCTTGCAAGCTCTGAACTTCTGATCCAATTTCGAATTGTTTTGTGATGCTCTTTAGATTGCAGCAAGCCAAAATAAATAAACTTAACTAGCAAAATTAGTGTAGACAAACCTTGCAAAATTCTTGTTTATAACTTTGATCGTATCAGTTTGCAGGTCTAAAGACAGCTTTGTTCTTATAGATTTGACTCATAAATAATATCAGTTTGATCGTATAAGTTTGCAGGTGTGGCAGAACCGCAAGCAGCAGCACAAGACTTGGTTTGTCACATTCTATGTCGGATTTATTCTCCTCAGTTTGAACGACCTGATAAACTCCTGACTTTTCTGTCAGTTTGATGCAATTTCAGTTTGAACAACATCTAGAAGGTTCAGATTTGTTGCCTTACCTATTCTGATAGAGTAAACACCAACCCTTAATTGCAACTATTTGATTTTAGTACAGTGGATATCGTTGTTAAATGTCTGGTCAGCTAGTGCTTTGGCCACCCGTGATGTTGTTATTTTACTGTACTTGAATGTAGATACATAAGTTGCGTTCTGAAATCAGAGTGTTAGCGCTTATGTACATTTATAACCTTGTGAGTTGTTCCTCTCTTTTTCTAAATGCCTAGTAACTAAATTTGTGATACATACGCTTTGAGAAGATATCTTATAATTTCCTGCATATGGTTTATTTGAACTTCAGTTAGAAGCTAGCTGGTAACTAAATGCTTAGTAAGTAAATTTGTGATACATACTCTTGAACTAGTACATACTCTTGAGACAATTGTCATCATCGTTGTTGTTCTTTTCCTGTTTTGCTACTAGAATATTACTATAGTTAAATTTGGAACATATTATGATTCTTAATTGATTAATTCCATTTGACAGCTGCAAGAGCGATATGTAAGTGTTGAACTTTGCTCCTCTGAACAACATGGCCATGATGCTTACTTGTGTGAAGGAGCACATCAACTCTGCACACGGCTCACCATTTATAGTGTCAAAGTTCATCGCGTTGCAGCTGCAGCAACGCTGCCTTCTCCGAACCAGATAAGCTGTCGGATGCAAGAAGTCGGCCTTTTCCGTTGCAGTTTATACTACGGGTGCAAGTGCAACTTGGGTGGATTGCTGTTAGACGGTAGTTGTGTTCTATATTCAGTTTTTACCTTTTCTGTGTATATACCTTTTATGCATTTTACCCGTTCCTATGTGTAATTGGATGTTCCTTATTATATTCTGAAATGAACCACCGGTCATATTGCTTTTCTGAGCCGGCTGTATTGATTGCTGCTGCAGTCCAGCTGTGAGCCGGCTATACGCATTAATTGCTGCTGTGAGCCGGCTCGGCTCGCAGCCGGCTTTCTTTTTTTTAATATTTAATCATCACATCGGAAACGGTTAAATAAAACAACCGTTTGCAATTTATTGGAAACAGAGATTTGCCTCCGTTGCCGATGAGCCGTTCACATCAGTGACAGGGTCGGGGACACGGACCCTTTCTCCGTTGCCGAAGGGGATTTTGGCCCGTTTCCGATGTGTCGTTCTGTACTAGTGAAATAACAATTCTAGTTCTCAGATTACAGTACTTGATAACCCCCAAGAGCAAGGGATCACTGTAGCACCTCTCAATGTGGAAGTAAGGTATCGATCCGCAGGAGCAAGAAGGAAAAGTTATCTATTCCCTACAACTAAAGTGTCACAAGTTTTAGTTGATTATGCACTAAACAAGTTTAGAGAACAAGATGGTTGGTTTGATGGATGTAAAAGTGTCCCAATCCTCTTCTTTGCAAGAGGACAAGAGAAAGGTAGTAGCAAGTGAAAGCTCTCAAAGAGAGAAAGCCCAATCCTCTATGTAGCAAGAGGACAAGCTCAAGTGTGTGTTTCTTATAGGAACAATGGACATGGTTCATGGGTTCACTTAATCCTCTCTCTCTCATCTACGGTGATCATCATGTTATAGATAAAGTACACACAATTGTCATGTTTTAATGGTAGCTTTTTATGACGGCTATATGTCCTAAAACATATAGTTGAAAGAAATACTCATTTGTGTTGCTAGGTCACCCCTCGTAAGGCTAGCGTGGTTTCTCTCACTCCCACATCATACTCTTTCTTTTTACCCCCAGATAAAGGACGTTGGGCGGTACTGTGTCACTCAATACCTATGCCGTGTCACATCGGCCATCCCGTACCCACATACATCATACTTCAAAGTATGACAAATCACAAAAGCTCCAACACAACGGTAAATGCATAACAAATCATCTCACACCACAATATTCACCACAAAGGTATTACATAGATGACCGTAATCATGTTCAGTAGCTCATACGGTACTAATTAGTGAAGCTCAAGAGAGAGGAGAGATACAAAAGTTACCACCACAAACCCTAGTCCAGGGGTGGACTACTCCCCCTTCATCATGGTGATGATGGTGGAGAAGTTCTTGCTGTAGATGTTGATGATGAACACGCCGGAGGGGGTGGAGCCCTCCGGAGGCGATTCCGGCGGCGTTTCCCCCCTCCGATCTTCTCCGGCGGCAGCCTTCTGTCTCTCTGTTTCGTGGTTTGTGTTTCTCCGCCGCCTCCTTTCGCGAAACGTCATGGGACCTTTTTTATAGGCGTTTTTAGGTCAAGACTATGTCGGTGGAGCAAAGATCGACGGCAACGGAGCCACGAGGGCCAAACGGGTCCCACGCGGCACTGTACCTGGCCGCGTGGGCCACCCCCGTTTGGGCCTCGGGCCTCCGCTTGCTAGCTTCCTTCGCCCACAGGTCTTCTTCCTTCCAAATATTGACGCCCGTAAATTTCCAGGTGATTTCGTTGACGTTTGGGTCCCTGAAACATTAAAATAAGAAAACGGGTTTTCTGCCTGTGCAGGGTTAATTCCATAAAAATAGGAAATAAATGAATATTCCCAAAATCATTATAAAACATTGATATAACCCTTATATGATGCAAATATGATTGGAATATAAGCAATTAAAGTGCAAAGTTCATGTATGCATTTTACATGCATCAACATCCCCAAGCTTAATCCATGCTCGTCCTCGAGTATGAAGATGATAAAACTAACATGGACTTTGCAATTTAATACTTAACAATGATATCAAAGATGATTACTATTGCTACATATAGTCAAATGATTCATTCTTCAAAGGAGTAGCAATATGCAAATAGTTTATGAAGTGATATCAAGTATTCAAGACAAGGATGTTCATTGATAGTTCACAAAGTGTAACATAGTAGCAAGTAATATGGAACACATGTATGCATAATGATAAGTAGAACATCCTACAATGGTCATAGAGTGTAGATGAAAATCTGAATATGATAGGTGTACACTTTGGAAAGATGTATATGTGAGTAGAGGTAAAGCATGCATAAGTTTCATCCAACTTCCAAACTCTTCTACTTAAGTTAATGATTGCAATAAGGTATTCATTGGTGTCAAGCTCTCATTGCCCCTATCATAGCATCTTGAATGATTAAGGTTAAAGTGAAAGCAAATATGAGTAGTGTGCTTGACAAAGTAAAGGTTGGATGTCTCATGCCCCTTGAATACAAGTACCTACACCATGATTACTCAACTTAGGAAACAAAGCAAGTTCAAGTTATATCATTGTAAGTAATAATAGTATCATCAAGAGCGTCAACTGGGGTACCTCTTGTCCCAGGATATGGAACAAGCCCATATCAAAATGACAAGACAAACAAACAAAATGAACAATCTCAACACCCTTTTTATTTACCATTGGAATAGTTTTTTATTGCAAGGTGTATCACAGAAGGTTCACCATAGTATGTAAGTAAATTTCCACCATGAATGATGCATGGCTTAGATTAGCGGCCCAGGCGTCTCTCTAACCATTTATACAAACTCATTTAAACTACTTCATTTCCACCTCATTTCACATGATAGGCATCCATAAACAAAAGTACATGATATCAACTAAATGAGATGAAGGAGCATGTTGAAAGCTTTGCATGTGACAGCACATATGGGCTAACTCCCAACCTCGAACATTTATCAAGCCACTAGCATCATAATCTTAATCACAATGGGTCATGTTTTATTTATGCAATGATAGTAAAATGTGCATCAAGTTCGTGAGAGCTATATAACCAACTTTTCCCATGGCAATCAATAACATCATTTTCATTCAGAGGTATAGATAACACAAATATCATGATGAACATACTCGGAATAGCATAATAGGTAGATATGGTGGACTCACTGGAATAACTTTGGTTGAAGGTGTTGGAAACAAGTTTTTGCTTGTTGGAGTTTTTGGGCTAGCAAAAGGGAGAAAGTTGACCATCTAGATGCATGCATGAGTGTCCATAGAACTAACTAATCCATGTTAAACCAAGTAAAATAACAATCAGCACCAAAACATGAATAAGTGATAGCTCTACAAAAAGAATTTGCAAACTATTACTCATAAACAAGCTCATGAATCATGCAACTATATGTATCATTAAAAATCAAGTCAAACATCCCTTTTCCCAATCTTATAAAAGCATCCAACATATTTCAACCCATATTTCCAGTAGCTCTCTCATATATAATTGATAGTGTGGTGGTCTCTCAAGACTCAAACAAAAAAAAAACGACGCTCCAAGTTTATGCGATAAAGTGTTTCGATCGAAAAACAGAAGTTGGACGTGTGCAAACCGAGAGTGTGTAGGTCCAGTGGGGTTGTCTTCACATCCCCAAGCTTATGGTCTTCACCATCCTTGGATAGCTCTTGGTGCATCTCCTCCAATCCCTGTGAAAAAACTTCAAAACACCGTTTCTCCCATCTCTTTTCTGTGGGGTGCATTAATAGTGATAAACAAATAGGTTCCTTGCTGCATATAATCCTTGAACAAAAATTCATATGAATGTCCAGAAAGTATAATGTTGTATGCCTACTCATAAACTCAATTGGATCAAAAAGATTCAACTTAAAAGCTCAAAGCATGCATCAAACAAAATGGGACAGAATCTGTCCAGAAAAACAGCAGCAGCAAAACGTATTTTTCTACCCTACCAAACTTTCTCGAAAAATTCCGAAAAATTCATGCATACAGAGGATGAAAAGTTGCAACTACAGTTCAAATATGAGCTCATTCGGAGTTACAGAATAAGAATTAAAAATCATACCGTGCACTGACTCGTGCAGGAATAAAATCTCCGAACTCAATAAGCAACTTTTCAAGACCAAAATGGGTAAAACTTGGCACTTTATTAAAAACTCCAGAACCTAAACTAGACACAAAGTCTCTTGTTACAGCAAGAGGACACAAAGAAAAATCACACACAAAAATAACCGGGTTGCCTCCCGCAAAGCGCTTTCTTTATAGCCATATAGCTAGGCTTCTTACTTGTTGTTTATTGAAGATGAAGCTCATGAGGGAGCTTGAATGATGTTCCCCTCTTCCTTGGGAAGTGTTCCATGCATTATACCAGGGTCCCATGGTGCTCTCAAACCGATCAAAATAATAGTCAAGTTGAAACCTGGTTGAGAGAAAATAGAACACAAAAGTAATAACAACGAAGTCTAACTTTCTTTCTATGCATTGGCATTTTGTATATGAATGAAGTTTTCCAATGCATATTAACAATAGTTACTTGCAGCCCATAATTATTAGTAGCATAAAGAGGGTTCTCACCTCCTCTTTCATAATAGTTGCAAGTAGTAGAAGTGTATTCAACCATATAACCAATAGAATCTTCCAACTTAGATAATTTGGGACATAATGAGGATCATTAAATTTATTTTGGAGTTTATTAGCATGCTTCCCTCTTTCAAAATAGTTGTTAAGATCAATATCAAGTTTAATATCATGGTTGCAACAAAGATTTGGAACTAAAGATAATTGCAAACCACATAAGTATTTCTCAACATAAGCAAATTTCTCCTTTATGGTGTAAGTAGGAGAGTTCAAGAACAAAGTAGGGCTCTCATGAGTAAGAGCACTATCACAAACAGCAAGTAAGTCATTTTTATCCTCACATAATTTAGTAACAACTAAACATGGAGGTTTATCAATAAGCATAGGACCATCATCTAAAGCATTATCATATAGCATATTTAAGCAATACTCCTCATTATCATCAATAAGTTCACTAGTAGCATTATTAAAAGTGAAGGAGTATTATTAGTTTCATCATAATAGCATGGGTTATCATATAGGACCATAGCATTTTCAGTTTCTCCCTCATCATAACATGGATTCTCATAAATAACAAAAGATTTTTGAGTTTGATGTTACTATCATATGTCGATGGTGAAGTTGGGGATCCAACTCTTCATTCTCCAGTTGTTCATCTTTTTCAGCATCTTCTTGAGATTGCATGGGCATCCCCAAGCTTAGGTTTTTATCCTCTTCTTCACATTCTTCCTCTTCCAAGCTTATGTGTTCATCATCTTCTTCCTGCAAAATATTAGTACTTTCTTTGGGAGTAAAATATTTAAGAAAAACCTCCCTCAAAATACTCCAATCAGTTTTCACCTCTTCATCCAAAGACATGTACCAATCACGAGCATTACCAGATAAAGACAAATATAATAGCTTCCTTTTTATTTGATCATCAGAAATACCAGGAAGCCTAAATAAACCACATATTTCATCAATTGTTTCTATGTGTTCACATGCAGACTTAGTTCCATCCCCTGTAAATGGTTTGTTCATAACTCTTTTAACATGGCCAATGGGAACTTTAAATCCCACTTTAGGTACCTCAGACACAGTAGTTTCAACCACTTTAGCAGTAGTGGCATAAGCAGTTTCATATAAAGCAAGATGCAGCGATGCACGATTCATAAAAGCCATAAACCTCCCCAAGCTTAGATGATTGCAAGATATAAAACAAGTTTAAAGAGACTTCCCCAAGCTTAGTCTAGTGCACACAAGAATAGAAACTTAAGCGCTACGCTCCCCGGCAACGGCGCCAGAAAAGTACTTGATAACCCCCAAGAGCAAGGGATCACTGTAGCACCTCTCAATGTGGAAGTAAGGTATCGATCCGCAGGAGCAAGAAGGAAAAGTTATCTATTCCCTACAACTAAAGTGTCACAAGTTTTAGTTGATTATGCACTAAACAAGTTTAGAGAACAAGATGGTTGGTTTGATGGATGTAAAAGTGTCCCAATCCTCTTCTTTGCAAGAGGACAAGACAAAGGTAGTAGCAAGTGAAAGCTCTCAAAGAGAGAAAGCCCAATCCTCTATGTAGCAAGAGGACAAGCTCAAGTGTGTGTTTCTTATAGGAACAATGGACATGGTTCATGGGTTCACTTAATCCTCTCTCTCTCATCTACGGTGATCATCATGTTATAGATAAAGTACACAGAATTGTCATGTTTTAATGGTAGCTTTTTATGACGGCTATATGTCCTAAAACACATAGTTGAAAGAAATACTCATTTGTGTTGCTAGGTCACCCCTCGTAAGACTAGCGTGGTTTCTCTCACTCCCACATCATACTCTTTGTTTTTACCCCCAGATAAAGGACGTTGGGCGGTACTGTGTCACTCAATACCTATGCCGTGTCACATCGGCCATCCCGTACCCACATACATCATACTACAAAGTATGACAAATCACAAAAGCTCCAACACAACGGTAAATGCATAACAAATCATCTCACACCACAATATTCACCACAAAGGTATTACATAGATGACCGTAATCATGTTCAGCAGCTCATACGGTACTAATTAGTGAAGCTCAAGAGAGAGGAGAGATACAAAAGTTACCACCACAAACCCTAGTCTAGGGGTGGACTACTCCCCCTTCATCATGGTGATGATGGTGGAGAAGTTCTTGCTGTAGATGTTGATGATGAACACGCCGGAGGGGGGTGGAGCCCTCCGGAGGCGATTCCGGCGGCGTTTCCCCCCTCCGATCTTCTCCGGCGGCAGCCTTCTGTCTCTCTGTTTCGTGGTTTCGTGTTTCTCCGCCGCCTCCTTTCGCGAAACGTCATGGTACCTTTTTTATAGGCGTTTTTAGGTCAAGACTATGTCGGTGGAGCAAAGATCGACGGCAACGGAGCCACGAGGGCCAAACGGGACAGTCCCACGCGGGCACTGTGCCTGGCCGCGTGGGCCACCCCCGTTTGGGCCTCAGGCCTCCGCTTGCTAGCTTCCTTCGCCCACAGGTCTTCTTCCTTCCAAATATTGACGCCCGTAAATTTCCAGGTGATTTCCTTGACGTTTGGGTCCCTGAAACATTAAAATAAGAAAACGGGGTTTTCTGCCTGTGCAGGGTTAATTCAATAAAAATAGGAAATAAATGAATATTCCCAAAAATCATTATAAAACATTGATATAACCCTTATATGATGCAAATATGATTGGAATATAAGCAATTAAAGTGCAAAGTTCATGTATGCATTTTACATGCATCAGTACTAAAAGCATCAAAATCATGCAAATTTGCTAACAGTTTCACTGAACTCACACAGTCTAGTCTACTGCTCTTTCAAAGAAACAATCATAAGTCAATCCCCGGCAACGGCGCCAATTTTGATCAGGTGTAGATTTATAGGGTTTTTTTTGTTATCGTCTCCACTGGGATCAACAAGGTTATGATGGTTCTAAGGGTTGGCAGAAGCTAAGCCAAATCTTCAGGTTTTCAGGTTTCAAACAAAAAAGTAAAGGTTTTCAAAGAAACGGGTTTAAGAACTAGATTTCAGAATTTAACTTGTAGCTTTTGGGTTGTCAATCCATCAGCTGGCAAGGATCCAAGCAAGGTTTAGACAGGGAACAAGAATTACTTCAACAACTTGCAGAGACTAGTCATGCAAGCAAGGGTTTTTAGCAGGTTTTAGACAGGAGAAAAATGCATAACACAAAGATCACTGCTTTATGGGTTGTCAAGCCAGATCACGAGTGAGTTAACAAGCAAAGGGAGGCTAGGGACAGAATTACAACACTCGGTGTGCAGGGACTAGCCTTACACACACAGATCAAGACACACAGCAGGCAAAACATGCGAATCTTCAGATAAAACAGAGAATTGTGTCACTCAATTCACTGCAGTAACCAAATATCACAAGCCCTACTTGCAGATGGATGATTTACTAGTTTCACACAGGATTACACAAGAAAGTGGAGAGAAATCTTTGGCTTTAGCTCACAGAAGCCTAGTCGAAGCAGAGGAAGCAGAGGGGTGGAAGAAGAGTTGCAGATCATGAGCTTCTGGTCACCAAGGCCTTGTGCTTCTTCTCCTGATCACCTTGTGCATCTTGTTCTTCTTCTTGTTCTTGCTCTGGTTCTTGGAGTTCTTGGTATTCTTGGTCTCGAGTTGGTGGAGAAAAGGTGTAATGGAGGCTGAGGGAAAAGTGGAGTGAAGAGGGCGAGTGAGAGTCGAGCGAATGGCGAGTGAATGGCGAGAGAATGGCGAGAGAATGGCGAGTGAATGGCGAGAGAATGGCGAGTGAGAGGCTTTGTGGTGGTGGTGGCTTTATACACCTTTTTCCATTTGTGGTGGAGGTGCGGTACGAATTGATGGGGAGGGAAGTTTACTCCTTGGCCACAGCTCACAATGCACATGGCATGTTTCTCCTTTTTCACCTTTTTGCCTTTTTTGGTTTCCTTGATCTCCAAGTTTGTAACATCCCAGATTTTTGGAATGTTTTAAAAATCACTAAAAAATTAAACTTTTGTTTGAATAAAATAATTACTCGAATTTGAAGTGGAATCCAATATAATACTTTCGATTACTTAATAAACCCTATTTATAAATTGTTTTGGGTTATTTAAAACATACTCTATTTCCAAAAATTGGTTTTAACTCTTTCATATGATTTTGAAATGATCCTTGGTAACTCTTTTTCAAATATATGTATTTGTGGTAAATTTAATAGATTTCTTTTTAAAACCACAAATGATTTATATTAAAACCCTTTTTCAAAATTTAATAAGTAATCATGCAATATTTTTGAAATCTGATTTTGAAATGTATTTTAAACAATTCCTTACCTTCTATTTTCAAGATTTAAGGAATTGAAGTAAAAATCTATTTTGATACTTCAAATGATTATCTGTATTTAAAATGATTTATCAAACTCTTTTTAAATAATATATTTTGTATCAAAGTACCTTTAATGAGTTTATCATATTGAGTGATATTACTCTTTCTAGATTTTAGATTTAGTTCAAAAGGAATTTATAAAACCCTACTTTATAAAATGAAAATAAAGGTTCTAATAAACCTTTATGCATTATTTTGGATTTTCAAATAAAAAAATGTTTAGAAAAGTTTGTTTGAAGGTTTAAAAGAAAGGTTTTGATTTTTCAAATCTATAGAAATTGGTTTGAAAGGATTTGGATTTTTGAAAACAAAAGTTATAAAAGAAATAAGAAAAACAGAAAAAAGAACAAAAAAAAGAGTAAATGGGCCGAGACCCTAACTGCCGCGCGCGCGTCAAACAACGCCCAGCCCACTCTCTCCTCTCTCTCACAGATAGGTGGGGCCCACCTGTCGGTCGTCTTCTCCAACCGCCATCCGCACCTCGCGCCCACGACCGTGCCGGAACCGCCGCCCACGCCGCGCACGCACTCGCCCCCCACGCCCCGACCCGCGTCCTTAAATCCTCGTACCATCCTCCACCTTTTCCTTCTCGCGCCCCTCCACATCGTGCAACCAGGCCGCCGAGATTTTCCGCCGGAGACCGCCACGGCCGCCGCCGTCCGCCGTCGATTCCGGTGAGCACCGACCTCACCGCTGCCACTCGTCACCCCCGTCCACCCCGACCTTGCCGTCGAGCCCGCCTTGCCTTCGCCGTGTCCTGGTAAGCTCAGCGCGCTCCCTTCCTCTCCTTTTTCCTCGAGCCCGCGCCGTCGGCCATGGTGCCACCGCGGCCGGAGCCTCGCCGGCGTCCGAGCGCCGCCCGGGTATGGTCAGCAGGACCTCGACCGTCCGATCGCGATCGTATGGCTCACGTTAAGTCATTTAACGCGAACCGTTACCGTCCAATAGGAAGCCGCCACGTGGCCTGGGATTTTCTGAGAATTATCCCGAGATATTTTAATTCGGAGTTTTGCAGAAAAGCCCCTGCATGTTCAAACCATCACAACTTCTTATTGGTTTGGCCAAATTTAACAAATTTTATATTTTTGAAAACCTCTGGACATGTAGAATCTTTTGGCATCATTAGTTGTCTGTTTTGTCAAAGTTTAAAACATTCAAATTTCAACTGAGAGATTTGAGTATATTTAGCATAACTTTATTTTTAAAAGTCCAAAATTTGCAAATAAAATATTTTTGGAAACCTTAGGTTCTGTAGAATAACTTAGTCACTTGAAGAAATAATTTTGAATACCAATTAAACAAATTAAAAACCAGAGACTCAATTAGAGTATTTTGGTTATAGTTTAAATCGTGGAAATTATTTTAATATGATTTTTTTTTTGAAAAGTGACCCAAATAGTTGCCCCTGACCAGAGACCCCAAAACCCATATTTTAGAATCATTTGTCAACTCAAATTATTAAAGTAGTGTTGAAGACCTTTTCAAAAATATTGTGATGCAAAAATCTTTATTTCAAAATGTGTTAAACCTTTTTCAAAATTCCATGTGTGACCATTTGTTTAAGACCAACCTTTTAGAACCTATGGAACACCATGATGCATGTAAAATGCATACATGAACTTTGCACTATATCACTCATATTCCAATCATATTTGCATCATATAAGGGTTATACCACTGTTATTTAATGATTTTAGGAAATAAAATAATTGTTTCCTATTTTTATGGAATTAACCCTGCGCAGGCAGAAAACCCTATTTTTTCCTTTTATGTTTCAGGGACCCAAACGTCGTCAGAAAAATATGGAAAAATACGGAGGTCATTATTTTGGAAGGAAGAAGACGTAGGAGCGAAGGAATCAAGCAAATGGAGCCCGGAAGGCCAAAAGGGGGTGGCCCACGCGGCCCCTGTACCTGGCCGCGTGGGGCCCACCATCCTGGCCCTCGGAGCTCCGCAGCCGTCGATCCTTGCTCCACCGCCTTCGTCTTGACCTAAAAACGCCTATAAAAGAAGTCCCACGGCGTTCTCGAAAACTAGCGCCGCCATATCACAGAAACACGAAAACAAAGATCTGGAGCTGCAGATTGGAGGGGGAAAACTCCGGCGGGGCGCTGCCGGCGTGGTCTCCATCTTCTCCATCGACATCTCCTCCATCTCCACCATGAAGAGGGAGTAGTCCACCTCTGGACTATGGGTTTGTGGAAGTAACTTATGTATCTCTCCTCTCTTTGAGCTTCACTAATTAGTACCGTATGAGATGCTGAACATGATTACGGTCATATATGTAAGTCCTATGTGGTGGATATTTTTATGAGTTAATATATGTTTGAGATTGCAATGTTTGTTTCAGTTATGAGTATAGATGCATATTATGTACCCCGTTCTTATATACTTGTTATGATCAAGCATGTTTATGAGGGCGTGTGTGGAGTGATGTGTGCATTAGTTGGAGTAACGGGGGGTGATGAGTGCGGTAAGTTGACAACTGAAATATCACGATCCACTTGGGTGTTTACCTTACTTTGTTGCCTCACTAGGGATAAACAAAAATACCATGCTACCGGAGATGTGGGTGTGACCATCGCCACTACTCTATGACTAGATCTAGCATGTTCTTATTTTCACTTCATGTCATGATACTTAAAGCTATACTCTGATTTATCTTAATTGCTAAGGTGTTATGATTTAGTTCGCATCTTGGTGGAGTATAAGAGAGATTAATAACCAAAAGATCTCTATGTTAGGACGTGATGCCCATATAATTAGTAACTTGATATCAAACTTTGTGTTGCAATCTCATATGTCAACTCTATGTGTCCATTGTCTGCCACACCATTAAAAGAGAGAGTGCATTTGTGAAACCATGAACCCCGGTCCATTTTTAATCATAAGAAACACCTTTCCAACCACTTTTACCACTTTTCCATTTTCTGCAATTATTAAATCCGAAAATACAAAAAACACTTTTCCATCTTGCATTCATCATAAAAAAACCCAAAAATATCATTTATCATTGTTATCATCATCTTTGCACATTCATTCACCACCATTGCATATTTATTTCTTGTTTGCATTGCATATTTATCTTGATATCATTCATACACCTTGTGCTTGACAACCACATGTGAGGTTGAGGACCAAAACAATTAACTTTGTTTTGTAGGTGACCAAAAGAAGGATAGGGAGATAGATCTTTCACTACTGATTCCCCGAGAGTTCGATATTAAACCCTCGAGTCACCCTCGTGGGGAAAACACGTCTTCCACTTACTACATACTCTGCACTTGGAGGCTCAACCTAACCCCGTATACTTTTCATTTCAGGTAGCTACTGAAGGCTATCACTTCTACGGGTATCAAGACTGTTTTCTGGCGCCGTTGCCGGGGAATCATAGCTGAAAAGATTTATCCAAGGAAGCTCCTGCACTAGTCCTGTTTTCTAGCGCCGGATTCATCACAACAAAGTCAACATCACCAACTTGTGCTAACACCTAAGTTTGGGGAGGTTGCACCTACGTGAGCATCATCTTATCCATCTTTACCTTCAAAGCAAAATTATTTGTTTTGTCATTGTCATTGCATTGTCTTGCTTTTGTAATTCGGTTTGCATTTGTGAGACACATTTTATTTTCAGTTTTGCACATAAAATTTTAAAAAAATACAAAAAAACTTGCTAAAATGGGAGAAAGAACTAAATTGTGTGACTACACAAACACTCCTAATGATCAATTCATCTCTAAAGCTATTGCCACACCTGAGATTAAAGCTGATAGCTATGAAGTGAGTCCTAGTTTGTTAAACTTGATAACTAGGGAACAATTTGGTGGTAGTGCTATGGAGGATGCCTCTATGCATCTTCGTGATTTTGTTGAAATATGTGACATGCAAAAGTTTAAGAATGTTGAAAGTGATATCCTAAAATTGAAGCTATTTCCTTTTTCACTTAGAGGGAAAGCTAAAAAATGGTTGCATTCATTGCCATCCGGTCGTATTAATTCATGGGATGATCTTAAAGAAGCTTTTATTAAGAAATATTATCCTCCTGTTAAAATTTTGCAAAATAGAAACAACATCCTTTCTTTTAGGCAAAATGAAAATGAACATGTTGCTATGGCTTGGGATAGGATTAAACTTATGCTTGACAACCACAAGTGAGGTTGAGAACCAAAACAATTAACTTTGTTTTGTAGGTGACCAAAAGAAGGATAGGGAGATAGATCTTTCACTATTGATTCCCCGAGAGTTCGATATTAAACCCTCGAGTCACCCTCGTGGGGAAAACACGTCTTCCACTTACTACATACTCTACACTTGGAGGCTCAACCTAACCCCGTATACTTTTCATTTCAGGTAGCTACTGAAGGCTATCACTTCTACGGGTATCACACCACAACAACTTATATATGACATCCATGATGTTTATACTTAATTGCTTGACCAACCCTTAACCAAAATGGAAAACCCTAAGCCTGATCACATTAATTCTTTTTGCATATTGAATTGCGTGATGATCCTCGACCAAAGTTTTGTGAAGACGTTGACGTGTATGTTTGCTTTTGTATGCAATGATGTTGTTAAATTGTTTGTTTATGATTGTGTTATCTCTATGTTGAGATTGTACGGAGTGCTTTACGTGTTGTGAAGAGTGTAACTTCAACTCTTTAGTTGGCCAAGGCAAGTGACACCATAAAAGTACTACTACTTTTACTACTATGCACTTAGTGTTTTCAGTAGTATGCATGATAGACTAGTAGCTGAATATTATGTTATGCTATGCTCCTATTAGTGTGTAGCCATCCCCCACTCAGAACCTTGTAGTATGGAACTTAGTATAGTCATGCTATGAAAAATGTTTTGATTAGTTGGTTGGTGATGAAAACTAATAACTAATCAATGAACTACCTGGGTTCTGGTTGGAGAACCATGGTGGGTGACTACTCAGGGGGTCCATGTTTATGGTCCATGTCTATGATAATCGCCCTTGGTGGAAGTGCACAATTGTGGAAAGTCACCCAGGCTTAAAGAGATTGTAGACTCTCCTTGTTCAGTAGCTTCTAGTGCAGCCACATGTCATATGGGCTCTGTCTTGACGGAGTAAGTTGTGAGAACCCGAATTCCTCGTGACCAGCAGATGTAGTGGATGTAGGTTGGAGTGGGTCTGAGGTAAGGGCAATTGCTCCTGAAAAGTCTCGTCTCGGTCTTCTCTTTTCCATTGCATAAATGGTTGTAATGGAGGATGGAATGATTGGGTCTTGTGGTGAAAGTGCACAAACTCTCGAGAGATAAAACTAAGAATTCTTAGCCGTGTCCCTGGTTATGGACAATTTTGAGCAACTAGACAAGGAAGCTGTTGAAGGTCTCCTCATCCCAATTTCTAAATTAAAACTTGAGGGTGAACAAGGGATGGGAGCTCACTGTTGTCTATCAGTGGTGCTTTCCATGAGTAGTTGTCAAAGGTGTTCACTGATGTCTGTCGGTGGTACTCTTTGTCTATGATGAAAATTGTTTTACAAATGGTAGGATAAAACTGACTTTATGCAAATCAGCCTCAAAACTCCACTTAGCCAAATATTCATGTAGAATATAGGTTGCCTTTTATATCCACATAAGTGTCATCTTGCCACCACAATTCAATTGTGCTGACCCATATAGTTGGGCTGTAACTCACCGTTGCAGGTCCATCAGACGATGAGTGAGGTTTCGACAGGGTTTCGAGTCTACAACCAACATGCTTGCCTGTGGCACATGAAGATGATGGGCTCACTGTATCATTTGCTTTCCGCTGTGTGTTTACTTTGGTTTGAGCTAGCCTTCGGCGATGCACCTTGTATCGAATCTTTTAAATTCTGGATCATCGTGTAATATACTTTGATACAGTGTTATGGTATTGCATCTCAAACTGTGTGTGCTAGCAAGTCGATCCAGGGACTAGCACGTTACACGGGGAATCCCAACTTTTGTTAAAAGGTGGGGGTTCTACAGATGGTATCAGAGCACTGTGTTGCCTGTAGATTTGTGACCCTAGGTTCGGATAGAAATAGGATTGTCCATAGGATTGAAAACCTATTTTTATTCAGTTTACTAAAAATGTATATACCACTCATTTTATCTTTCTTGAACTCTCATCTAGAATCTAACTTCTGAAAGTAATTGTTTTTGTTCTAGATGACCAGCCTCATAGAATCCATCAAGAAAGGACCAGTGATGACCATGACTCTCCATTGTGAGACTGATTTCCCATGGGTACTAAAGGATAACATGAAGAGCTTGGGTTTTGAAGGTGAGGTAGTGTACAAGGGTTTACCTTTTGTGGGTGAAGGTCAGGAGTACTGGTGGGTGCAACTCCACATATACACACTAGTACAGAACGACACATCGGAAACGGGCCAAAAACCCCTTCGGCAACGGAGAAAGGGTCCGTGTCCCCGCCTCTGTCACTGATGTGAAGCCTCACAATGGCAACGGAGATTTTTATCGTTCGCAATAAGTTTAGCAACGGGCATAATATATAACCGTTGCCTTTAGTCTTTACATCAGATACGGAGATTAGTTTTTGACCGTTTGTAATAAGGGCTAAAGGAAACAAAAAAAAAGCCGGTGACGCCTGCTGCACCGTCGACGGAGCCCTGTGGTTCCTGCTTGACGGCCGCCGGTTCTTCACCTTCCTCTTCGCCCAGCTTAATTGCGTGGTCTTCTTCTACCTATTTAGTACTGCACAAAAGTCTTGCTCCTGGAGGCGCCGGCTTCAGTGGACCGTGTGGACGGAGCCCCGCTCCTACGTCTTCACGGCCGCCGCATAGTCTCCAGGTTTCCTCCTCGCCCTAACGGAGATGAAAAAAATCAAAATGTAAGCTCCTTCATCTCTATACACAAGACATATGCTTCTTCATCGGCATTACAGAAAATATAGAACTAATTACAACTAGAACATAGCCTAAACAATGCCTCATATATAGGTAGATTGGACACACAAATTCCAGGGATGGAGCAAGCGAGCCAAGTAGGATGCACAAGATCGATGTGTATTTGTGCATATCACAAGGATCACTAGCGCCACCCCCGGATCACACGGTGTCACCTAATTTTAATCATCGGCATAACAGAAACAAAGCTAAAATCAGAGCAAATGCCTAGTAAAAACAGAGCATATCCATGGATAAACAATTAGCTACTTACAACTAGAAAACAGCTAAAATCTATGTGTAAACAATGCCTACTAAAAACAGAGCAAATCTATGGATAAACAATTAGCTACTTACAACTAGAAAACAGCTAAAATCTATGTGTAAACAATGCCTACTAAAAACAGAGCAAATCTATGGATAAACAATTAGCTACTTACAATTAGAAAATAGCTAAAATCTATGTGTAAATAATGCCTACTAAAAACAGAGCAAATCTATGGATAAACAATTAGCTACTTACAACTAGAAAACAGCTAAAATCTATGTGTAAACAATGCCTACTAAAAACAGAGCAAATCTATGGATAAACAATTAGCTACTTACAACTAGAAAACAGATAAAATCTATGTGTAAACAATGCCTACTAAAAACAGAGCAAATCTATGGATAAACAATTAGCTACTTACAACTAGAAAACAGCTATCCTACTGAACTGGGGTCTTACATTAGGCGAGGCGGGCTCGCTTAGTGTCGCCGCCGGCGACAGAGCTAGCGCCGGCCTCCCCTGGCAGCGCCTTGCCCTCGCCGTGGACCAAAGAGAGGGCTATGGCGGCCCGGAGGTCAGACTGGTAGACCGCCTCCTCGGCACGTTCGACCTGGGTCGACGCCTCGGAGAGGAGGACTGCCGCCTCTAGATCGGCCTCGCCCTGACGACGCTTGGCGTCCTCGCGCTCGAAATCGGCGGGGGAGAGTTGGCAAGCGATCTCCAGATCACGATCCTCCTCCTCTTCCTCTTCCTCTTCCTCCTCGTCGGAGGACGAGGACGAGGAGGAGGAGGAAGACGGATGGCGGCCGGGGTACATCGCCTGGCGGATCTCACGGTAATGGTGGCCAAATGAGCGGGTGCGGCCGGAGCCTTCGCCGTGCGGACGAGCGCCAAGGCTGCGGGACCGGCCCGCGGGGGACGGATCGGCGGCGGCCTGTTCCGCAAGCTCGTCCCGCAACACCAGCTGACGCTGCTGCTGCCTGAAGGCCCGGAGGGTGGGGCGGCCACGGCCGCGATGGCCGGATCTACCAGCGCCGACGGTGGAAGCCATGCGAGAGAGTGGAGAGAGAGGAGACTGTGCGGCGGCTAGGGTTGGAAGTGAGTGAGAGTGAGAGTGAAGGGCATAGTAGGTTCTTATAGGCCGGCTCTCGGGCTGCTTCTAATGGCAACGGAGATTACGAAACTGTCCGTGTGCGAGGAGCACACATCGGTAACGGAGGTAAACTAACCTCCGTTGCCAACATATATTCCACTATTCACCCGTTGCCGATGTTGTGGGCCTGCTTTATGGCCTAGTGCGGGCACGCGGGGGATGTCGCGATTTACCGTCGCCTAACTCCTGCCGTTGCCATAGAGGGGTATCCGATGTGTCGTTCTGTACTAGTGACAAGAGCAAAGGCGAAGACCACAAGACCAAAGGATGCTGCATGTACACCAATCCCATAGTCCATACTTCCTTCTTTGATTCGGCAAGGAGTGCAGCCTGGGAAGCTATCGAGTGTCTTGGAAGAAGACTACGGTTTAGGCTTCACAACACCCAGAAGTACCTCGATGAACTCAAGGAGATAGGGGAGGAAATCGACGCACAGAAGCAGGAGATGGATTTGGAGAAGGATACTCTCATAGAAGACAAAATGAAACTTGATATTGACAACATGAAGTTGGAAGTCAAGATTGAACACCAGGAGGCACAAATTCTCGAACTACAAGCCCAGTGTACCCATATTCTTGAGAACGAGAATGAGAGTACTAATGCCTTGAAGATCGCGGTAAACCAGTTGAAGACTGACATAGTGAATATGGCTTTGGAACTCCGCGATCAGGAAGACCTGATTCGTTCTAAGGATGCCAAGATTGCATCCATGATGTGAAGAGAATCGAAGTAAGGAGGAAGAACAAGTTGGCGAGGAAGTGTATCACCTTGTTTACCTTAGATTGGACCCCAAATTAGTCTTATTCGAAACAGCGTTGTGTTAGTGTATTGATCATACTAACTTAGGTTGTATGACAATACTAGATTTTTATTTGTGTTTGAACCATGTTGCTTGAGGTTTGTTAGGTGTTGTTAGTAAGATGATTTGCCTTGATCTGCTGTGTTTGGGTAGGATTCTTCCTTAGTATCTTTCTATCTCTCCTCATCCATGCTAAACCCAACCATATGCCTTATCCTTTTGACAACAAGTATCTGAGCACCAGTTCCCTATGGTATTACCAGCTATCCAACAAAGAATGCTTTCCAACATGATTACTTCATTTATGTGAAGAATCAATCACATACAAGCTCCATGCCATCTCTATCCTTGGATACAACAATTGAGCCAGCAAGAAGGGACAGAAATGTGCAACTCAAGTATTTACAAGAAGATATGAGAAGTCTACCACATCAAGGAGGAGTCTTGAGAGACATACCTACAAGAGAGGCGACGATGAAAAGACTAGACCATAACATCATAACATATATAACCCTATGTGTGGCAAGTGTTGCCGAAATGTATGAATATTCGGCGAGAATAAACATAAGCCAAGTTTTAGAGGTTGCTTGTAATGAATGTTTTTGCCTACCATGAGAGCTAAGTTAGTTGAATGGAGCTGGAAGCTGAGAAGTTGAAGCCACAGAGGACAACGAATGAGTTATGATACTTTGGTTGTTGTGAAATCCTCACATCTTGATCTTCAGATTGACCCAAGAATGACAAATTAGTATCAAAAGGTTTTAAGTGGACTTTTGTTATTCTACAACTCTACCGTGAAGAAAACTTCTACTCAAGGATTCAAAACCTCAGATCAGAGGCTACTACAAGCGATACGAGGAAATTTGGGACCGAAGACAAAAATTCTTGTCTTCCCACAAAAGTTTCTTTTAAGGGTGGTAGCCACCCAGATACTCCAAACCAAGTTGTGCAAACCTATCTTTCTTTCTAGCCTCTCCGAATCTCGAGGACGAGATTCCTTTTAAGGGTGGTAGTCTGTAACATCCCAGATTTTGGAATGTTTTAAAAATCACTAAAAATTGAAACTTTTGTTTGAATAAAATAATTACTCGAATTTGAAGTGGAATCCAATATAATACTTTCGATTACTTAATAAACCCTATTTATAAATTGTTTTGGGTTATTTAAAACATACTCTATTTCCGAAAATTGGTTTTAACTCTTTCATATGATTTTGAAATGATCCTTGGTAACTCTTTTTCAAATATATGTATTTGTGGTAAATTTAATAGATTTCTTTTTAAAACCACAAATGATTTGTATTAAAACCCTTTTTCAAAATTTAATAAGTAATCATGCAATATTTTTGAAATCTGATTTTGAAATGTATTTTAAATAATTCCTTACCTTCTATTTTCAAGATTTAAGGAATTGAAGTAAAAATCAATTTTGATACTTCAAATGATTATCTGTATTTAAAATGATTTATCAAACTCTTTTTAAATAAAATATTTTGTATCAAAGTACCTTTAATGAGTTTATCATATTGAGTGATATTACTCTTTCTAGATTTTAGATTTAGTTCAAAAGGAATTTATAAAACCCTACTTTATAAAATGAAAATAAAGGTTCTAATAAACCTTTATGCATTATTTTGGATTTGCAAATAAAAAAATCTTTAGAAAAGTTTGTTTGAAGGTTTAAAAGAAAGGTTTTGATTTTTCAAATCTATAGAAATTGGTTTGAAAGGATTTGGATTTTTGAAAACAAAAGTTATAAAAGAAATAAGAAAAACAGAATAGAAAAAAAAAGAAAAGAACAAAAAAAAAGAGTAAATGGGCCGAGACCCTAACTGCCGCGCGCGCGTCAATCAACGGCCCAGCCCACCCTCTCCTCTCTCTCACAGACAGGTGGGGCCCACCTGTCGGTCGTCTTCTCCAACCGCCATCCGCACCCCGCGTCCACGACCGCGCCGGAACCGCCGCCCACGCCGCGCACGCACTCCCCCCCCCACTCCCCGACCCGCGTCCTTAAATCCCCGTACCATCCTCCACCTATTCCTTCTCGCGCCCCTCCACATCGTGCCACCAGGCCGCCGAGATTTTCCGCCGGAGACCGCCACGGCCGCCGCAGTCCGCCGTCGATTCCGGTGAGCACCGACCTCACCGCCGCCACTCGTCACCCCCGTCCACCCCGACCTCGCCGTCGAGCCCGCCTTGCCTTCGCCGTCTCCTGGTAAGCTCAGCGCGCCCCCTCCCTCTCCTTTTTCCTCGAGCCCGCGCCGCCGGCCATGGCGCCACCGCGGCCGGAGCCTCGCCGGCATCCGAGCGCCGCCCGGGTATGGTCAGTAGGACCTCGACCGTCCGATCGCGATCTTACGGCTCACGTTAAGTCATTTAACGCGAACCGTTACCATCCAATAAGAAGCCGCCACGTGGCCTAGGATTTTCTGAGAATTATCCCGAGATGTTTTAATTCGGAGTTTTGCAGAAAAGCCCATGTATGTTCAAACCATCACAACTTCTTATTGGTTTGGCCAAATTTAATAAATTTTATATTTTTGAAAACCTCTGGACATGTAGAATCTTTTGGCATCATTAGTTGTCTGTTTTGTCAAAGTTTAAAACATTCAAATTTCAAATGAGAGATTTGAGTATATTTAGCATAACTTTATTTTTAAAAGTCCAAAATTTGCAAATAAAATATTTTTGGAAACCTTAGGTTCTGTAGAATAACTTAGTCACTTGAAGAAATATTTTTGCATACCAATTAAACAAATTAAAAACCAGAGACTCAATTAGAGTATTTTGGTTATAGTTTAAATCCTGGAAATTATTTCAATATGATTATTTTTTTATTTTTTTTGAAAAGTGACCCAAATAGTTGCCCCTGACCAGAGACCCCAAAACCCATATTTTAGAATCATTTGTCAACTCAAATTATTAAAGTAGTGTTGAAGACCTTTTCAAAAATATTGTGATGCAAAAATCTTTATTTCAAAATGTGTTAAACCTTTTTCAAAATTCCATGTGTGACCATTTGTTTAAGACCAACCTTTTAGAACCTATGGAACACCACAACAACTTATATATGACATCCATGATGTTTATACTTAATTGCTTGACCAACCCTTAACCAAAATGGAAAACCCTAAGCCTGATCACATTAATTCTTTTTGCATATTGAATTACGTGATGATCCTCGACCAAAGTTTTGTGAAGACATTGACGTGTATGTTTGCTTTTGTATGCAATGATGTTGTTAAATTGTTTGTTTATGATTGTGTTATCTCTATGTTTAGATTGTACGGAGTGCTTTACGTGTTGTGAAGAGTGTAACTTCAACTCTTCAGTTGGCCAAGGCAAGTGACACCATAAAAGTCCTACTACTTTTACTACTATGCACTTAGTGTTTTCAGTAGTATGCATGATAGACTAGTAGCTGAATATTATGTTATGCTATGCCCCTATTAGTGTGTAGCCATCCCCCACTCAGAACCTTGTAGTATGGAACTTAGTATAGTCATGCTATGAAAAATGTTTTGATTAGTTGGTTGGTGATGAAAACTAATAACTAATCAATGAACTACCTGGGTGCTGGTTGGAGAACCATGGTGGGTGACTACTCAGGGGGTCCATGTCTATGGTAATCGCCCTTGGTGGAAGTGCACAATTGTGGAAAGTCACCCAGGCTTAAAGAGATTGTAGACTCTCCTTGTTCAGTAGCTTCTAGTGCAGCCACATGTCATATGGGCTCTGTCTTGACGGAGTAAGTTGTGAGAACCCGAATTCCTCGTGACCAGCAGATGTAGTGGATGTAGGTTGGAGTGGGTCCGAGGTAAGGGCAATTGCTCCTGAAAAGTCTCGTCTCGGTCTTCTCTTTTCCATTGCATAAATGGTTGTAATGGAGGATGGAATGATTGGGTCTTGTGGTGAAAGTGCACAAACTCTCGAGAGATAAAACTAAGAATTCTTAGCCGTGTCCCCGGTTATGGACAATTTTGAGCAACTAGACAAGGAAGCTGTTGAAGGTCTCCTCATCCCAATTTCTAAATTAAAACTTGAGGGTGAACAAGGGATGGGAGCTCACTGTTGTCTATCAGTGGTGCTTTCCATGAGTAGTTGTCAAAGGTGTTCACTGATGTCTATCGGTGGTACTCTTTGTCTATGATGAAAATTGTTTTACAAATGGTAGGATAAAACTGACTTTATGCAAATCAGCCTCAAAACTCCACTTAGCAAAATATTCATGTAGAATATAGGTTGCCTTTTATATCCACATAAGTGTCATCTTGCCACCACAATTCAATTGTGTTGACCCATATAGTTGGGCTGTAACTCACCGTTGCAGGTCCATCAGACGATGAGTGAGGTTTCGACAGGGTTTCGAGTCTACATTCCGCTGTGTGTTTACTTTGGTTTGAACTAGCCTTCGGCTATGCACCTTGTATCGAATCTTTTAAATTCTAGATCATCGTGTAATATACTTTGATACAGTGTTATGGTATTGCATCTCAAACTGTGTGTGCTAGCAAGTCGATCCAGGGACTAGCACGTTACACGGGGAATCCCAACTTTTGTTAAAAGGTGGGGGTTCTACAAAGTTGATCTTCTTTTCCTCTTTCTGGTTCCAACTCATTTGAATTCCATCTTATCTTCTCGTCTTGGGTATTGCTTCGAATGGTGATGAAGAACTCGAGTTAACTGACAGAATTGGTCTCTGTCAGTTACTGTTCACTTTCTGGCACAGAGGTGTTGTTCTTCTTCTGGCTTGATTTCTTCTTGTTGATCATGTCCAACTTCTCTGCTGCATTGGGATGAGTTGAATGTTGCTTCAAGAATCACTTCTACATTAGATCTTCTGAAGTTTATGTGCCTTTGCGCACTGAACTGCAAAATGAGTGAAAAGCAATATCAAATGCAGATAATTGCAGTTCTGGATATAGAAGTAGTGAGGTTTTTGAGGTTTTAGGTCTGTGAATTATGCATATAAATGACGGTGAATTATGCATATAAATGACCCTTTCGTTGTGTCCTAGCTGGTGTCTCGTCATTGGTGTCGTTAGGTCGGAACCGACCTAATTGGTTGTCGCGTACACTATGCTAAGGGAAGGAGGTATATATGTTGCGTTCTGGATCAGATGGTTATTGCAGCTCTCATTTCCCCCTTTTTCTTCCTCGCTGTTCTTGCTCCGCCGTGCTCTCCTCGAGCTTTGCCGTGTTTCCACGAAATTTGTTTGAGGTTCTGCAGAGTACATTTGGTCCCTTGTAATGGCCGATTTGCGTTTATACTATTCATATGGTCGATCTGCGTTTTGTTGTTTGTATGTTGCTTGCTATTGTGTGATTTTTGGGATACCGTTGGTATGGTTTGTTTTTTCTTGCTGCTTGGTTTGTTTGTGTTTTTTGTCGTGATGTTTCTTGCTTATGCAATTTGTTCATCTTTGTTTACTGGCATTCCAACGTCCCTTTTTTGTTCGTTGTTTTGTTTTTCGCATGTCGTCGGTTTTCTCCTTCGGGTTACAGTGCATGGCGTGGTCTTGCTTCCTCTTCGTCGGTGATGGTTGTTGTTCACGTATGGATCAACCGTGTCATTCATGTGCCTAATCTAATTTTATGTTCTGTTCATTGGTTGCCCGGTTTGCGCTTTCACATTTCCACGCATGTATATTTGTTCTTTCCATATATTTTTCTCTTGTACACCGGTCTCTTGCTATATATTAGTGTTATTGCATTTCTTTCGTGCTTTTCAATGTTTTGTTACCTCTTTTGCCTTTTTTTCCTTGCAGGTTGTTGCTTACTCGGAAATATCTCAGATGTAAGTGTTTTTTGGTTCATTTTTTGCTTCGGGTTCCTGACATTTCTGAGTTATCTTGGTTGGTGGGCGCCGTCGGCTCCCACTGGACCTTGTCGGCTTACTGGTGTGTTGTTCTTCGGGTAAAGGTCGGTTCCGTCGAGATATGTTTGTGCTTTCTTGCCGTGTTTATCTATGTGTTCTTCCTTCTTTGTTTATATTTTATATTTTAATTGTTTAGTTTTGTTCTTGTTTTTTCATATATGTTTTCTGATCTCCTTTGCCTTTTTTCCTTGCAGGTCTTGTCTTACTCTGAAGTATCTCAGACGTGCGTGCTTTTTGTTTCCTTTTTGGCTTCGGTTTCTGTCATTTCTGAGTCATCTTGGTTGGTGGGCGCTGTCGGCTCTCCCTTCAAGCTATCCATTGCATTTAGAATCTATGATAGGCGTATTACCATGACTTTGGAGGAGTTTTGCACTGGCATAGGTATTGCTCCATCTGGGACAACAAAGAGGATTCAAGAACGCCTGATGCCCACAAGTGTAGGGGATCGCTGAAATCTTCGTTGGGAACTATTACCCAAATTTATAGTTCGACACGATGGGAACACAAGAATATTAATAGGACTTTGGCAATTGAGGCGTCACCCTCAACCACACCTGTATATCAATAACTTGCAGCAGTAATAGTGATGGCAGTAGTATGATTCAAGTAACAAGTAGAACAACAGCAGTAAACAAGTGTTTCCCAGTTTTCACGGGAAAAGTGAAAGTGCAACTCAGAGGATTAAAACGTAGGCATGAGGTGACAGCGGGGTGTTGCATGAATAAGATTGATCATATAATAAAATATAGCTAGCCATGGGACGTATCTCTAACTCCGATATATGTAGGTATGTGTTCCATAATTAGTTGTGCGTACTAACCAAGAGAATTTGCACAACATCTATTGTCCTACCTGCCCATTTCACCGGGGCCAATTTGGAACTACAGGTAATTAAGGTCTACCCTTTCGAATAGACCGGAACAATGCATTAACACTTCATGAACACATAGACTCCTCAAACTAAAACATCTCCCCCTTGTTTTCCCTATATGTCACTTTTAGGGTTCGCAGGTTCAACATAATAGCAGGTGATACACTTTGCAGATAAGTACCAAACTCAAATATATGATGAGGCAATATAAGTTCAGTACTGAAATCATGCCACTCGGGCCCTAGTAGCAAGCATTAAACATAGCATAAGTGCATCAACACAATACAAAAATATCCTCAAGATAAACCCCTAAAATCTCGAACAACGGGTAGCATTACATGATCAATCTCATCCAATCCCCATCCACCTCATGTGCCTACAGCGGACTACTCACACATGGTGATGGTGAAGGAGCTTATGGTCGATGGAGATGAAGGCGGTGAAGATGGCGGTGAAGATGGCGGTGAAGACGGCCTCCAGATCCCTCCACCGGAGGAGAAATCCTGGATCAATCTGTCCCCGAAATGAAGAACGTGGTGGCGGCGGCGGTGTGTTTCGCGAAAGCTCTCCCCCTCCTAGGGCAAGCGTTTTTCTGTATATATGAGGGGGTACGTCGAAGACCGGAGACGAGGCGGTGCCCGAGGCCCATTTGGGGTGGACCCACGCGGCCAGGTACAGGGGCCGCGTGGAGCCCCCTCTTTTGGCCCTCCGGCGCCCCCTCGTGTCCATCCTTTGCACGTTGTCCTCCTTTTCCATAGAAAATGACGTGGTATTTTTCCCCGATTTTATTTCCTGCAAAAATAGCCAGAAAAGAGACTTTGCTAAAAACAGCGTCAGATTCAGCAGTTTTATTCAAATATGGGAAGATTCCGGAGCAAATTGTGAAGCAAAGTGCTTGGAAAAGTAGATGCATTTTGGATGCATCAACGCCCCAACGATTTGCTGGAAATTTACCGAGGGGTGACAAATGACGATGACCGCACAGCCCAGCGTGGCAAGATAAGGAACATTCAGCTCCCTGCCATTAGATATTTTACTTACTATCTTGTCAGTAGTGTTCTTGGTAGGGAAAACACCAGCAACATTTCTAATTACCATCTTGCTTTTCTGGCTGCTGCACTTAACAATAATACTAGTTATAATCTTGGTGCTCTTATTGCTCGTCGCTTAGCTGCTAAGGGACCCATCTATGGAGGGATTATTGTTGCGCGAGTTATAGCACATCTAGGCATTCCTGTTGATGCTAGTGATGAGTTGTTGACCCCTTACAGGCTCGACCTTGCTGCTATGAGAGACCATCAATTTGTTACTACTAACTCTGGTGCATGGGGTCTCGTTTATAGAGTTTTATTCACTGATGGGGACGAAAGGACAGTTCCTTTGCCGCAGCCCGGTTTGTTCAGTATTCGCAGGAGGTCGTGGTCGCGCTCAAAGGAGGAGTTGGACGAGCAGCTGGCTCTGCTTGGCTTCCATGAGCAGCACGACTCCGAGGACAGGACACCCGCTGAGGACTACACCATGCACAACACCGGTGCGTCCTCGGGTTCGTATCAGGGCGAGGATCCTTCTTCGTCATACTTTGGAGGCGCCACATCCTGGCCCCGATGGAATTGATCTCCACTTAGGCCAAAAGCCTAAGCTTGGGGGGAGGTACACCGACATCTCACTCATTGATAACCCACAAGTATAGGGGATCACAACAGTCTATGAGGGAAGTAAAACCCAAATTTATTGATTCGACACAAGGGGAGTCAAATAATACTTATGAGCTTAACAGCGGAGTTGTCAATTCAGCTGCACCTGGAAAAGCACTAGTAACAGGGGTGATGTTAAAGCAGGAGTAATATGAGAGAAATAGTAACAGTAACACAGCAGCAGTAGCAGTAACACAGAGGCAATGGCACAAGAAAATAGTTGATACTACTTCTAATGGCATATAGGACCGAATGAGTATTTGATGATGACAGATGGACCGGGGTTCCCAACTATCTACACTAGTGGTAACTCTCCAATAACAAGTGTTGGGTGAACAAATTACAGTTGGGCAATTGATAGAATTGAAATAGCATTAAGACAGAACATCTAGTCTATTAATTATACGTCGGCATGTTTTCCATATATAGTCATACGTGCTCGCAATGAGAAACTTGCACAACATCTTTTGTCCTACCAGCCCGTTTGCAGCGGGGCTTCAAGGGAATCTACTGGTAATTAAGTTACTCCTTTTAATAGAGCAACGGAGCAAAGATTAGCACTTAGTGAAAACATGTGATCCTCATATCTAAACCATCCCCTTCAGTTATCCCAGTTGCTGTCACTCTGGGGCCTCGGGTTCCGGACAGAGACATGTGCAAACAACTTGTAGATACAATCTAAGCAATAATTATAGAGCTTAAATCTAAGATCATGCCACTCGTGCACTAGTGACAAGCACTAAACACAACAAGATTGCAGCAACAATAACTTCACAAACTTATAGATAGACTGATCATAATGTAACAATTCATCGGATCCCAACAAACACAACACCGATTACATCAGATGGATCTCAATCATGTAAGGCAGCTCATGAGATCATTGTATTGAAGTACATGGGAGAGAGAGTACCAACTAGCTAAAGCTAGAACCCGTAGTCCATGGGGGAACTACTCACGGAGCATGATGGAGGCGGTGGCGTCGATGGAGAAGGCTCTGGGGGTCGATCCCCGTCCCGGCAAGGTGCCGGAACAGGACCTTCTGACCCCGGAAACTAGGTTTCGATGGCGGCAGCGCTGCAGAACTCTTTCTGGAATATGATCGATTGGTTTAGGGTTTCGCGTCGGGGGCAATATATAGGCCAAAGGACGATGGTTGGAGGCACCCGTGGGCCCCTAACCATGCCCTTGCGCGGCCAGAGGTGGACCCACGCCACCACATGGTGAGGCCACCTCGGTGCCCTCCTCCGTCTCTGCTTTGGACTCCATTGACGTGCCAGGAAAAATAGGAGGTTGGGCTTTCGTTTCGTCAAATTCCGAGAATATTTCCTTAAGTAATTATGCGGAACAGAAAAACACCAGAAAACAGGATCTAACACTGTGGCATCTTGTTAATAGGTTAGCCCCATAAAATATATAATAGTGATATATAATGCATATAAAACATGTGACATTGATATAAAACAAGCATGAAATATCAGAAATTATAGATACGTTTGAGACGTATCACTCATTTATATATCATGTTCAGTCGGTTCTTTGTATATCCATGTTTCGATTTTCTTTCTTTCTTTTTGTTGTTTCTTGTTTTTGTTTTTTGCTTTCCGAAACACAAAAAACCAAAAATATTTCTGTTGTTTCTCTTTGCTTGTTTCTTTAAGTCTCTAGTATTAGTTTGCTTAATTTTCTAAATTCGGTTTGTTATTCAAAAATCCAAAAATATTTTGCTTTATTGCTTGTTTCTTTTTATTCTTGTTTTAAATTCGAAAACCCAAAAATATTTGTTGTTCTTTTTCGGTTTTTGTAAAGTTTGTTGCAGAGCTCGTCAGCATTCCGTGACTCCAGTGGAGCTTGGTTATCATTTCATGTCATTCAAGCCACACAAGTGAAAAGTAATAATGACGATTTACGACAATTCGAGTTGGGGTGAGACGCTGGTATGGACTCTATTTGTTTTTATTTTTGTACATATACTTATCCATGTGAACATGCTTAGTTGGTTCGTGTGAGGTATATGTCATTTAGTGGATGCTTAGTAGTTCATGTTCTCTTATGATCAGTTCCAATTTATTACTAGTGGGTGGCATGCTGTATAGATGTTTGCTTGCATTCTTCTGTTCATAAAAGGGTATGACATTGTGGTATCCTCCTCTAAATGATTCATTTGAATTGACTTGGCACATGCTCACGCATACATATGACTGAAAAACAAAAATTCAATTAAGCCTTGATGATTTATTTTGCCTCAGAGTTCTTGTATAATTTTTATGCCTCCGTTAATTTTGTTTTGTCGCAAGCATCATTATGACGGTTATTGCTCTCTTGATTGCCGCTTCCCAGTCTATTGCTAGCCTCCACTTGTACTGAGCGGGAATGCTGCTCGTGCTTCCAAATCCTTGAAAACCAAGTTATTCCAAAGAGTCCACTATAAATTCCTATGCATGGCATTTCAAACCATTCAAGTAAATTTTCATGTGCTACCTTTAAAACCTTCAAATTACTTCTCATTTTGTGACACTGTTTTTAGCTCATGAGGAAGTATTAGTTGGGTTTGTTATCTTCCATACTAAATTAAGTACCTCGACTTGCATGCTTCATCTGCTTGTCACTAATTTTGTAAAGAGCTGGTTAGACCATTATATTATCAAAAAGCTAAAACAAATAAAATAGGCACTCCTCCATGATATGTGATTGATTGGCAGGCACCCGAGGTTAGCCATGGTTTGTGAAAGCAAAGGCTGGGAGGAGCGTCACACTATATATAAAAAGTGCATGCTATAAATGCCTAATATAAACATCTCAGAACCGCTCTCAACTTTTTAGTATGGAAGATAACAGAAACTCTATTGCCATTCGTTGACACGAACAACCACCTCCCAAAACATTTTTATTTCTGTTTTAAAAATAAAAAGCTCTAGCACATGTTAATCCCTGTTTCCCTCTACGAAGGGCCAATCTTTTATTTTTATGTTGAGTCACCATCCTTTTTTGAAAACCTTCTCGAGAGCATAATTGTCATTCTTAGTGTAATGTGCTTGTCCCAGAATGCGGTTAACTGCAGTATAACTTTGATGCTTTTATCTTTGATATCTTTACTTCTAGTCTTCCCTTGAACTTCAGAGGTGCCCGGGCATTTATGTTTTGCTGTACAAATACGGGCAAGCGAGATACCACCTTATCATGTCTTATTATGAGCATTGCAATCCTGCAGATAGATATGTTTCATGTTGTTTATTATTAGTATGTTGGCATCTCTTCATAGTTTACATAACTATTAGGTGACATTATTTGCATACATCTTATTATGAATTGCCTAAGTACTTGTCCATATAGTGAGAATGTATACATCATATGAAGCAAACGCGTTCGTGACAGTTTCTTTTATCGCACTCAGTTGTTAACCGAATTGCTTGAGGACAAGCAATAAGCTAAGCTTGGGGGGAGTTGATACGTCCAAAACGTATCTACTTTCCCGAACGCTTTTGCTGTTGTTTTGCCTCTAATTTGTGTGTTTTGAATACAACTAACACGGACTAACGATGTTTTCAGCAGAATTGCCCTGGTGTCTTGTTTTTGTGCAGAAAGTCAACTTTCGGGAAAATCCCCGGAAAATATCGCGAAGCTCCTATTTTACCAGAAGACTCACGGAGCCAGAAGACGAGACGGAGGCGGGCCACGGAGCGCCCTCACCACAGGGTGGCGCGGTGGGCCCTGGGCCTCGCCACGGCATGGTGAGGCTGACTCGGCCATGTTGGATATATGCCCTAAGAGACAATAAATATATCTGCTTCATGATTAATGAATTATATCTTTATGCTATAACTGCTATGGTCTATAAATGTGAGATTTATAGGGAAACACATACGCACGTGTAAGGATATAATCAAACCCATTTACCCTTTGTCCTGTCTCTTGGACGAACTCGTTAATACTGGATGGCGATGTTTTCCAGCCATGGACAAGTGCTCTTGTCATTATTAATGGGAGCATATTGTTAAGTTAACAATATGACTAGGAAGACCCAAATTATGATATACTACGAGATCAAGTTTCGTATAAATAGTATAGTCTAGGATTGGTTGCTTGCTTATTCCTTAGACCATGAGAATGTGTGGTTATGTATATTGGAGAGGAAGCTTTGACATAGTCAATCATTACGGCCATAACAGGGTAATCAAAAAGGCTATGATTGGGTAACCTCAAAGGTATACTATAACCATAGTAGTTCAAGACTGGGAATCACACCTCTAAAGTAATAGAGAGATACAACCAGGATCCGCTCTAGTGTGAAAGTGTCCATTGACAAGTCTGCACAGACAAGGTAGTGATATGCAAATATCATGGGATACTTAAACATGAGTTAAAGAGTAAAGGCATCGTACCGGTAACAAGGATAAGGTGACATAGTACATGAAAACTATCATTTATGGTAATGTCATATATCTCGCCTTGGGTATTTGATGAGTATCGTGGTGGTGATAGGATAAACATGTTAATCAAGCAGGTTCAAAAGACTGTCTTCGCATAACGGTAGCAGCTATACAGAACGTCCAGGTTCTGACACTGGCAAGTGATTGGATAAGCATTTCCAATTATAGTTACACGTTATCGAACCTGTAGGGGTCACACACTTAAGGCGTCAAGGTCTGCTGTATTCGTAGTGGTCCGGAGTAGAGAGGTTGTATCATCTGGGATGGTTTCCGGCGTGATAGAATTACATTCGGAGAATTAGATCATGAAGAAAGAAAGGTTTATAAGAAAGGAAATAATTGTCCAAGTATATTCTGTCGGCAGACACTGGGTGTCTCGGATCATATAAATATGTTTGTATGATAAGTAATTAATTCTGGGAATTAATTAGACAAAATATTTATTGATTAAATATTAATTTATTTAATTAATAGGAAATTATTAAAGGCCAATAAAAGGTGGCTGCCACATGGGCCGCTTGGACCCACATGGCAGCCGCACCACCACACGGTGGTAGGCCGAGTCGGCCGGCCGGACCCGAGTGGGCTTCGGCCCATGAGGGGGCAAGGCGGCGGCGGAGGCCAAGACGAGGCCGACCCGGGTGGGCCCCACCCACCGAGGTCGGTGGCCAGGGCGGGCCCCACCCGCAGGTCGGTGGCCAGGCGGGCCCTACCTGGGGTCGGTGGCCAAGGCGGGCCCCTCTAGGGGCAGCGGCCAAGGAGGAGGCGGTGGGGAGGGGAGTTGGGGTTCCACCCCAACTCCACCTTCCTAGCTGAATTGGGCAAGGGGAAGTTTCCCCTTGTCCAAGTTGAGTTGGACTAGGAAAACTTTTCCCTTGTCCAAGCAACCCACTAGTACAGAACGACACATCGGAAACGGGCAAAAAACCCCTTCGGCAACGGAGAAAGGGTCCGTGTCCCCGCCTCTGTCACTGATGTGAAGGCCTTCATCGGTAACGGAGGCCAAAAACCGTTTCCGATGAGGTCTCCATTTGGCAACGGTTGTGCGCAGACCTCCGTTTCCTTAGTTTTCCTTCATCAGATACGGAGTTTGCCATCCACCCGTTTGCACTGAGCATTTCTCATATTTCGGTTACAGGATGCCACGTTTACAAATGCCACTAGATACTTAAAATCTCACAGCACAAGCTCAAATACTAAAACGGTAACAGATTTCATTCATATCACAATGTAACTTTACATTTCCATCACAATTTCACCTTTACAATTGCATCACAAGATGTGACAAACATAAGAGGCAAAACGATAACAGATTTCATCTATACTAAGCCTATCATGTCAAAGGACGGAAAAAATATATGATTTCTTCCCTACATCCTTTTTCCACAATCCTCGCAGGTGTCACTCTAGCTATCTCTTCTTATCTCAACTTCTTGAGAGAAGGATGTTGAAGCTTTGTACCCTATACATTAGTAAATAGAGTTACAATTGTTAAATACATATGCTAAACAAATACACTATGAATTTAAGCAAACTGAAACGATATCTTACCTATGTCTTGAGGTGGCTCTTATTGATGAACCGGAGCAGCCAACACACGGCTTGTCAACAAGATATTGGGATGTCAGCAGCTTCATAGGATGCCTGACAACGATCATCCTTTCCATGGAGGTCACCACCGGCTCTGGATTTTTTATGCAGTGTCACCGAAATCTAATCTAATACGTCACCGATGTGACATTTCGGCGACACTGTATAAAACACTCTTACTTAAAAAATATTTTATGCAGTGTACCAAAACGTCACAATAGCGACGGTGGATATGTATGGTGGAGTTTGAAAGGGAACAGCTTGATATCCCTAAATGTAAATAAGGATTTATGTTAGTTCTGACACTACTAGATAGAACAAACAATTTAACACAATAATATGAAGTATACAGTAGTATATAGTGTGTACTGACATGTGTATATAATTGGAGGCCATTATGGGAAAGTCAACAAACACTACTCTCTTGAGTAATGTTCGTTGTTTGTTCTGTGTCTCCGACTTTTTTATGCAGTGTCACCGAAATAGACTCCTGTTTTCACATGGACTAGTTAGCTAAACTACAACCGGTTGCAAGTGCACAATAGGCAAGTTAACTACATCAAGAAATGATCTAGATAGAACTACCGGATGTGAACTGAACTACTTTCAACAAGTTAGCTAAACTACAACTAGTTGCAAGTGCACAATAGGCAAGTTAACTACATCAAGAAATGATCTAGATAGAACTACCGGATGTGGATCTGATACCTTCTTCACGTCGTCGTTGGATCGATCTAGCAGATCCGAAAGTGGTGGAGGCAGAGGAAGCGGACAGAGCGACGACCTCGCCGTGTCGGGCGAGATGGCGAAGACCTCGCCGTGTCGGGGGAGATGGCGAAGACCTCGCCGTGTCGGGGGAGATGGCGAAGACCTCGCCGTGATAGCCGTCGTCTGGGCGGAGACGGCGCCACCACGGCGCCGGCGATGGCCGCAACGCCAGGAGGCGCCGCCACGACAGATCTAGCATACTGGGACAGAATGAGGAAACGAGTGTTAGGTTTTGCTCTGTACGCCCATATATAGGTAAAACATAGGAAACGGTTCTTTAGAAGGACCGTTTCCTTTGTGTTTCTTCCACTGAGGTGTGGGACCTACGCGCCCACTCTGTGGAATTTCTTCTACTCTCTGGAATAATATTTTCCTAATCTCTACTATATGGAGAAAACCACTTATAGGATTTATTAATATTAGTGATTACTACATTACATACGCAGTACATATTAATAATAATAAAGTAAATTACAGTTGGAGAACTTATAGAACTACTACTAGCTACTTCTTGTTTTTCTTGCGCCCTGCTTCCGCGCAATCCTCGTCCTTCTCACGGCCTCGCTTATTGGGGCCATTGGAGGTGGTGGCGGCGGCGGAAGAATATCGGAGGCGGTGGCGGCGGCTTTCTTCTCCGTCGCCGGGGCTCCCTTCTTCGGGACCGGCGCCTCCGCCTCGTCCTCCTCGTCGTCCTCCTCCTCCTCCTTCTCCTCTTCGGTTGACTCGTCATCAGAATCAACCTTCGGCGGGCCCAGCATCAAGGTGGGATCATGGAAGTTGGCGTATTCGTCGTCGCTCGTCTCCGGCGTCGGTCCTTCAACGGAGTCGCCGCTGATGGGGGGACTGTCCCGCGGCGACTTAGTGTGCTCCTGTGTGTCGTTGCTGCGAGGCATCTTCGCTAATCAGTAGGAGGGAGCGAGCGAGCGAGAGAGAGAGAGAGAGCAGATTCGGTGGCGTCTTGAGCTAGCAAGGATTGGGGTTTTCAAGGAGTAGTGGGCGGTGCCACTACGCCATGGCATTTACTCGCCTCGCTTCGAATTCCAAGATGTAACGTGTCCACATTGGAAACGGACACCCAAAAGTCTCCGTTGCTATAGAGGTACATATCGGAAACGGAGCCAGAATTAAGACTGTTGCCAATACTATGGGTAACGGAGTTAATACTTTCTCCGTTACCTATGTTGACGGGCCAGCCGCGGCCCAGGTCAGGTTTGTACGCACTGGCCGCGCGGAAAGCGCGATTCTCCGTCGCCTAACGCCTGCCGTTTCCATAGAGGGGTATCCGATGTGTCGTTCTGTACTAGTGACCCTACCCCTTGGGACTTCTTTATAAACCCTACCCCCTCCTCTTTTGGAGACACACAATAGACTTGAGATTTCTCCTCGGAGGCTCCCAAGGTTTAGATCTAATCTCTCTCCCTCTCTCCCATGTGTTGGGGCTCTCTCCACCATACGCATACCAGTAGCACTTAATCCTGGCACGGCGAAGCGCTGCTGGATCTTGACGGACGTACGTGTGCGAGCTCTCAGAGGGGTGACGCGTCATAGACGTTTGACCCTCACTCGTTTGGATCAAGAAGACATACGAGGAACGGCGATATTCTCACCGTCAGGCTTGACCGTGAGAATCTTCATCAAGCTTCATCAACTACGTCGGCGTCATCGTCATCGACAACGTCATCGACATCGACATCGACATCGTCACCGACAACTCTTCCGCAACTCGTTGTTGGTAACGACAGTACTATCCTCTCCTGTATCTACATAGTTGATCCTGGACGTTACGTAGGTCGGAAAATTTTAAATTCTGCTACGTAACCCAATAGTGGTATCAGAGCGATCTATGAGTAGGTACAGGTACGTACTAGAGCACATAAGTCTGTGCGGGCACCGCATAAGTTTGTGTGGGTATGTCAGAACTCTTCTGACATTCAGGTTATTTATGTATGCTTCCCAATAAACTACTTAAGGATGGTTTCCGACGGCATAGTTTGATTTTACGGACTTCTGGCAATCCGCGGACCTTCCGGCTGCTCCTAGTATGCTTGTTGGCGCCAACGAAGTGCTTCAGTAGCTCCGGGTCTTTCTATAGTTGGTCTCGTTGACTTGGTAGTGGAAAGGGCATGTGGACTAGGTCCACACGGGGGTCACGCGCACCAGTGAAGTTTGGAAGGGGAGCAGCAACGTGCTTGTAACGTTGGGTTGTCCTTCACCCCGCAATGTCAATCTAGCATCGTGATTAACCATGCTTGGTTACCTTACGTAGGCAGTAACGGTTTTACACGGTAAATCCCAAAGCCTCGTAAAAATTGCAAACACAAAGGTTAGAGGACGTCTAACTTGTTTTTGCAGGCATGTGATGTGATGTGGTATAGTCCTTTAATTTTATTCAATTGTTGTATGAAATACCATCATATGTAATTCCAACCTGCGTGTTGGATTTAGAAGAAGCATGATGGGTGGAAACCACATGATTGCTATCTAGGGCCTGCGTGCCACATGTTATTTCGTTTCTTAGAAATAGGAGACGGACATGAAGTAGCGTCGTAGACCTCGACGACAAGGAGTGGAACAAAGAAGGAGTTCTTACATCCACATGGAAGACGAAGAGGACTATACTACATCACTTAATTGTGAAAGTTTATTTCTCTTTATTTTTGCACTCTCTTTGATTGCGCAGTAGTCGTGATTATTAGGGTGATTCCTCAAGAAAATATCAAGGAGATCGTGCTCATCCAACTGTGGCACCGTCAAACCGGATGCTTGTCACCGTGCGACCTGTATCCAGGAGTAATGTGTGCCAAGGGTTCGGGAGGCGGGCACGGACCGTCCTAGCAGCATGAACGGTTGGTTGTCTTGACGTCCAGGCATAACTAGTTATGAGTTCGGAGCACTACATCGAAAGATGAACGGAAATCACGGCAGGAAGTGATTGGCAAGTTGGCCTACCCTTCGTCATAGTGGATGACATGTATCCATGCTTCTCACTATTGAGGATTGCGGATTCCGAGTCACTGTTTAACTGATCATGAGGAATATCAGTTTCAGTGGGAGCACACCATAGTTAAATCATATCATTTTAACTCGTGCAAATTAATCATGAAAAAGGGGTCTAAAAGGAATTTGCTATCATTGTAGATTAAAGCCTGTCGACATTAACCTGCTTTGTAAAATGGAAACTTTAACTGTTAATGGTAAGAACTTTGTAGATTGGATCTGCGCCCTTAGAAGTAGACTTAGAGAAAATAGAAAGTTATATGTTCTAGATGCACCTTCCTCTGAATTGTCATGGAATGGCAATTATGTTCGTGATGAAAAGGCAGTAAGGGAATTAATGTTAACTTATATGGATAAACAATTGCATACTCGCTTTGGGAAGGCGAGTGCATATGATGTGCTCACAGAGCTGCATAGTTTATTCCAGGAGAGAGTCAAAGTTGCATGTTATGCAATTACAAGACAGCTCTTCAGTTGTAAGTTAGACATAAAGGGTTCGCTCATCGATCACTTGGCAAGGATGATTAATCTTAATCAAATGTTGGAAGATCTAGGTTTTCCAATGCATGCCCAAGCGAGTCGTACAGTATTGCTATGTCACTACCACCGCATTATGGCGGGTACATTCAAAATTCAAATTTGATTGGTAGTAACATAAGCATGGATGAGCTTACAAGGAAATTAATCATAGCGGAAGCTAAGATTAAAAACTGCAAAAGGGTTGGTTCATCCAACAAGGCATCACAAGATATGGAGGAAGGAGATCTCAATATAGTGGAAGGTTTAGGGATTGGAAATCCCAAAGTCATCAGTGTGTTGGATGTGTATTTAACCGGACCTCACAGTGATTCTTGGATCTTTGACACCGGGTCTGTTGCACACATTTGCAACACGACGAGTGGTTTAAAAGATGTGAGGAGGTTAAATCCAGGAGAAGTGTGCATGAGGGTTGGAAACGGAATGCAAGTTAGCGTTCGTTCCATCGGTACCATGAGCCTTCATTTACCTTCAGGATTCATGTTGGAAATGAGTAATTGCTACTATGTACCCACATTGAGCAAGAACATCATTTCAGGGTCACGACTTTTACGTGACGGATATTCTTTTAATTCTGAGAACAATGGATGTTCGATTTATTATAAGAATGTATTTTACGGATCAGCCCCTCTGGTGGATGGTCTGTTTGTATTGAATCTTGGAAGGATAGAAGACACATTACACATTGATGCAAAGAGACTGAAATTAGTGAAAGATGATACTTACACTTGGCACTGTCGTCTTGGGCACATCGGGAAAAGCCGTATGAAACAACTATTTTCGGATGGGTTGTTGCAATCATTTGATGAGGATTCATTTGATCAGTGTGAGGCTTGCCTGATGGGAAAAATGGCCAGGACGCCGTTCGGCGGGGTAGTCGAACGGGCGACCGAATTGATCGAGATCATACACACGGATGTGTGTGGGCCTCTGAACATTTCGGCGCGCGGTGGATATCTTTACTTTGTGACATTTACTGATGATTTAAGTAGATATGGCTATATTTACTTAATGAAGCAAAAGTCGGAAACCTTTGAGAAATTCAAGGAGTTTCAGAATGAAGTAGAGAATAAACATGACAGGAAGATAAAGTACCTGCGATCTGATCGTGGTGGAGAATATCTTAGTCATGAATTCAGTCAACACATGAAGGACTGTGGAATTGTACCACAGTTGACGCCACCTGGAACACCGCAAAGGAACGGAGTTTCGGAGAGACGTAATCGAACTCTTATGGATTCGGTTAGGTCTATGTTGGCACTATCTGATTTACCACTATCCTTTTGGGGTTATGCACTAGAAACAGCAGCTTACACTTTAAATAGATCATCATCCAAGTCTGTCAAGACCACGCCTTATGAAGTTTGGATGGGTAAACCACCCAGCATAAGTCACCTCAAGGTTTGGGGATGCGATGTTTATGTTAAACGATTGCAGGCCACAAAACTTGAGCCAAGGTCTGACAAATGTGTTTTCATAGGGTATCCCAAAAATACCATTGGATACACTTTTTATAACAAGGTCGAGGGCAAGATTTTCGTTGCCCGGAACGGCGTATTTCTTGAGAAAGATTTTCTTTCAAAGAAGTCAGTGGGAGGACGGTAAGTCTCGAGGAGATTTTACAATCTACCGACGAGATAGTCAGAGTTAACGCATCGGAAGAAATTCCGGTCGGAGACTCAGCCACTGATACGGAGATCCAAATCCTCCTCCGAGGAAGAGGAAACTCCAGTCAGGCAGATTCCTCAAGTAAGGAAAGGAAGCCGAGTTCGCGAACAACCTAGGTTTTTCGAGAACGAAGTTTTCTTACTAGAGGGTGTCGAGAAAGAAGTTTTCGTCATGGACGAAGTTCTTCTTCTCGAAGAGGATGAACCTGCATGTTATAAAGAAGCGATGAATGATAAAGATTCCAACAAATGGCAAGATGCCATGAATTCTGAAATGAAATCCATGTATGACAATCAAGTCTGGGATTTGGTGAACTTCCTGAGGAAGTTAGACCAATAGATTGTAAATGGATCTTCAAGAAGAAGACAGATGCGGACGGTAATGTTACCGTTCATAAAGCACGCCTTGTCGCAAAGGGTTTTCGACAAATTCAAGGTGTAGACTATGAGGAGACATTCTCTCCCGTAGCAATGCTTAAGTCTGTAAGGATAATGTTAGCAATAGCTGCCTATTATGATTATGAAATCTGGCAGATGGATGTCAAAACAGCTTTCCTTAATGGAAATCTAACTGAGGATGTGTACATGGTACAACCCGAAGGTTTTGTCGATCCAAAGAAAGCTAACATGGTGTGCAAGCTAAAGAGGTCCATTTATGGTCTCAAGCAAGCTTCACGGAGTTGGAATATTCGATTTGATGAAGTAGTCAAAGGTTTTGGCTTCGTTCAAAATTTCGAAGAAACTTGTGTTTACAAGAAAGAAAGTGGGAGCTCAATTGTGTTTCTAATTCTCTATGTCGATGATATATTATTACTTGGTAATGATAAATATTTCTTGGGGAAGTTAAGGCTTCATTGGAAAAGAGTTTTGCGATGAAGGACTTAGGTGAGGCTGCATATATATTAGGCATCAAGATCTATCGCGATAGAGAAAGACGCCTAATAGGTTTGAGCCAAAGTACATATATAGATAAGGTGTTGAAGAGATTCGACATGGCCGATTCCAAGAAAGGCATCGTTCCGATGGTGCCTGGAATTACCTTAAGCAAGAATCAGTGTCCTAGTACAGCTGCTGAGCGAAAGGAAATGGCGGACAAACCTTATGCTTCGGCAATAGGTTCTATAATGTACGCAATGACATGCACACGTCCCGACGTGTCATATGCCCTAAGTGTTACCAGCAGATTTCAATCTGATTATGGTATGGCCCATTGGGCAGCAGTTAAAACATTCTGAAATACCTCAGGAGAACTAAGGACATGTTCCTAGTCTATGGAGGAGATGAGGAGCTCAGAGTACGTGGGTACACTGACTCAGGATTTCAGTCTGACCCAGACGATTCCAAAGCACAATCAGGTTACGTGTTCGTTCTCAACGGCGGTGCGGTAAGCTGGAGAAGCTCCAAGCAAGGCACGGTGGCAGACTCTACAATGGAGGCGGAATATGTGGCGGCATCTGAAGCAGTCAAGGACAGCTATTGGATAAAGAAGTTCATTACTGAACTAGGAGTGGTTCCTTCAGCGGCAGATCCAATCGAGCTCTACTGTGACAACAGTAGTGCCGTTGCTCTGGCGAAGGATCCGAGGTCTCACAGCAAAGCCAAGCACATTGAACGCAAGGATCACCTCATCAGAGATCATGTGGCAAAAGGACACATTGCAATACGTAGAGTTCATACGATTGACAATGTAGCCGATCCTATGACAAAAGCTCTTCCACGCTTGAAGTTTGAACCTCACCGGTTTAACATCGGTCTTAAAGAAGGTTTAATGTAATAGATAATTATTGTATCTAGTGCAAGTGGGAGACTGTTGGATATATGCCCTAAGAGACAATAAATATATCTGTTTCATGATTAATGTATTATATCTTTATGCTATAACTGCTATGGTCTATAAATGTGAGATTTATAGGGAAACACATACGCACGTGTAAGGATATAATCAAACCCATTTACCCTTTGTCCTGTCTCTTGGACGAACTCGTTAATACTGGATGGCGATGTTTTCCAGCCATGGACAAGTGCTCTTGTCATTATTAATGGGAGCATATTGTTAAGTTAACAATATGACTGGGAAGACCCAAATTATGATATACTACGAGATCAAGTTTCGTATAAATAGTATAGTCTAGGATTGGTTGCTTGCTTATTCCTTAGACCATGAGAATATGTGGTTATGTATATTGGAGAGGAAGCTTTGACATAGTCAATCATTACGGCCGTAACAGGGTAATCAAAAAGGCTATGATTGGGTAACCTCAAAGGTATACTATAACCATAGTAGTTCAAGACTGGGAATCACACCTCTAAAGTATAGAGAGATACAACCAGGATCCGCTCTAGTGTGAAAGTGTCCATTGACAAGTCTGCGCAGACAAGGTAATGATATGCAAATATCATGGGATACTTAAACATGAGTTAAAGAGTAAAGGCATCGTACCGGTAACAAGGATAAGGTGACATAGTAAATGAAAGCTATCATTTATGGTAATGTCATATATCTCGCCTTGGGTATTTGATGAGTATCGTGATGGTGATAGGATAAACATGTTAATCAAGCAGGTTCAAAAGAGTGTCTTCGCATAACGGTAGCAGCTATACAGAACGTCCAGGTTCTGACACTGGCAAGTGATTGGATAAGCATTTCCAATTATAGTTACACGTTATCGAACCTGTAGGGGTCACACACTTAAGGCGTCAAGGTCTGCTGTATTCGTAGTGGTCCGGAGTAGAGAGGTTGTATCATCTGGGATGGTTTCCGGCGTGATAGAATTACATTCGGAGAATTAGATCATGAAGAAAGAAAGGTTTATAAGAAAGGAAATAATTGTCCAAGTATATTCTGTCGGCAGACACTGGGTGTCTCGGATCATATAATATGTAAATATGTTTGTATGATAAGTAATTAATTCTGGGAATTAATTAGACAAAATATTTATTGATTAAATATTAATTTATTTAATTAATAGGAAATTATTAAAGGCCAATAAAAGGTGGCTGCCACATGGGCCGCTTGGACCCACATGGCAGCCGCACCACCACACGGTGGTGGGCCGAGTCGGTCGGCCGGACCCGAGTGGGCTTCGGCCCATGAGGGGGCAAGGCGGCGGCGGAGGCCAAGACGAGGCCGACCCGGGTGGGCCCCACCCACCCGCAGGTCGGTGGCCAGGCGGGCCCTACCTGGGGTCGGTGGCCAAGGCGGGCCCCATTAGGGGCGGCGGCCAAGGAGGAGGCGGTGGGGAGGGGAGTTGGGGTTCCACCCCAACTCCACCTTCCTAGCCGAATTGGGCAAGGGGAAGTTTCCCCTTGTCCAAGTTGAGTTGGACTAGGAAAACTTTCCCCTTGTCCAAGCAACCCTACCACTTGGGACTTCTTTATAAACCCCACCCCCTCCTCTTTCGGAGACACACAATAGACTTGAGATTTCTCCTCGGAGGCTCCCAAGGTCTAGATCTAATCTCTCTCCCTCTCTCCCATGTGTTGGGGCTCTCTCCACCATACGCATACCAGTAGCACTTAATCCTGGCATGGCGAAGCGCTGCTGGATCTTGACGGATGTACGTGTGCGAGCTCTCAGAGGGGTGACGCGTCATAGACGTTTGACCCTCACTCGTTTTGGATCAAGAAGACATACGAGGATCAGCGATATTCTCACCGTCAGGCTTGACCGTGAGAATCTTCATCAAGCTTCATCAACTACGTCGGCGTCATCGTCATCGACAACGTCATCGACATCGACATCGACATCATCACCGACAAATCTTCCGCAACTCGTTGTTGGTAACGACAGTACTATCCTCTCATGTATCTACATAGTTGATCCTGGACGTTACGTAGGTCAGAAAATTTAAATTCTGCTACGCTTCCCAATAGGCCACGCCCTCGCGTCCCCCTTTCGACTACTTAAAGGTCTTGACCTTAAAATGCCGGGGGATGGACGCTTTTTCTAGAAACACTCCAGAGCTCCACCGCCACCGAAAACCCTATTTCGGGTACCAGAAACTCCGTTCTGGCACTCCGCCGGGACGGGGAGTTGGAGGAGATCGTCGCCATCATCATCACTGACGCCTCTCCATCAACCATCCATGATTCCCCATCCATGTGTGAGTAAATCCCCGTTGTAGGCTGAAGGGGATGGTAGGGATTGGATGAGATCATTCATGTAATAGATATAAGATCATTAGGGCATGGTGCCTAGTATCCCTTGTTAGTACTTTATGTCATTGTTGCAACTTGTTATGCTTAATGCTTGACACTAGGGCCCGAGTGCCATGATTTCAGATCTGAACATATTATTGTATCATGAGGATAATCATTGTTTTAGATCATATCTGCAAGCTGTATACACATATAATTGTCCGGAACCCGAGGCCCCAAAGTGACAGCAATTGGGATAACCGGAGGGGATGACTATGATGTGAGGATCACATGTGTTCACGGAGTGCTAATGCTTTGCTCCGGTGCTCTATTAAAAGGAGTACCTTAATTACCATTAGTTTCCCTTGAGGCCCCGCTGCAAACGGGATGGTACGACTAAATATGGAACACATGCCTATGGTTACTTAGTACTTGGATGCTTTATCATTATTTACCTGCAAGTGCCTTTGTCTTGATTGTTATATGAATTATCTTATCCATGCAACGCCCGTTCATCCATCCCTATGCCTACAGTATTTTAATCCTGCTGTCTACTGCAATCACTATTGTTGTCTCTATTTTACTGCTGCTATTATTTCACTACTACTACTACTATAAAACTGTTGCTACTGATAATCTGTGTCGAGCAAGTCTATTTCCAGGTGCAGCTGAACTGACAATTCATCTGTTAAGGCTTATAAATATTCTTTGGCTCCCCTTGTGTCGAATCAATAAATTTGGGTTTTACTTCCCTCGAAGACTGTTGCGATCCCCTATACTTGTGGGTCATCAGCTTGTTCGTCTTATTTTATTTATCTTGCTAGTTAGTTGTTTGTTGCTTTTGCGTTTTGTTCTTCTTTCTTTTTGTTTTTTCATATATTCAGCTCTACACCGAACCTCTTGCTCTCTCTCTCCCACGTCCCATCAAATAAACCACACAATGTATCCCTCTCCTCCTCAACATCCGGCAACGAAGATTTCACCTGAACTGTAGAGCAATACGAAAAAGGATAAACCTATATTCAATGAGTTTAATGATCAAACATTCGTCGTACACTCGAAGGAAAATTACAATACACTAAGAGAGTACAATACTTACATCGACCACACTGTTCACAATCTAATGAGTCGTCGTGCTAAAAAACATGACGGTGAGTATCGAAACATTGATTACGCCGACTCCAAGGAGCCGGCCTGAACACACGGTGCATTAAGATGGGAAACGAGAGTCGGCGGGGTCGGGTGGTGCATTAAGACGGGAACCTAGAGTCAGCGGGGTCGTGTGGTGATTTAAGACGAGAACCTGGAGTCAGCGGATCGTTCAGTGCATTAAGATGTGAACCTAGAGTCGGCGGTAAGACTGGAACCTGGAGTTGGCGGGGTCGTGTGGTGCATTAAGACGGAAACCTGGAGTTAGCGGGGTCGTGTGGAACCTTACGATACGTAAACAGTACACGTAGCAAAAAACAAACACATTTCACTTTTTTTCTATGTTTTTTTCAATTCGTTAGCTTAATGGTTTTACGTTCTTCTGGTTAAGGTTAGTTCTGCTGAGATTGCGGAGGGGCGAATGCAGGGACTTGCACGAAAAAAATGGGATGTCACTTAATTAACTCGGTACAGCCGGTTGTAGGGGTTGGCACGCTTAACGAGTTTGCGAGTCCGTGTTCATGTTGGCATGATCGTGCTATAAATCAGGTTGGCAAAAGGCTTCGCAAAAAACAGGACTCATATGCTTTTCTATGTGGTAGTATTTCTACGCTGTAGGTTTCAAACGAAAAACGTATTTTACGATCCACCTAGACACGTCTTTTTAATCCTTTTCGCTCTGCAACTTCGCACCGTCTGATCCCCGCCGGTTCCTGCAGTCGGTATCCTCTGTTCCCGGCGCCAGCGCATGACGGTACGAAAAATTGTGATGTGGCCTTAGAGCATCTCCAATAGGTGAGCTAAACCAATAAATAATTGAATTTTGCATCACTAGGGATTAAAAATGTCTCTCCAACAACAGTCAGTTATGTAAAAATGGGCAAACAAATTTACATCAAAATGTATATTTTGCCTTCGGTGATGTAAATATACATCAGCTGGACTCTTTGTTCTCCTCGTTCAATTGGAGCTTCGACTCCTCCTCTTCAGGCTCTTGGTTTGATCTTTAGACGATGTCTTGCCTAGTGGGTTTTATGTCTATTTCGAAAGGTAGTTCTATGTTCTAGTTCAATGTAGTTTGAATATGTATCAGAATTTTGAATGTTTCAAGTAAGTTTAGGGCAGTTATTGGATGAGTCATGCCCTATTTTTATCACCTGTTGGAGTTGGTCATTCTCGGTGCCCTAAAAAACACATTTTCGATGATGTATATTTTATTTTTGGCTGCTATTTTAGGGCACCTATTGGAGATGCTCTTAGTGAACTTCTTGCTCAGCGAGAGTAACCGTATTTCGGGTATCTTGAAGTCGAGTGACCAAAGCGAGACACTGCGTTAAGTGTAGATGATTTTTTCGTACCTTGATGCCGTCCCGCCATGGCACTGAACATGAGGAGCTAGACCGGCTACAAGGGCGTGAGGCTGCGCCAGTCTGACAGGTACGCCGCTAAGCTGCAGCGCGGCGATGTGCGCTGATGACCCACAAGAATAGGGGATCGCAACAGTCTTCGAGGGAAGTGAAAACCAAATTTATTGATTCGACACAAGGAGAGGCAAAGAATATTTATAAGCCTTAAGAGATGAATTGTCAGTTCAGCTGCACGTGAAAATAGACTTGCTCGTCGTTTATCACTAGCAACATTTTTATAGCAGTAGAAGTAGTGAAATAATAGCAGCAATGAAATAAAGACAACAACAGTAATTGTAGTAGACGGCAGGATTAAAATACTGTAGGCATAGTGATGGATAAACGGGCGTTGCATGGATAAGATAATTCATATAATAGTTAAGACATAGGGCAATTGCAGGTAGATAATAATAATAATAAAGCATCCAAGTACTAGTAATCATAGGCATGTGTTCCGTATTTAGTTGTACGTGCTCGTAATGAGAAACTTGCACAACATCTATTGTCCTACCAGCCCGTTTGCAGCGGGGCCTCAAGGGAAACTACTGGTAATTATGGTGCTCCTTTTAATAAAGCACGGAGCAAAGCATTAACATCCGTGAACACACGTGATCCTCACAACACAACCATCCCTCCGGTTATCCCAATTGCTTTCACTTTGGGGCCTCAGGTTCCGGACAATTATATGTCTATACAACTTGCAGATATGATATAAACCAATAATTATTCTCATGATACAATAACATGTTCAGATCTGAAATCATGGCACTCGGGCCCTAAGTGTCAAGCATTAAGCATAACAGGTTGCAACAATAACATAAAGTACTAACAATAGATATTAGGCACCATGATCACCATCATTTATATGCATTATCACAACCCTAAAACCTCAAAAACCTCACTACTTCTATACCCAGAACTGCAAATATCTGCATTTTATATTGCTGTTCACTCATTTTGCAGTTCAATGCGCAAAGGCACATAATCTTCAGAAGATCCAATGTAGAAGTGATGCAAGAGGCATCATTTAACGCATATCAATGCAGCAGACAAGATGACCATGCTCAACAAGTTCAATTCAAGTCAGGAACTGAAGAACACAACTGTGCCAGAAAGTGAACAGTAACTGACAGAAGTTCTGTCAGTTAACTCGAGTCCTTCTTCACAAAGAGAAGCAATGCTCAAGATAAGAAGATAAGATGAAATTCAAATGAGTTTGAACCAGAAAGAGGAAAAGGAGATCAACTTGGAGATCAAGTAAACCACAAAAGGCATAAAGGCAAAAAGGTGCAAAAGGGTGAAACATGCCATGTGCACTGTGAGCTGTGGCAAGAAGGAGGAAGCTTCCCCCTCCATCAAATCGTACCACACCTCCGCCACAAATGGATAAAGGTGTATAAAGCCATCACCACCACCACAGAGCCTCTCTCTCGCCAACTCGTCATCCATCACCACTTCACTTTTTCCCTCAGCCTCCACTACACCTTTGCACCACCAACCCAAGACCAAGAACACCAAGAACACCAAGAACACCAAGAACATCAAGAACTCCAAGAACCACAGCAAGAACAAGATGAACAAGGAGACCAGGAGAAGAAGCACAAGGCCTTGGTGACCTAAAGCACATGATCTGCAACTCTGCTTCTACCCCTCTGCTTCTTCTGCTTCGACTAGGTTTCAGTGAGCTAAAGCCAAAGATTTCTCTCCACTCCCTTGTGTAATCCTGTTTGAACCTAGTAGATCATCCATCTGCAAGTAGGGCTTGTGATATTTGGCTACTAGAGTGAATCAAGTAACACAGTTCTCTGTTTTATCTGAAGATCCGCATGTTTTGCTTGCTGTGTGTCTTGATCTGTGTATGTAAGGCTAGTGCTTGCATACTTTTGTGTTGCAATTCTGTCCCTAGCCTCCCTTTGCTTGTTAACTCACTGTGATCTGGCCCGACAAACCAGAAAGCTTTGATCTTTGTGTTAGTTTTCTTCCTCCACTTAAAACCTGCTAAAAACCCTTACTTGCATGACTAGTCTCTGCAAGTTGTTGAAGTAATTATTGTTACCTGTCTAAACCTTGCTTGGATCCTTGCCAGCAGCTGGATTGACAACCCAGAGGCTACAAGTTAAATTCTGAATGATAAGTTCTTAAACCCTTTTCAGTAAAAACTTTTACTTTCTTGTTGGAAACCTGAAAACCTGAAGATTTGGTCTAGCTTCTGCCAACCCTTAGCAACATCATAAACTTGTTGATCCCTGTGGAGACGATAACACAAACCCCCTAAAAACTACATGATCAAAATTGGCGCCGTTGCCGGGGATTGACTTATGATTGTTTCTTTGATAGAGCAGTAGACTAGACTGTGTGATTTCAGTAAAACTATTAGCAAATTTGCATGATCTTGATGCTTGTGATGCTTTTAGTACTGTAATCTGAGAACTAGAATTGTTATTAGGGGTTTTAATTCACTAACCCTTGATAAAAGTTCTTGTTTGTGACTATGTGTAGAGGAAGCATGATCTCCTTTATGAAGTGTTAGGATTCTGTTGATGCAGTCGTCTGAAGATTCTCCTCTAGCTCCATTTGATCCAGAACCTGAAAGAACTTTTCTTGCAAGAAGAAGAGCAGCCTCAGTATCTTCAGTTGAAGAAACAGAGGAAAGACAGGCAGTATTCAACATGGGTGACAAGAAACTGAGAGATTTATGGATTCCCAAGGACCAGATATCAAATGCAGATGTTATTATGCCTGCCATCCAGGCAAATAACTGGGAGATCAAGCCTGCCTTGATCAATATGGTACAACATAACCCATTCAAAGGTAGTGCTTTGGAGAGCCCACATGAACATATCAGGAATTTTTTGGAGTACTGTAATATCCTCAAGCACAATGGTGTGCCCCTGAAGCAATAAGGATGCAGTTGTTCCCTTTTCTCTGTCAGGCACAACAAAGATATGGTATCATGCTCTACCAGTTCATTGCAGAGATACCTGGGAACATTTGGTGCAGGCTTTCTTTGAAAGATATTTTCCACCCACCAAAGCAGCTGAGTGCAGAGACAAAATCACCAGATTTGTGCAGTACAATGGTGAGAGTTTGTATGATACCTGGCAGAGATATCAGGGACTCATCAGAATATGTCCTAATCATGGCCAAGAACAGTGGCTAATTCTGTAGACATTTTATAAGGGTCTGACAGAACAGACTAGAGCTTTTGTTGATTCAGCTGCTGGTGGAGGGATTATGAACAAAACACTAGATGAAGCTACTAAATTAATTGAGAGTATGGCTTCTCATAATTTCTCTTGGACCAATGAGAGGACAGTTCATCCAAATGGTCAGGGTGCTCTGGAAGCAAAGCTTGATAGTTTGACAACTCAGATATCTCAGCTTATGCAAGAAAAGAACAGTAAGGCAATAGTGCCTGTTAACCAAGTTTCTGCCACTTGTCTCATTTGTGGAAATGAAGGGCATTCACCTCAAGTGTGTACTCTGTTTGTACCCACAGATAACCAACTGGCAGAAGTGAATTATACTCAGAATCAAGGTCCTTTTTCTCAGAGCTACAACCTTGATTGGAGAAACCATCCCAATTTATCATACAAGAATGCAGCTCAGCAGAGTTATCCTCAAGCAAATCAACAGAATTACCATCAAGCAGCTCAGCCACAGTATGCTCAAACATCACAACAAAATTTCAAACCTCAAGGCAATATGCAGTACCAACAGCAACAACAACAGCAACAGCAAAATCAAGCTAATCAACAGAATGCTTCTACAAGCAATAGCACGTCTGAAATAAATGAAATGATGAGACTACAGAAAGAAATGTTCAGTGGTATGCAGGAAACAATGAAGATGCAATCTGAACTGTTCTATAAAACAATGCAGCAACTCACTGCTGGTATCTCTAATACCTAGGGAAATCAAGTAGAGAATAAACTTCCAGCTCAAGCAGAGAAAAACCCAAAACAATGTGGTGCCATTTCCACTACTAAAGTTGTAGATGCTGTCACAACTAGGAGTGGAGTGAACACTGAACCAGTGAAGAGTTCATACTCAGCAAAAATTAGGCAAGAAGTTGTCCCAGAAGAGAAGGCAGCAGAGCCAGAAACTGCATTTGAGCATTAGTGACTTCAATCTCCCCCACGCTTGGGCAATACTCTCTCCATCATGAGGCCAGAAATTATATATAAGGTTCCGATCTTGATGAATCTCACTTGGAGGATAGAATTTAGAATAAAAGAGAGGTACAATTTCCTCCCAACCAAGAGAACGCCCATTCTTCAGCAGTTTATACCATTGTGCAGCTCTACCAGTCAGCGATATAGAGAATAATTTCTCCTTAACTTATTCCATTGAAATACCTGTACACTTGAACAACTCGCATAATTCATGTAAAAATAACAAATGATCACCATGATGGACAGTTCCATCCCCTTCATAGCAGTTATTCTTAACATGTTCAACAATTTTCATAGGTATTTTGAATGGGACTACTTGCACATATGGCGCCTCCTCTACTACCTTAGCAGTGGTAGTAGTTTTTCCAAATAGGAATTCAAGAGAAGATCTCTCCATGATAAAATAAAGCAGCAGCAGACAGAAATGAAAACATCACGTACAGTAAGAGTTTCCCTTACCAATTCCACTTACCAATAGCGCTTCACTCCCCGGCAACGGCGCCAGAAAATAGTCTTGATGACCCACAAGTATAGGGGGTGTATTGTAGTACTTTCGATAAATAAGAGTGTCGAACCCAACGAGGAGCAGAAGGTGTTGACAAGCAGTTTTGATTAGGAATTCACTGTAAATACTAGCAGACAAGTTTTTAGGGATTTTTGATATAGCAGATAAATAAAGTACTAGCTGGGTCACCGCTGTTTTAAATCCTGACTTGGAATCAGAGCCATAAACGAGTGATTCGGTCGGACGGACGATTGAGTTCTTAAAGCTTGGATCGGCACTTCTTGTGTTGAAACAAACACGCTGTTGCTAGTGCCCTCAACGCTCTCTTCGATCCTTCGCAAACATAGCTCCTTCTACGGGAGATAACTTTCGACCCTGAAAAAGCCTCTGTCTGTCGATACTGGAGAGCCTGTAATGCATAGTTCAGCTTACCCTTGTCTTGGAAGGAGGTTGGAAATAGGTTCAGCTTAGTTGGAACGGACCGCCATTCCGCGTAAAATCATCCCTCGGGTAATGGCAAACACAGTAGCCTCTGTACTATGACATCCCGGGCAGATAAAAAAGTCACGACATCATATGGATCATGATCAGAGGTGATATAATGATGAATAACAATCTGGACATAAACCTTAATTCGACAGTTTCACTCAATAGCATCAACCACAAGGAGTAACCGAGAAAGTTTCCCCTATGAACTAGACAAGATTCAACACTAGATGTTACAGCAGAACGGAGTGGAGCGGTGGAGATGATGATGTCGGCGGTGGAGATGATGATGATGATCCCAATGAAGTTCAGCTCGATGACGGTGACGATGGCGATGATTTCCCCCCTCCGGGAAGGAATTTCCCCGGCAGATTTCTCCCTGCCGGAGAGCTTTTCTTTCTCTGGTGTTTTCCGCCTTGTGGAGGCGGCGGAATATTTCCTCGATCACTCTCCCCGTGTTAGGGTTTCCTGGGGATGAAGTACGCGAAGGGGCACCGGCAGAGGTGGGCCTGGGCCTCCTCACCACGTGGCGGCGCGAGCAGCAAGGGGGGCCGCGCCATGGCATGGTGAGGGCCCATGGTGGCCTACCTTGGCCTCCCCTTTTGGCTGCCTCCGGCATCTGACAAAATAGGAACTTCTGGATATTTTCTGCTAATTGTTGATCTTCAGAAATATGTCGTCTTGACGGTCCTTTTTCCAACAGAATCCTGACTCCGGTGGTTAATTCTCCAATAATCATCAAACATGCAAAATAGGTAAAATAACATAGGTATCAACTCTAAATATGAAATATATCAATGAATAACAGTAAATTATGATATAAAATAGTGATGCAAAATGGACGTATCAACTAACACTAACACTAACTGAAAATGTGGTAACAACAAATAATTTTTTGCATTAGCAACCACAATCTCGGGATTGTGGTATGTGACGCACTAACCAGGAAAAAGTTAACTGAATCTTCAAGCAAGAATTTTGGCATTAGCAGCTATGATCCTGGGATGGTATCTTGTGACGCACTAACTAATAAAACAAGTGCCTTCTTAACACTAACTATCTAACTCATGCATACCTGTAGCATTAGACTACTATGTCCACTGGAATTGTGGTAGGTGAAGCACTGACTAACCATGCATCCTTGCATTATGGCTATTTTCTGGATCATTTACTTTCCATTTCTGTGCAAATTGTCTTATCATACTAATCCCAAGCATTTGAACTTAGAAATGATTGAATTCTGCTATTTGAAACTTGTTTCCAAACTAGCACTTGCTCTAATAGTAGGCAGAACTGCATTGAATCCAATTTGAATGAACTGTTAAGTTTTCAGAACCCTGCACTGTTCATATTCTGCTTGTTGTCATTTGCATCCAGTTTTCTTTACTTGAGGACAAGCATGGATTAAATCATGTGCTAGAGCTTTTAAGTTTTGAAATCATATAGACAGTATAAAAAATAAGTTTTTAGCCATGTATGTCGTTGTCAACGAATGGTAGTGGGTGAAAACAATATTTCCCATATCATCCAGACTTTCAAGAGCGGCTCCCACGAAGGACGTTATTTCTACCCAAGGGTAGATCATCCCTCTTCTCTTTTGTTTACACATGCACATTTATATATTGGTATGACACTCCTCCCAACCTTTGCTTACACAAGCCATGGCTAGCCTCTCTCTCACCAACTCGCCATCCATCACCACTTCACTTTTTCCCTCAGCCTCCACTACACCTTTTCACCACCAACCCAAGACCAAGAACACCAAGAACACCAAGAACATCAAGAACTCCAAGAACCAGAGCAAGAACAAAATGAACAAGGAGACAAGGAGAAGAAGCACAAGGCCTTGGTGACCTAAAGTACATGATCTGCAACTCTGCTTCTACCCCTCTGCTTCTTCTGCTTCGACTAGGTTTCAGTGAGCTAAAGCCAAAGATTTCTCTCCACTCCCTCGTGTAATCCTGTGTGAACCTAGTAGATCATCCATCTGCAAGTAGGGCTTGTGATATTTGGCTACTGCTGTCGGCCCAGTGAAATCCAGGGTGTGCTGGGCCTGTCCTCTACGGCCCTCGACACTTGATGGCGAATTTTCGCTAAGGACCAAGCCTACGGCTTGGAGAGCCTCGCGAGGGCTTTTGAGGCAGCAGAGGCCTGCGGAAGCCATATCCACTGCTGCCCCCTCTTCAAGGAAATCTCCCCTGGGGAGAGGTCAACGCCGAATTCTCTACAGGGCGTCCCGTGGAGATCGCTTCGCTGCAAAGCAACCTCTGCAGAGCGCACATGGGCTCTGCAGCGGCCGCAGAGTGACGCGCGCACCGGACTACAAGGATTTCCTCTTTGGTGATAAGGGGACCGGCCGGCGCTACGCTCCACGGCCAACGTCACCGTGGGCACCCCCACGTTCCTCTGCGGCCCCAGCTGGCCGTCCTGCATGGACGGTGGTTACTCTGCTACAGGAGTCAGCTTTACGCTCATGGACCGCGTCCATGGACAACCGGGCTGCGGTGCACCGCGCTCCACCTTCTGCGCCACGTGACAGCCCTACCACAGTGCAAGTGCAAGGAGGGAGCACGGGGCGCCTATAAAAGGAGGACGAGGTGCACCGTAGCAAGGATCGCATTCTCATTCCAGCATAGCCACTTACGCGCAAGGAAGAAGAAGACCATTGCTTCCCTTCCTTGTGCACACCATTGCCAAAAGAGAGCCCTCGGCAAGCTCATTGTACTGTAACCTCTACAAGCAGTGCAATACAGACAAGCAGGAGTAGCGGTGTTACCTCCACACGAGGGCCGTGAACCTGGGTACGGGCTGGTGTTCATCTCTGTCGTGATGTCCCTCCACTTGCTCGACGAGCACCGTCGCCGTGCAGGTTGAGGGTTGTTTGACCAACGTGTTCAGCCCCTTACACGAACTCTCTTCGTGAGCTTGACTATCCCTGTTTCGTGGGAGTCATTCTCCGACAATTGGCGCGCCAGGTAGGGGGCTGAGGCGCGTCTTCAACCTTCATCGACCTCTGCGCATGGCGGACACTCGCGCAGCTCGCGCCACCCGGCGGGCATCAGGCAGGGCACCACCGAGCCCGCTGCCAACACCACCAACCCTCGCGGCCGTCCCCGCGCCAGCCGTGCCACGGGGCGCAACACCGCTGAACCGCGGGTGGAGCACCCCGAGGACGACGACGGCCACCACGACGACCGCTTCGACGACGACGTCGACCACGGGCACGGCGAGGACGCTGAGTCCTCGCATCCGTCCCAGCGCCTCCACTCTTGGGCGTCCAGCGCCCAGCCCAAACACCGCGCTGCTCATGGCCGCGGACTCTTCCGCTACCGCCCCACGCTGAGGCGCACGACAACTGGCTCGGCCGCCTCCAGCACCTCGTCGACATCGCGGCAGCCCGCGCGCTGCTCCTGCGGCGTCGCGCTCTCTGGTGCACCACAACTCCGGACGCGCTGGAACCACCGCGCATGGCGCACCTCCGCCGCCGCCTCCGCCGCCGCCTCCGCCAGGTCCGCCTCCAGCGCGGCGCACAAGGCCGCATCCCACGCGTCTTCGCCGCGCGATTGTCAAATCGTGCAGCGGACACCCCCAGACGCGCGGGTGGAAATGGAGCGCCAGAAGGACCTCCAGAAGCGCATCGTCGAGGAAATCGGCCAAGCAGGGCGACAGAACCGCCGTGCTCTTCAGGGTGGCATCGCCTCGTACGCCACAGGTTGCGCGGCCTTCACCCGCAACCTGCGTCGCGTCGTCTGGCCACAGAAGTTCAGGCCTGACCTACCCAAGGGCTACGACGGCACGAACAACCCCATCGAGTTCTTGCAGCTCTACACCACCTCCATCCAAGCTGCGGGGGGAGACGACAAGGTCATGGCCAACTGGTTCTCCCACGCTCTCAAGGATTCCGCCTTGTCGTGGCTCCTGAACCTTCCCGAGGACTCCATTGACTCGTGGGAGGAGCTCTGCCAGCAGTTCGTTGCGAACTTCAAGGGCACGTACGAGCGCGCCCTCACCTACAACGACCTGCGAGCTGTGCGCCAGAAGCCTGGCGAGACCCTCCGCAGGTACATCCAGCGCTTCAGCCAAGTCCGCAACAAGATCCCGAACATCCCGGACTCGCACGTCATTGCGGCCTTCAGAGAGGGCGTCACCAACCACAGGATGCTCGAGAAGCTCGGCATCCATGATACCCTCTCCTCCGTGGTGAAGCTCTTCGACATCGCAGACAAATGCGCCAAGGCAGAGGAAGGGCTCCTCTTCGTCAAGGTGGGCTCGACAGACGACCCTGTCGAGGGATCCAAGACCCAGAAGAGGCGTGACGAGATCAAGCGCAAGCCTACCGCAGTCCTGGCAGCTGAACCCGACGCCAAGCATGTTCGCGAGGACTCTCCAGAGGCTGGCGAAAAAAGGTGGACAACCGCCCGTTCTGCATCTACCACAACAGGCGCGGCCATGCGACGGAGAACTGCTATGACCTCAAGCAGCTGAGCAAGAAGCGTGAGCAAGAAGAGGCAGCGGTGGCCGCGGCAGAGGCCGTGGTTACCGCAAAGGTGGACGCAAGGGCAACTTCCAGAGGCCTCAGGGAACTCAGGCGAATGCCGCCGAGAAAAACAACAATCTCCCGACGAAGAGCCTGGAGGCTACCAGGCCCCCAAGGGTGCCATGGCATGCATCCTCGGCGGATCCCAGGCGCCCAAGTCGAACAACCAGTTCAAGCAGTTCGCTCGCGAGCTCAACGCAGCGCTTCCCGGGGTCGAGACGTCCCGCCCCCTCAAGTGGTCCCAGTACACCATCGCCTTCGACGCCAAAGATCACCCCAAGTCTACAAAGACTGTGGGCACCCTCCCGTTGGTGTGCACCCCCACCATCAACAACATCGCCGTCGGCAAGACGCTCATTGATGGGGGTGCAGGCCTAAACGTCATCTCTGTCGAGACCTTCGAGACGCTTCAAGTGCCCTACGAGTGGCTCATGCCCTCCAGGCCCTTCACCGGGGTCACCAGCGGCTCAATCTCGCCTCTGGGGCAAGTGAGGCTCGCGGTCACTTTTGGCACGCAGGAGAACTACCGCACCGAGCTAATTGACTTCGACGTCGCGCACATTGGCCTGCCCTACAACGCCATCCTCGGCTACCCCGCCCTCGCGAAGTTCATGGCCGTCACGCACCACGCCTACAACATGGTCAAGATCCCTGGCAGCGGTGGCACCATCACCATACGTGGTCACGTACAGGACGCCACGCGCGCGTCGAGATCGCCTACAAGGCCGCTGCCATGGCATTCCCCGCTGACGAGGACATGGAGCCTCTCGAGAGGCCCAAGAAGAAGAAACAACTGTTCACTCAAGAGCAAGCATCTACAAAGAAGGTGTCGCTGAGCACCAGCGGCTCGGGGGCTGAGGCTCGGGGGCTAGCGTCACCATAGGCGCTGGCTTGCCTCCCAAATAGGAAAGCGCGCTCGTCGCCTTCCTTCGGGCAAATTCTGACATGTTCGCATGGACTCCGTCAGAAATGTCCGGTGTACCAAGGGAGGTGATCGAGCACCACTTAGCCGTGTGTCCAGACGCACGCCCTGTAAAGCAAAAAGCGCGGAAACAAGCCCCCGAGAAGCAAGCGTTCATCATCAAAGAAGTAGAGAAGCTGAAAGCAGCAGACATCATTCGAGAAGTTGCCCACCCCACTTGGCTCTCCAACGGTGTGGTTGTCCCAAAACCCAATGGAGGAGGCCGGCTCTGCATCGACTACACAGACGTGAACAAGGCTGCCCCAAGGATCCATACCCCATGCCAAGGATAGACCAGATTGTGGACTCCACCGCCGGCTGTGATCTCCTCTGTTTCCTGGATGCCTTCTCAGGCTACCACCAGATCAAAATGGCCAAGGAAGACGAGGAGAAAACAGCATTTCTCACCCCTTGTGGTGTGTATTGCTACACTTGCATGCCCTTTGGCCTGAAAAATGCCGGCGCCACCTTCCAGAGGCTCATGAGGATCGCCTTGGGGGCTCAGATGGGAAGAAATGCAGAAGCTTATGTCGACGACATCGTGGTCAAGTCTCGCGAGGGAGACACTCTCTTGAAGGATCTCGAGGAAACCTTCGCCAGCCTGCGCAAGGTGAACATCAAGTTAAACCCCGCCAAGTGCGTCTTCGGGGTGCCTTCAGGCAAGCTCCTCGGGTTCCTCGTGTCCCACCGCGGCATAGAAGCAAACCCTGACAAGATCAAGGCTATAGAAGACATGCAGCCACCTCGCCGCCTCAAGGACATGCAGCGCCTAGCAGGATGCATGGCCAGCTTAGGCCGCTTCATCTCCAAGTTCGGCGAGAGAGCCTTGCCATTTTTCAAGATCATGAAGAAATCCGGCACCTTCAAGTGGACTCCAGAGGCTGACGAAGCATTTGAGGACTTGAAGAAATACTTGGCTAGCTCACCAGTCATGGTAGCCCCCAGGGCAGGCGAGCATCTGAAGCTGTACCTAGCAGCCACTCCACAAACTGCTAGCGCCGTCCTGGTGGTGGAAAGAGAAGAGCCAGTTCTCCCCAAGAAAAGCACTGCCACACCAAGTCCAGAACCTCCCGACGAGGAACAGTCTCTCCAGACCCAGTGCCAGGCCCACAGCCTCAAGTCGAGTCCTCCACGAGCCCCTGCCGAGGCTCCTCCACAGGCAAACCTCGCCAAAGGTCCTGAGGAGCCTCTCGAGGGAGCCGACGCTGCCGCACCATCAACGACCCTCGTCGAGCATCCAGTCTACTTCGTCAGTACTGTACTGCGAGATGCTCGCGAGCGGTACCCAGTGCAGCAGAAGCTCCTCCTCGCGCTACTCATCGCCTCCAGGAAGCTGCGCCACTACTTCCAGGGTCACCCCATCACGGTGGTCACGTCCTTCCCCCTGGAGCAGATCCTGCGCAACCCCAACGCTACTGACCGCGTCGCAGGATGGAACATTGAGCTGCAGCCATTCAACTTGCGCTTCGACACCACAAGAGTCATAAAAGGGAGAGCGCTGGCGGATTTCGTCGCCGAGTGGACAGACCCAACTCCTGAAGAGCCTCGCGAAGAAGAAACCGCGTCATCGGGAGATACAATGCCAAGCCACTGGACCATGCACTTCGATGGAGCTTTCGCCTGCCGCAATGGTGGGGCTGGCGTTGTCTTAACCTCACCAAAAGGTGACAAGCTCTACTACGCCATCCAGCTGTGCTTCACAATAGACAAGATCTCCAACAACATCGCCGAGTACGAGGGCCTCCTCGCCGGGCTCAGAGCCGCAATCGCCCTTGGCGTCAAGCACTTACTCATAAAGGGTGATTCCCAGCTCCTGGTTAACTTCTCCAACAAGAGCTACACGCCTAAAGACGACCACATGGCCGCCTACCTTGAAGAGGTCCGCAAGCTCGAGAAGCACTTCAGGGGCATGGAGCTCATGCACATCCCGCGAAAGGAGAACCAGAGGCAGATGACATCGCCAAGCGAGCATCACGAAGGCAGGCCCAGCCGGCCGGCGTCTTTGAAGAGAGACTCTCCAAGGCGTCCATAAAGCAGCCACAAGAAGCAGCAGCCGCAAGCACAGACGAAGTACTCCCACCACCTCCTATAGGTGGGGCACCCAACTGCGGTCCATCCTCAGGGGAGCGTCTGCTGCTGGCTATGGTGCACCAAGAGACAGGCTGGGTTGACGAACTCAAAGACTACCTGCTGAAGGGAGTCCTTCCTGAAGAAGACGCGGAGGCAGAACGAGTGGCTCGACAAGCCAAGTCATACTACATCCTCGAGGGAGACCTGTACCGCAAGCGCCCAAATGGAATTGCACTCAAGTGCGTCCCCCCCGAGGAAGGCCGCATGCTGATCAGAGACATTCACAGTGGAGAGTGTGGCCACCATTCCTCTGCACGCACCCTGGCAGGCAAGGTCTTCAGGAGCGGTTTCTACTGGCCCCAAGTGCTTCAAGATGCCACCACCATCGTCCAGTCTTGCGATGCGTGCCAGTTCCACGCCAAGCAAGTCATCAGCCTGCACTGGGACTCCAAACCATCCCGCTCTCGTGGCCTTTCGCGGTCTGGGGCCTTGACATCTGGGACCCTTCCCGAGATCACAAGGGGGCTACCGCTTCCTCTTCGTGGCAGTCGACAAGTTCACCAAGTGGGCAGAGGTTGAAGCAGTGCGCAGCATACCGGCCAGGGCGGCAGTAAAATTCATCAGAGGCCTGGTCTGCCGCTTTGGTGTGCCTAATCGCATCATCACCGACAATGGCTCACAATTCACCAGCGGCATCTTCAGGGCCTACTGCGAGAGCCTCGGCACCAAGCTCTGCTTCGCCTCGGTGGCTCACCCACAGAGCAACGGCCAAGCCGAGCGAGCAAATGCTGAGGTCCTCAAGGGCCTCAAGACAAGAAGCTTCAATCGCCTGAAGGGCTACGGCAAGGGCTGGATAGACGAACTCCCGTCCGTGCTCTGGTCCATCCGCACGAACCCCACGAAGCCCACTGGTGAGACGCCATTTGCCTCGTGTATGGAGCTGAAGCAGTCCTCCCCACAGAGATCAAGCATGGATCCGCACGGGTCCTTGCCTTCAACGAGGACGATCAAGCAGACCTCCACAGCGACGACCTGCTGCTCCTTGACGGGTTGCGCCGCCGTGCCGCCCTCAGGGCAGCCAAGTACCAGCAAGACCTGCGACGCTACCACAGCCGCCACATACGTCCGCGCACTCTCGAGACAGGCGACCTCGTCCTCAGGAGAATCCTCTCCAGGGAAGGTCTCCACAAGCTCTCGCCAATGTGGGAAGGCCCCTACAGGGTCTCACACATCGCCAGGCCTGGCGCGGTACGCCTCGAAACGGAGGACGGCATTCCGGTCAAGAATCCATGGAACATCGCGCATCTACGCAAGTTCTACCCGTGATCATAGTCACGCCAGACATTTTTTGTCTCTAGAGGGAAGCACACAACTTCACCTCCAAGCTTCACAAAAGCTTCTCCTCCCGAGGGCCAGCCCCTCTGAGCTCTCCTGATTACGTGCCGCCGCAGGCCGTGAAGAGTCTCAGCCACTGAATGTGGTCCCCATGCCTCGACATGGAAAACTTTATCTTGGTCACACCAAGTGTAATGAACCAATTCGTTTCTCAATGAAACATTGCGCTGAGGCGCCGCTATGTAATATTTTGGTGGTGAGTTTTACTTTTCATCATCTTAGTTCATTTCGCGCTCATATTCTTCCCCATGCGCACCTCGCGAGCGGGGGCTGAGTACGGTGACTGTGCCTCAAGAGCACCCCAACAGCACCGCAAAATCCAAAGGATCCGAGCTCTAGCACGTGAGCACGCTCTCACGCCTGTTACCTCCCCAAAGAGCTCTGGCCCATGGGCTTGCTCCCAAAACACGCCACCTCACCAAAGGACCTTGGTACTTACTCTCCTCGCGAGATACCCATGAGGAAGCCTATAAGCGCGCATGGTGTTTACTACCATGTGCCTGCTTTGGGTTGCCTCTCTAACCAATACAGGGAACAAGAGTCCTCCCCAAGGTCGAGAAGTCACGCTCCGACCCCTAGAGGGAGCGCACCATCAGGGAAGCCAACGCCCTCTACGAGGCCAAAGTCTCGCCAAGCTAAGTCTAGCGCTCGCGCCCTCAGAAGTTTTTCTCCCTCTCACGGGCACCTGTCGCCCCTCGAGCGGTTTTTTCTCTCTCACACTCCATGGACTGCTTGTGCGTCAAAGGGGAGCCCTCGAGCACCGCGACTCGAGAGCCCTTACCTCTCCAAGCCTTAAACACCCCCCGGCCTTGCCGAGTCACGCTCCGGCATACCGTAGCGGCGGTGTCATAGCGCAAAGAGATGGGTCCTGACGACGTAGAGCGAAGAAAGACATGGAACAGGGATAAAGGACCCTTCGAGGGGCACACACACACATGTTTGCATACGATCAAAGTATCTTACAAGCCAGCGTGAATTAAAACAAGTCTTAAAACAAAGATAATTGCGCCAAGCGCATCTTGTTGCAGGAGTGGCCTAGGCAGAGGGTTCACCATCGCCGTCCTCTTCAGCCTTCTCTTCTTCGGCGCCTTCATCCTCCTCAGCGGCCTGCTCCGCCTCAACCCTCTTGAAGCGGTCGACGTAATCGTTGACTTCTTCTCGAACCAAGTTGGAGAGCTCCCAGGCGGTCCCCTCGATGGGCTCGGTCACTGACTCGAAGTCGAAGCCGGGGTGAAGGCGCTGGAGGTTGGCGAAGACGCGATCGATCGCCACGGTCAAGAGCTTGCGGCACTCCTCATCAACAACGTCGCCAAGTTCCGCCACAGGGCCCTCGAGCACAGAGAAGAGCTGATCGAAGTAGGCGAGGTATGTGGCGGCGTCAGCGTTCCCATGGACGGGAACAACAGGGCATCCACTCCTAGCTGCCCCGCGAGAGTTCCCCCGGGTCACCAAGGATTGGAACATGCGCTCCCGCTGCTGCGTCAAGACCTGTGCCGCCTGCACGCGATGCTCAGCCTCTTCAGCGCGCTCCACGACAGGGCCCACCTGAGCGGTCAACTCCTTCATGTCAGCCATCAAAGAGGCAAAGTTCTGCTCCGCGCGCCCGAGCCTCCGCGGCAGCCTGGAGGCGAGAGTCGAATCGCTTCTTCTGGGCCTCAAGGTCCTGACGCGAGCCTCAAGCTCTTTGCGTCTCTTCGTGAAGCGATCCTCTTGCTTCTTGGCCTTATCCGCGAAGTCTTTTCTACAGCTGTCGCGAAAGAGCTTCTCCTTCGTCGCAGACTCTTCCGCCATCTTCTCCTCCTTTTTGCGAAGGTTCTCGTTGGTCTGCGCAAGGCGCTTCTGGTAGAACTCCTCGTCTTGAGTGACCTTGTTCTCGCGGGCTTCCAGGTGCTCCCGCTGCGCGGATTGATCCTTCTCGATCTGCTCAACCTGTTCTTCGCGTTTGCGCGCCTCGGCCTCGCGGGCGTCGAGATCAGCTCCGCGCTGCACGATCAAGTCTTCGCGAATGCTCAAGCTCTCACGGAATTTCTCCAAACTCTGCCGCACATTTTCCGACTCGGCGACGATCCCCGCCTCGCGGTCTAGAAGCTCTTTGTGCTTGGCGGAGACCGCCGCCTCGCGTGCCGCCAGCTCCTGGTGTTTGGCCTCGGTCTCTGCCTCGAGAGCCTCGCGCCTAGCACCCAGGTCCGCAAGGGTCTCCTCGACCTCGCGGACCACGCTGATGCGGATCTCCTCAGCAGAGCGCAGCGCTGCCTCGCGCTGCGCCTGGGCAGCTTCGTTCTTCCGGCGGCAGTTCTCCACGGTCTCATGAAGACAAGCCCAGCCCCGCGCAAGCTCGGCTCCTCCTCCGCCCTGGAGCGATCTCCTCGGCAAGCTGGGCCTCAAGCCCGTCGAGAATTTCCCTCGCCGAGCGGAGGACAGCCCCACGGCGAGCTGCAACGGGGCGCCGCCCCCGCAGAACTAAGGCCCATGGCTCGCCGGAGGGCCTGGAAACGCCGGCGCCTGCCGAGGATTCCGGAGCGTCCAACCTTGGGCTCCGAGTGGCCTCAAGCGCGCCTGGGGGCTCTGGTGCGAGCCCCCTCTTCGTCCACACAAGGGGCCTTCAGGGGGCTTTGATGAGAACCCCCCTCGCCTCCCGCGCTGGAGGCCTCCTGGGGTTCGGGGCACCTTCATCAACCCGTCATTCTTCTGCCCTGGGGAGCGCTCTCCTCTCCAGGGACAGGGTTGGCCTTCTCACTGAGGCCGCCTCCCCAGCGGCCTCAGAGTCCGCTGTGGCCTCCCAAGTTTCGTGCTCGGTGGGGGCGATGACGCGGCGGCCTCCTCCATTTCGACGTCAGTACACGCTCCCGCGGACGCCCCTGTCACCGCGGCACGCTCCTTCGCCGGCGGCGTGAACCTCGCCGCATCCGCCTCCGGCGTCCCCTCCGGCTGCAGGGGGAGACGTCAGGCCGCATAGGTGGAGGCGTCGTCACCTCTGCCTCCCCCTCCTTCTCCTCGCAGTGCTCCTCTGCTTCAGGAGGCGGTGCCGCAGCCTCAGGAGATGAAGCAGTGCCCTCGGGAGGCACCTCGTCGACTGTACGCTGCAGACGCCGCTGCAGCGCTGGGGATCTCTCCAAGCCTCCGCAGCCTCCGCCTTTTCGGCACCTCGGGGCCCCTGGAGAGGCAAAAGCTCAAAAACTCCTCAAGGAGCCTACGCAAGAACCAGCTCAAACAGGAAAGGGAGTCGGTTCTTACCCAGATGTCTTGGCACGGGAATCAACCCACACCGTGTTTGACGACCGCCACAGCCTCGGTGGCGCAGCTCCGGCGCCGGACCCCTCGAGAGCAGCCTCGGTTTTCCTCTTGAGGGAAATGCCCGCTGGGCTCCCGGCGGCTCTGTCATGAATGGTGTCGTGGGTTTGTCACGTCAGGTGTCATAGATGACTTCGTAGGTGTGGGATTACGCGAGTCAAGCATCTCCGAGCTTGGGATCGCAGGAACAAAGATCAACACAGATTTACCCAGGTTCGGCCCCCTCAATGTGAGGTAAAAGACCTACTTCCTGCCTACCCTAGATTGGTATTGATATGATAATCGAGGTGTTACAATGGAGGCGATCCGATCTGGTACTCGCCGTATGAGCTAGGGTTTGGGCTTGATAGCTTGACCCGCTCTAAGTCCTGCGAGTCCTCTTTATATACACAGAGGCTCGCTAGGTTACAAAAGGAAACTTCCCCATAAGGAATACATCCACAGAGGCCTACTCGGAGACTACTTGGTCTTCACGTCCTCCGGGATTTGTCTTCTAGATCTTTCTCCTTATGGCGGTTCAATATTGGGCTTGTTCCCAAGTGGGCTTTCATCCGTGCGAGTAAGTTAAGTCGCACTGGGCCGCGGGTTAATCCAGAAAGTATTCCCCCGACATTAGCCCCCAAGATTGGTTAGGACTTTACGGTGAGAATCTTCTGGCCTCCTGAAATGATCTCTGAGCCGCACTGTAAGCGTTCTGACCAATCTCCTGACTCATGCGATTCAGAGCTGTGACTCATCGCGCGACTCATCTCTCTTCTGGAAATATTCTGTTTCCTTTAATTGCGGACCGTTACTCTTTTTGCGGGCGCAAATTGTGCCGTTGGTTGCGAGCACAGAAAATGCCGTTAGTTGCGGGCCCTTCAGTTATAAGCTGCGGCCACCTAGGTCATTATCCATTTGCCCTTGCAATCTTCTCATCCCTAGCCGCGCCGTCTTCTTCCTCGACCCGAGCCTAGTTCCCCAATTCAATCTCCCCCTCGCAATGGCGCCCAAGGCGAAGCCATCTGACAATAGGGCCAGATCTCCTGCAACTGGGAAGGATCCTGGGTAACAGAGGAAACTCTTGCGGATCTGGCCGAGGCTGGCTTCTTGCCGCCGAAGGGGACGGCGTCTGGCGGGCGCCAGGCGATGAAATCGAGCCGCGCCCCAAGCCCAACGAGCTGGTGATGTTCGTGGAGCACGTGGAGCGTGGATTCACGCCGCCAGGTTCTCCCTTCTTCCGCAATTTGCTGCAACGCCTAGGCCTCCGTCTTCACGACATCGGGCCCAACTCAATGCTCCAGGTGAGCAATTTTCACGTGCTGTGCGAGGATTACCTTGGCATAGCCCCCAACATCGATCTGTGGCTGGCCTCTTTCACCTGCAACAGCCAACTTGTCTCCAAGGGTGGCGCCTACGTTCAGGTCGGCGCCATCTCTCTTCAGCGCCATAGGAATTCTTGCCTTCCCAAGCTAGCCCTGGCGAATCGACCCAGGGCTTGGCAAAAATCTTTCTTTTATTGCCAAGATACTTCACCGGAGGGCGAAACTCGCCTTCCCTCCTGGTCTAACACCCTCTTCGTGCCTACCGAGGCACTGAAATCAAAACCCCGCGACTCGTCCATGTCCTTCATCAATGAGTCGCTGATCAAAGTCCGCGCCTTAATAGGTCATGGTCTTACTGGCCTTGATCTTCTCTCTTGCTGGACCAAATGGCGCATTCAGCCCGTGAGTCCACGACAGCGATCTTTCCTTGAGTGCACAGGCACCTCTGCTGACGTTGATCGTATCAAGGCTTCGGACTGGAGGCCTGAGGATTGGGTGGAATTTGTCACCCGCGTGACTGAGGAGAAGGACATCTCCTTCGATAAGGTGGGGCTTGCCCCTTTCAGTGTTAACAACAAGCCTTTTGAGGTAACTCCTCTTCTCTGTCTTTTCGCCTTCGTAGTTGAGTCGCATTCCTTTTCTTAATACTGCAACTTATATTTCTCTCATCCAGGCTGACGAGAACTACTGGTCGCTGCCTGCGACTGTCGCCGGCACTGCTGCTCCCAAGCGTGCCGCACGAAAGAAGCTGCTGCCCACTCTAGAGGGCAGCGAGACTGCTGATATCCCTTCTGTTGCCTCTGCGGCCTCAGATGATGAAGAGACCGAACTGGACGAGGACGAGAGTCCAGTGCCAGCCGCGAGTTCTGTTGCCGCGGCTGAACCAACTCCCCGTAGAGCCTCCAAGAGGCTATCTCGTGAAGAACCAGAGGTTGATGCTCTGGAAAACCCCGAGGCCACGAAGCGTCGCAAACCTGCTACGGGCGCGATCTCCTTCGTTGCCAGGCGTGCTTTCAAAGCCACCGCCTCTGCTGAAGAAGACATGGGTCCCCACTCTGGTAATTTCTGCTGTCTTGTCATCTTGAATGCTTATTCTTTTTCCTCTACTGACACGTAAAACTTTACTCGTAGATTCTGGGACCCAAGGCCTGTCCTCACCGTCAAGTGGTGAACTTATGGCCTTTGTGAAGATGGCTCCAGAGTTAGTAACTTTTCCCTGTGCTTTCAATACTTTTATTCTGGCTTATGTTCTTCTTCTTCACACAATGCCCTTGCTTTTTTCAGAAGTGCGGCTGAACCCGCGACTGAGCCTGGAGCCGCGGTTGAGCCGCATTTATCACCTGCGGCTCATACCGCCATGGTAGAGGGCGTGGCCACCACTGATGACCTGGCCACGGTCCCTGTTCTTGACACAGCCACCCAAGAGGTGGCTCTGGAGGATAGAACGGATCCCCTTATGATCCAGGACGTGGAGAAGGTCAACCCCTCCTCCATAGATGTAATGGCCAAGGATGCTGATACGCCAGTGGTTGAGTCGCCAGTGGCGGACAATCTGCGGTCGCCAATTCTACATGCTGAGGTTGCTTCTTCCTCCTCCACAAGCCGCGCTGAGAAACTGTCAGAGGCTATCATTGCCTCAAATGACAAGCAAGCCATGGAGCTCCGCAAGGCACTATCTGACCTGTCTGCGGCTTATAAGGTAAACTTCTATCTCCAGTTATCTGTCTCTAGCCCCCAAGGATCAAGTTTCTTCTTTGACTGTAAAGGGAGACTTGATGCTTCTCTTTTAGCTGTTGATATATACTTACTGACTGATGTTCCCTTCATAGGAGGAACTAAGCTCCATAACAGCTGCCAAAATTGCCTTGGAAAAGCAGCTGGGGGATACTCCCTCTGAACTGGAGAGGCTACGCGAGCTCCTTGGCCAGCGTGACGCTGAGCTAAAGAAGAGGGAAACCAGGATGGGCGAGCTATCTGATGAAAGCTTCAAGTTTTCTGAGCAAGCCAAAAATACCGAGCTGCGACTTAAAACTGTTGAAGAGAAATTCCATGAGAGGGTCCAGCAGCTGGAGCTCCAAGTCAGTGCTCAGAAAGACGCCATTGCTGATGTCAATGAGGACGCAAGGCTTAAGGCTGTTTCCATTGGCGAGCTTGAGAAAAAGTTGAAGAAAGTTTCTGATGCCCATAACCTCGTCCACGCCAAAGTGTGCATCATGACTCAAGAATTAACTGGTATGTATTGCGACTTATATCTGCATCTTTTTTCTCTACTATCTTTGCCTGTGTTGTAGAGCTGACGGAGACATGCCTTGATGTAGGTGAAGATGCCAAGGAGCAGCGCGGCAGTACTCAGGAGCAGCTGGAGTATATCCGCGATTTTTCGCGAAGGGCTTGTGACGCCATGAAATCACTGTCTAAGTGCCTGCTGCCGACCAAGCCAGTCCCCGGTGATTCTGAAGGGCTGCTGAAAAGACTGCTTAGGGCGCCTCAGTTCTTTTTGGACTGGAAAGAGTCCTCAGCTCGCACCGGCGCGGCTCATGTTCTTGCTTTGGCCAAGACGTACTATCCTTCTTTTGATGCTGCCAAGGTTGCAAAAGGTAGGCCCTCGAAGAAGGTGGATGGCACCGAACTGACGGCCTCAGAATATGCGACGACTTGGAAGGATATGCGCGGCCATGCGACTGAACTGGTGGAGGGGATTGATCTTGCGACCTATATGGGCAAGTATAACGCAGATGGAAGCAGATGGGAGAAGTTACCCGCTCCGTCGTCCAGCGCGGTGATTCCGCAGGACAAGAACCCCTCTCCAGGCGTATCCAGCTCTGCAGCCCCCAAGCCCGCGACTGAAGAGCCCTCCAGCGAGCCTGCGATTGCTCCTTCTGGCAAGCTTGGTAAGCCGCCTGTTCCTCCTTCCCACCGGCCAAAAGCTGCGCACAAGTGAAGAAGAAAAACAATGGTTTGATCTTGGCCCTTAGCGGTCTGTAATAATTGTTAGAGTTTATGTGTCATAAGACAATATTATGGTTTGCTTAAGTACTCTTGGCAGTACATGTTTCGACCAATAGGCTGGTCCTTATGATTTGTCTCGGTTTTTCCTCACTTAGGCCCTTGCGCGGCTCAGTATTTCCCAGGTAAAAAGTGCGTGTTCAGGGTCGAGAGCGGCCATGATAGGCAATCAAACTCGATTGACGCCGCACCCCCAGTACTTTGGCCGCATAGTGCAAGTCGCATCCAAGAGAGGTTGAGTATAATCACGATAAATGCCACTTGTTTGGCGATCCCAAGGAATAGGCCGCGCTAAAAAGCTGCCGCACCCCCAAGGGACCAATGATTAAAAAATAAAAGACTCACAACTCAATTGGTAGTTTGAGATGCTTTATTTCAGAATCATTATATGATACATAGGGTCGGTCGCGCCTAGGTGGCGACCAGAAGTGATGCTTGGGTCGGTTGCGCCTAGGTGGCAACCAGAGATGTTACATGGGTCGGTCGCGCCTGAGTGGCGACCAGAATTGGGTCGGTTGCGCCTAGGTGGCAACCAGAGATGTTACATGGGTCGGTCGCGCCTGAGTGGCGACCAGAATTGGGTCGGTTGCGCCTAGGTGGCAACCAGAGATGTTACATGGGTCGGTCGCGCCTGAGTGGCGACCAGAATTGGGTCGGTTGCGCCTAGGTGGCAACCAGAATGTTACATGGGTCGGTCGCGCCTGAGTGGCGACCAGAATTGGGTCGGTTGCGCCTAGGTGGCAACCAGAATTGGGTCGATCGCGCCTAGGTGGCGATCAGAAGTGTCATATTGGGTCGGTCGCGCCTGAGTGGCGACCAGAATTGAATTTTTAGCCCTGAGTGGCCAGCTTGATGATGTAAACTCTTAATAATTTTGCTGCGGCTGCTGATGGCAACTCGCGACGCTTGGGATGTGTCCTTATTGGCAATGGCTCGTAGCCTTTGACTTCCTTGCCTCCCTTGCGGCTGTAATCTGAAGTCGCAAGTCAGGCAGGTGCCTTTTGGCCTTCACGATGTCATCAAAATTCTCCTGCGACTCGTGCATGGTCGCGCTCTCTGCGATGCAAGCTGCTCTGGCTATGGCCTTGTCGCCTTCTTCACACTCTTGAGCTATTCTTTTGTCGCCATTGATGGTGATGACACCTCTAGGGCCTGGTATTTTGAGCTTTAGGTACACATAGCACGGCCTAGCCATAAACTTTGCGAATGCTTCTCTGCCAAACAGCGCATGATATGGGCTCTGGAAATCTACAACCTCGAACCAAATGTACTCGCTCCTGAAGTTGCTTTGTGTCCCAAAGGCGACCTCCAAGTTAACTCGCCCCAATGGCTGAGCTGATATGCCTGGTACGACACCATGAAACGTTGTTCTTGATGGGTGTAGCTGCTTTTCTTGAAGGTTCATTCTTTTGAAGGTTTCATAGTATAATATGTTGATACTGCTGCCTCCATCCATCAGTACTTTGCTCAACTTGTACCCTGCGACTTGAGGGGCAACCACCAGCGCGAGTTTTCCCTCTTCATTTATTTCTCCTGGGTGATCCTCGCGGCTCCAAATTACTGGTTGTTCGGACCACTTTAGCCATTGTGGGACGGCTGGTACTATGGCGTTAACAGCCTGATTGCGTCGTCGCAGTTTTTGTTCCCTCCTTGAAGTATTCACCACAATGGTATGATACTGACCCAACTGTTTTGGGAACTGTGGCTGATCTGGCTGCGGATTTGGGACGGCGTTGTTGCTGTTGTTGCCTCCGCCATGTTTACCTTCCTCGTTGTTTTGATGATTGAAGTTTGTGTTGAGTGGCTGTCCATCCTTCCACTTTTTGTAATGATAACACTGTGCCTTCGTGTGGTTGGGTGGTTTCCCATCTTTTCCTATATGGATGTCGCAGGGGCGGTTGAAAACCTCTTCCAAATTAACTGGATGAAAATTCCTTCCTCTGCTGCTGCTTTGTTTGTAACGAGTATTCGTATTTGCGACTAACCTGAGTTTCCTTCCTCGTTTTTGCGCTTGTTATAACTCGCATTGGCATTGCTAGCTTGCTGTTGTTGAGGCTTGCTACTGGCCTTCTTTCCCTTGCCAGTGCTTTCCTCTTCCTCTCCATCAGATGCGTCCCTGGTTTTATCCGAGCTAGCATACTTGTTGGCCGCCGCCATTACCTCGCTTAGGCTCTTGACTTTATCCTTCATGCGACCTAGTTTGTGGACTAGCGGCTCAAATTTGCAATTTTTCTCCATGACAAGGACTGCTGAACTGGGTGGTATATTGTCTGAGGAATGTATGATCTCTGCGACCCTTCTCATCCAGTGGCGACTTGACTCGCCTTCCTTCTGTACACAACGCTCTAGGTCCTCTATGCTGCAGAGTCGCTTGCATGTTCCTTGGAAATTCTTGATAAAAGCTTCCTTCATCTCATCCCAAGAGTTTATTGAATTTGGTGGCAAATTTTGTAGCCATATGTGGGCTGCGCCTTCTAACATCATGTTTAGGTAACGTGCGCAGATCTCTTCGGATGCATTTAGGATGCTCATGCCCATCTCGTAATTGTTGAGCCAAGTAACAGGGTCCATGCTGGCGTTGTAGTTGGCGACCTTGCGAGGTCCTTTGAAATCTGCAGGAAACGGTTCAGACCTGATTCTTTCGCTGAAACAGACTGGGCCTTTGAGTCGCGACGATAGGTTGGACGAAGCTGGTCTTCCTATTGGATTGGCCGCCACGCGCGGCTGCACAATCTCTATGGGTTGAATCTGCTGAGGTTGATTTTGAGCCGCAGGTTGATCTTCCCTTTGTCGCCTAGCCGAGCTTGAGGTCGCAACGTGTGGCGACTCCGCGTGGATGCTTCTCTCCGCCGTTGCTCTGCTATTGTAAGGGGTGGAGTGCAGCCGTCCTGCGTGTTCGGACATATTCGCCTGCTGTATTACTGCTGTGCTCAGCATCTCAATGGCGCGCCGTGCCTCTCTGTCCATTGGCGTGTTTCCTGCTGGCGCTAATCTGGCCAAGATGTTTGTGGCTGCAAAGAGATTCTCCACTGGGCTAACATAATGCCCTTGCGGCGTGTGGAACCTTTGAGGCTGCTGTGGCGACTGCTGAACAAAGGTTGGCTGCGTCAACGGCGGGGGCATCATGGCCCTGTTGTTAGCCGTACTATGGCCCTTGATCCAGGTATCTCTGCTACTCTTGGTGCTGCGAAAGATGGAACCGCTGGTACGATTGATGGTGCAGCGAGTGCTTGAACCGCGGGCGCAGCTAACGGGGCCGCGGACCGCATAACCATGGCAGATGGTGCCATGCGTGCGGGTACCGCGACTGAGGTTGTGCGACCCCTGACCATGCGACCGGGTGCGTCGTGTTGGTGGCGACTGATGGGACCGCAATTGCTGGTTCATGGTGGGTGATTGGAACAGCTCCATAGGGTTTACTGTTCCTGGCTGCAGGCGACTCGCGTGCGTCTATGTGGCAAGGTGGCCTGTATTCCTTGCAGAGAATTGGTTTCCTCGATGAGTCGCAGTTGCTCCTGTTGGAGGCGCTGTTCCTCACGCGCCAGCCTGGCTCTCTCATCTGCGATTCTCTGGACTTCATCATATAGCCCGATCCTGGTAGCCTCCAATTCTGTCACCCTAGCAGCCGCGTTAACCGCAGATATTGGTGTAAACAACACGCTTCCCTGTGGCGGCGTGACCGCTGCGCTGGGGGTTACCCTTGCCCCTGATTCCGCAGGCGCGACTCCAGGTGGAGTTTCTCTGTTTGCGACTCCTGAGGCCGCGACTCCTGGCGTCATCGCAGCGGATGCCGCGACTCCTGATGCATCTAGCGCGGCTTGTTCTGCTGCTTCCGGCGGTGTGGGGGCTAAGCTGCCTGGTGGCATGCCCAGCCCTTCGTCTGCTTCTGTGGTCCTGTAGACCCCTTCCACGTGCCGATCTTCTACAGAGGGCGAGCCACTGTCCACAGGGCCTCCGCATAGCCTTTCCTCAAGGACATACTCAATGGATTGGCCTTCTTCGTCTTCGAGAGGCAGCGACTCGTGGTTGATAGATCCTTCTTCTTGGTCCACTGTTACCGCGACTCCTTCTTCTGAGTCGCCATGCTGCGATGGATCCTCTGACTCGCCGCCAATGAAGCCGACGAAGACGTTGATGGATCCAAAGGGGATGACGTGGCCGGTCTCCAAGTAATCTGCTTCCGGCCCCCAGCTTGAATCGATGAGGGGTGTGCCATTGACCGTGATGATACGGCCAACAACAAGATCTTCAGCTCCCTTCATGGATCCTGCGCGGAACGTGACGCTCTTGACCGCAGGCCCCACGGTGGGCGCCAACTGTCGTGGGTTTGTCACGTCAGGTGTCATAGATGACTTCGTAGGTGTGGGATTACGCGAGTCAAGCATCTCCGAGCTTGGGATCGCAGGAACAAAGATCAACACAGATTTACCCAGGTTCGGCCCCCTCAATGTGAGGTAAAAGACCTACTTCCTGCCTACCCTAGATTGGTATTGATATGATAATCGAGGTGTTACAATGGAGGCGATCCGATCTGGTACTCGCCGTATGAGCTAGGGTTTGGGGCTTGATAGCTTGACCCGCTCTAAGTCCTGCGAGTCCTCTTTATATACACAGAGGCTCGCTAGGTTACAAAAGGAAACTTCCCCATAAGGAATACATCCACAGAGGCCTACTCGGAGACTACTTGGTCTTCACGTCCTCCGGGATTTGTCTTCTAGATCTTTCTCCTTATGGCGGTTCAATATTGGGCTTGTTCCCAAGTGGGCTTTCATCCGTGCGAGTAAGTTAAGTCGCACTGGGCCGCGGGTTAATCCAGAAAGTATTCCCCCGACAAATGGCCTTGGAGCGGGGCTCGCAGTGGCCTGATGAAGCTCCGTCGTCGTCGCTCTCCTCTTGCCCCTCAGCACGCTGCGAGGGAGCGACCACGAACTGGCCGCTGCTGCCTGAGGAGGCCTCGTGGGTCTCAACTTCAGGCGCCGCGCTCTTCGAGGTGCTCGAGTTCTCCGCTGAAGAGGCAGAGCCTCCCGAGGCGCCGGTTGCGCCTGCATCGGATTCCACAGGCGTTACCGTCGTCTCCTCGTCGCCCTCAGCTGGCGCCCCCTGCGCCGCGGACTCAGGATCCTCGCGAGGCCCCACATGTCCCTTGGGCACCAGGCCCCACCGGTCGAACTTCGGCATCGTCTGAACGAGCGAGACGCGGCGCCCGAGGTCGATCCTGTGGAGCGGGACCGCCTTGTCGCCGGGCTTGGGGATATCTGGAGCCGTGAAGAGTGTCTCCATGATGGTGCGCACCTCCTGCTGCGTGAAGAGGGTTGCGCTCAGGCGCATTTTGTCCCTCTGGTTGGAGTACAGCCACATTGCGTCCGCGTGCCTCTGGAGCGGAGCAATGCGGCGCTTCACGAAGTCCTTGGCCACCATCTGCCCGGTGAGGCCTGCCTCACGGAGGTCCTTCAAGCGCCTCATCACGGGGCCGAGCGCGGCTCCCTTGAGTGCCTTAGAAGACCAGCTCGCCCTCTTCGTCGGAGGCGCTTCGGGCAGGTCGAAGAAGGCGCTCCGGTTTCTGAACTTCATAAGGAACCAACGCTTGCGGAAGTCCTCCACCTTCTTCGTCACATTGGTCACAATGTTCTCGCCGTTCCACGCGATGGGGATGTATGTGCCTTTCATGCCCTCGGTGATGCGGAAGGATACGCACCCCGACCGCTCCTTGTTCGCCGTGAACCGGAGCGCATAGAAGCTGCGGAAGAGGTCCATCGAGGGTGGAATGCCGATGTATGCCTCGCAGAGGTAGGCGAAGATGGCGAGGACGAGGATGGAATTAGGATGGAGATGAAGAACCTGGATCTGGTAGCGCTCCAGGACCGCCAGGAAGAAGTCGGAGAAAGGGGGCACGAGCCCGGCGAATACGGCATGCATGAAGATGGGGTAGAAGCCGCCGAAGGAGTTGTCCGCCGTCTTAAGCACCGTAGCGCCGTGCTCGTTGGTCGCTGAAGCCGCCATGTGACGCACCTTCTCCAGCTGCGCTTTCTTCTTGAAGCGGAAGCCGGTCAGAGCCGGTTCGAAGTCGCCGACCTGCTGCGCCGCGGCGGGCTCGCCGCCCTGCGCCACGGCCTTGCCTTTCGAGGCCGCGGAGGCTTTCTTGGGCGCCATTGCCGCAAGATTGCGAAGGGGGAAGAGCACCGGAGGCACAGGAGCGCAGACGTCAAGAGCGAGGAGACGGGCGCGCAAATGGTGCAGTAACTGCTGCCTGAACCGGCGCTGCAGGCTTTATTCCCCTCGGAGCAGTTACCGAGACGTGGTGGGTCCCCCACTACGCCCATCTTCTCCGAGGAGAACGTGTCGTCGCGGCGTAACTGCCCAACACGTGTCTCAGGCCGGCTGGACACTTTGGGCCCATGACGATTCGCCTGCGTCCATTGGACTACATCGTGCCCATCATGGGCCCGGGGGCTACTGTCGGCCCAGTGAAATCCAGTGTGTGCTGGGCCTGTCCTCTACGGCCCTCGACACTTGATGGCGAATTTTCGCTAAGGACCAAGCCTACGGCTTGGAGAGCCTCGCGAGGCGACTTGCCTCGCGAGGGCTTTTGAGGCAGCAGAGGCCTGCGGAAGCCATATCCACTGCTGCCCCCTCTTCAAGGAAATCTCCCCTGGGGAGAGGTCAACGCCGAATTCTCTACAGGGCGTCCAAGCCCTCGTGGAGATCGCTTCGCTGCAAAGCAACCTCTGCAGAGCGCACATGGGCTCTGCAGCGGCCGCAGAGTGACGCGCGCCCCTGCGCGCGGTGACGACGACGCCGCAGTTGCCATTTTGGTGATTAAAGGGGTCAACAAAGCTGTGCCACCCGCACCGGACTACAAGGATTTCCTCTTTGGTGATAAGGGGACCGGCCGGCGCTACGCTCCACGGCCAACGTCACCGTGGGCACCCCCACGTTCCTCTGCGGCCCCAGCTGGCCGTCCTGCATGGACGGTGGTTACTCTGCTACAGGAGTCAGCTTTACGCTTATGGACCGCGTCCATGGACAACCGGGCTGCGGTGCACCGCGCTCCACCTTCTGCGCCACGTGACAGCCCTACCACAGTGCAAGTGCAAGGAGGGAGCACGGGGCGCCTATAAAAGGAGGACGAGGTGCACCGTAGCAAAGGATCGCATTCTCATTCCAGCATAGCCACTTACGCGCAAGGAAGAAGGAGACCATTGTTTCCCTTCCTTGTGCACACCATTGCCAAAAGAGAGCCCTCGGCAAGCTCATTGTACTGTAACCTCTACAAGCAGTGCAATACAGACAAGCAGGAGTAGCGGTGTTACCTCCACACGAGGGCCGCGAACCTGGGTACGGGCTGGTGTTCATCTCTGTCGTGATGTCCCTCCACTAGCTCGACGAGCACCGTCGCCGTGCAGGTTGAGGGTTGTTTGACCAACGTGTTCAGCCCCTTACACGAACTCTCTTCGTGAGCTTGACTATCCCTGTTTCGTGGGAGTCATTCTCCGACAACTGCAGTGAATTGAGTAACACAGTTCTCTGTTTTATCTGAAGATCTGCATGTTTTGCTTGCTGTGTGTCTTGATCTGTGTATATAAGGCTAGTCCCTGCATACTTTTATGTTGCAATTCTGTCCCTAGCCTCCCTTTGCTTGTTAACCCACTGTGATCTGGCCCGACAAACCAGAAAGCTTTGATCTTTGTGTTAGTTTTCTTTCTCCACTTAAAACCTGCTAAAAACCCTTGCTTGCATGACTAGTCTCTGCAAGTTGTTGAAGTAATTCTTGTTCCCTGTCTAAACCTTGCTTGGATCCTTGCCAGCAGCTGGATTGACAACCCAGAGGCTACAAGTTAAATTCTGAATGATAAGTTCTTAAACCCTTTTCATTAAAAACCTTTACTTTCCTGTTGGAAACCTGAAAACCTGAAGATTTGGTCTAGCTTCTGCCAACCCTTAGCAACATCATAAACTTGTTGATCCCTGTGGAGAAGATAACACAAACCCCCCTAAAAACTACATGATCACACCATGCCCTAACAATCTTACATCTATTGCATGAATGATCTCATCCAATCCCTACCATCCCCTTCGGCCTACAGCGAAGAATTAATCACACATGGATGGGGGAGTCATGGATGGTTGATGGAGAGGCGGACGTGATGATGATGGCGATGATCTCCTCCAATTCCCCGTCCCTGCAGGGTGCCAGAACGGAGTTTCTGATCCCCGAACTAGGGTTTTCGGTGGCGGCGGAGCTGTGGAGGGTTTCTGGGAAAAGCGTCGATCCTCTCGAGCGTTTTAGGTTAGAGGGAATAAATAGTCCAAAGGGCGTCGTCGGGGGCCACACGAGGCGGCCACGCCAGGGTAGGGCGCGGCCCCACCTCTGGCCACGCCGAGGGGTGGCGGCCTGTGTGCGCCACCTCCGTCTCGTCTTCTGGCTCCGTGTGTCTCCTGGAAAAATAGGACTTCTCGAATTTTTCGGAAATTTTCCCGAAACTTTGACTTTCTGCACAAAAACAAGACACCAGGGCAATTCTGCTGAAAACAGCGTTAGTCCGTGTTAGTTACATTCAAATCACACAAATTAGAGGTAAAACAACAACAAAAGTGTTCGGGAAAGTAGATACGTTTTAGACGTATCATGCGCTACTGGCTCGGCACCTCCACTTCCAACCTCGCCGCGCGCGCGTAGGACATCGCCGGTTGGAGGCTCAGAGTTCCGCGCTCCAAGCATAACTTCCCGGAGATCGAGACGTACGAGGATGCAGTGCACGTTGGGCCGCCGATGAAGAAGATGAAGACTCGCGCGGTCACGACGAAGAAGCCGACCATTGAGGTGGAGACGACGAGGAGGCGATGGCGAGGTTTGCGCGGGAGAATCCCACGTACGTTCAGTACAAGCAGAAATTTTAGGGAAGCGTGACCTCAAGAGGAACATGATGGACTCCGGAGCTAGACCATCGACGGTGAAGGTGAAGAAGGAGAACGAGCCAGGACCGTCGACCATGATCACCATGGACTCTTCGTCCTCCTCGTTCGATTGGAGCTCCGACTACTCTAGGCTCTTGGTTTGATCTTTAGATGACCGGTGATGCATAGTTTTATGTCTATTTCGATAGGCAGTTCTATGTTCTGGTTCAATGCAGTTCGAATGTGTATCAAAATTTCGAATGTTTCAAGTAATTTTAGGGCAGTTGTTGGTTGAGTCGTGCCCTATTTTACAAACCCTGCGGGAGTTGGTCATTCTCGGTGCCCTAAAAAAACACGTTTTTGGTGATGTATATCTTACATCACATGGTTTTTTGGCTGATATTCTAGGACACCTATTGGAGATGTTGCAGAGTAACCATATTTCGGGTATCTTGAAGTCGAGTGACCAAAGCGAGACGCTGCGCTAAGTGTAGATGATTTTTTTCTGAATGAAGATTAATAAGGGCATGTACAATGCGGTGACGTCAGCCTTCCCTTAGAGATGCCACGTAGGATTTTTCTTAGTTGGAGGAAAGAGAATTAAGAAAGAGAGGGTTGTCTTCCCTTAGCTAAGCGATGATCTCTTAAATATTAAGAGAAGGCTATTCTGTGCATTGTACGACATGCTCTCCCTTATTAACATAATTTCTTTCTAAATTTAATTGATTCTCATTAATTGCTAGAGATGACAATAAGAGATAACGCATTGTATGTCTACTATTTATTGTCTTCTCCAAGTGATGTGGAGGGCTAAGAGACGAGCTTTCTCTACCTACCATTGTACATGCCCTAAACCCCAAGGACTGATTCGGTGGTCGACGTGTACCGTCTATCTAGCCTAAACATCGTGCTAACGTGTAGGCCTACACGCACGCTAAAAAGGTACTCCACCGAGACAGCGACGCGAAGAAGAAAGCACCAGCCGCAACCAAACGACCGCTACGACTGACGAGCTGCCCTGCCCTGCCCTGCCCTGCCTACACACACAGCGCACTGTATCCACCGAGCCATCCATCCATCGTGTCCTCGTCGTCTTCCTCTCTCGGAGGCGGAGCTCTCGCGCCACGCCACACCCCAACACGCACTTTACTCCCTCTCCCGCCGCTTTACTCCAGATCTCGAGGCTTCCCGCGCGTCCCACGCGGCGGATCCGCTTGCCGCCGGCCCGGACTCGCTGTCCAGAGAGGTACCCGCCGCTCGAATCGCCGGATCTGGCCGCGGGGTTTTCAAATTTGTACGCGATTTCCCGGGTCTAGGAAAATGATTTTTGTCGGGGGTTCCTGAGCTTGGTTGGGCCTCTTGTTTTGTTCGGATCGAGGAGGAGGTTGCTAGGGTTTAGGTGTAGTTCGTAGACCTGATACGAGACTTGGAGACCTCGCTATTTTTTTGATTTTTTTTGATTTTGGGCCTTGGATTTTGAATCTACGAAGCTAGGGCTTTGTTAGGTGTAGCTTGTGGTTAGCAACTGGCCCATTCAGTAGGAAGCCTGACAGTTTCTGTGATGCAGTGGAGTGTACACTTTGGATTCGGTTAGGTTAGCTTCCACTTTTCTTTTCGAAGAAAGAAAATGCAACTTGCACGAACTGGAGGAATGGTAGGCATGGATTTTTTGAGACAGGTTTTACTATTTTTTGGGTTTTGAATAACATAATGCACTACTGTCATAGAATTATAGTTGGCTGGTGCTGAAAGAGAGTAGTATAATTCAGTGTTCCATTGGATTTCTAGGGATTTAGAGCTCATTGGCTCGTTCTCTGCTATAAAGGACATGAACCACATACTGTGTGATTTGAAGCTATGTTGACCTATACTTTGTTGTATTTTGTTTTTAAGTCAGTTTTGTAGATCACATTTTACTCCTTCCCTACTATTTGATGAATTCGAGAACACGAGATAGATGGGATCTTGAGCAAGTGGTTTTAGTAGTAAAATTTGGTAGATTTTAGCTTACTTTTGCTCTTTGTATGGCTAATTCAGGGTTCACTTTAGGCCACTTCACGTATCTGTTGACAATGGAGTGATTGTTGTCCTCTGTCTGTGAGTTACCATGGGAAGCAGTGGAGTAGACACACCGGCTAAGGCAAGCAAGGCATCCACACCTCAGGTTTTAATGCTGGAACTGTGGCATTTTCGCTGTAGCCTATATCAAACCAGTTAATATATCTTGCTAATTTTTTGTCTTTTCCTGTAACAGGAGCAGCAGCCACCTGCTACTTCGAGTGCTGCAACGCCAGTTGTATACCCAGATTGGGCGAACTTTCAGGTGAGAAAAGTTCTCTTCCTCATTTTGGAGACACTTACTCAAAACACGTATGCCCTCTTGGGTAGAAACACACAGAAAGCGGGAAAGTATGTAGGCAGGGACTTATTGTTTCCAAAATAGTTCCAATGCAACTCCTCACCCTCAATGGTAATTGGTAAGGTCTGTTACTGATTGTTTGTTACAGTGCTGTGGGAGATAGAACTAGGAAGGAAATTATATTAAGTTCTCTATTTTTGTTTCCTTTTTTTAGTTCTGGTTACATGAAACATAAAAACTTTCTCACGTGTCATAGTACATCGCACAGACTATCTACTCTAGTTCTAGATTGCTTATTATGTTTCTACTTGTATTTTCAGGGATATCCTGCAATTCCACCACATGGGTTTTTCCCCTCTCCTGTGGTGTCGAGCCCACAGGGCCATCCCTACATGTGGGGACCTCAGGTATGGTTTTACGCTATCTCTAACTATTCTATGATTTAGTTTGTTATTCTCTGTCTATAGTACTACCTCAGAAGACAAAGCGTCTAAAGATATACTCCCTCCGTTCCAAATTAAGTGACACAGATTTTGTACAACTTAATTTGGACTAAATCTGCTCTACTTAATTTGTAACGAAGGGAGTATCTAAATAGCAACAGATCAAGTTAGGTCAAACTTATAGCAATGCCTTAGTGGTCTAGCTGTCCAATAGAAGCAGTTGCTGTTATAACTGTTTATTGGAACCTTTTGACTTAAGTAATGAATTGTGGATCTACCAAAATTTGTAACTATTTGTTGTTGAAGAGGTGCTAGCTGGACATTGTTCTTTAGGAGGCAAAAAATTAGAACACATTATGGTGAATTTTAAGATTCTTATAACAATGTTAAACTGCTCCCTAGATCGCGTATCCTGGTTTAAAAAATGCATCTTTTTTCTAGTGAGTGTTTAGTTACTGTAATACTGTATGCATGCATTTTAAGGAGCCTGTTTACTTTTTTCAGCCTATGCTGCCACCCTATGGGACTCAGCCATATGTCATCTACCCTCCTGGAGGAATTTATGCTCACCCATCAATGCCCCCGGTATGCTTTAACACATTGCTTGTGTTTACTGTTTTAGGTATATAACTAAAAGGGTACTGCTTGTAGGCTGACATTCCTCACATCATTGCATAATCCTGCAGGGTACACACCCATTTGCTCCCTATGCTATGACTACTCCAAATGGCAACCCTGATGCAACTGTAAGACAATACATCCTTGCATTGACTGTGCCTCTCTCTCTCTCTCTCTCTCTCTCTCTCTCTCTCTCTCTCGTGGAGTCTAATGCATTTAATATTTCCAGGGAACTGCCACTGCTGCTGCTTGTGAAACAGATGGCAAATCCTCTGAAGGAAAAGAAAAGAGTCCCATGAAAAGATCCAAAGGAAGTTTAGGTAGCCTGAACATGATAACAGGAAAGAAATGCGTCGAACATGGCAAGACTTCAGGGGCATCAGCCAATGGAGCCACCTCTCAGAGGTTAGTGTGTGGTCATCTTAAGTAGTAACAAGACTTCTTCCTCCTCGTTTACGGTATTCAGTTTGTGTTGGTAAAACCTGTGCGTTGGTAAAAGTATTATATCTATTGTTACAGTGGGGAAAGTGGAAGTGAAGCTTCAAGTGAAGGAAGTGAAGCGAATTCTCAGAATGTAAGTTCTGATAATCATATTTCTCTCACCGAACTTGCATAGTTCCTTAGGCAGTATGTGCACTTAAAGTTTGAAAAACATGGTTAACAATTTCAGATGTAGTATACTGTTTTGTATCTGTTAGTGTGTGAGAAGTTCTAATGTTTTTGCATCGTTGACTTTACAGGATTCACATCACAAGGAAAGTGGACAAGAACAAGATGGAGGTATGCAGATGAAAATGTCTATATTTGATAATCTCTGTGACTACGTGCTGTCCTTTTTGAACTTTCTGAAGCTTCTAACTTTGTCTTGCTTGCTGTCAGAGATTCGAAGTTCCCGGAATGGTTTGTCACGCTCACCATCCCAGGTACAGTTGAAGCAAACTGTGCCAATCATGCCAATGCCATCAAGTGGTCTAGTGCCTGGTCCAACTACAAGCTTGAACATTGGAATGGACTACTGGGCGAATACAGCAAGCTCCTCTCCAGCAAGGCATGGTAAAGCGACACCAACTACAGTTCCAGGGGCCGGGATCCCACCAGAGCCGTGGATGCAGGTTTTTTCTTGAATTTTATGTTGAGAATTATAATTGTACCATTTTCCTTATTTCTGAAGCTTCAGCTTAGCTCCTTCGCAAATAGTCAGGTCTCAACCTTTTCCTTGTATATTGGTGTGTGCATGCCCATGAACGAAGGAGTTAATCTTTTGCTATTCAATCCATGTGAAAGAAATCTCTGTGTTTAGGATAAAGACGTTCATTCATGCGATTCAACTAATGTTACACTTCCGTACTAGGAATATGGGTTGTAAGGGTGCACTCATTTTACTCATAATGAATTTATTTACTTGAGCATTCTACACAACACCCATTGTAGGACGTTTATCCACATTTTCCCGTGTCTAGTAATGGGTGCTGATAATTATTTGCCCTTCTGTGGTAATACTTATTTTGAAATACTAGACACATTTGATTTTGTAGCATAACGACCTTTGTATATGTAGGCGGCTTTTTACCAACAATCTATCATTTTAGTATGAGATGTACAATACTCATGTCAAATGTAAAGACTATGGAAGAGGCACCTAATTTTTAATGACTTTGTGGATACAAATCTGAAGCTTCAGTGTGCTTGGCAAGAAGAGGAACTAATCATTTGATTATCCAATTGTCCAGGACGAACGTGAAATCAAAAGGCAGAAAAGAAAGCAGTCAAACAGGGACAGTGCTCGCAGATCTAGGCTACGCAAGCAGGTATTCTTTTGTTCATCATGAGATATACTGAATAGTGTTATCTTTTTTGGCGCTTACAGTTGATGAAGCAACTTTGATTTTTTTGCAGGCTGAATGCGAGGAGTTGGCTCAACGTGCTGATGTTTTAAAACAGGAAAATGCTTCTCTTAGAGATGAGGTGAACCGGATCAGAAAGGAGTACGATTTACTTATAACAAAGAATAGCTCACTAAAGGTTGTCTTTCTATCTTTGTATCCTGAAGTATGTTTTTTTTTTGAGAAATCGTACCCTGAAGTATGCATGTTGACATATGAGTTGTTTCCTTTTTTATTTTCTGCTGTGTAGGATAAACTTGGAGACAAACAATACAAAACTGATGAGGCAGGACTTGACAATATGTCACAACATTCTGTCGATGGCAACCAGAAGGCAATTAATTGAGCTATCATGCAATGCTACCAGAGCATAGCCCTAACTAGATTATTGGCTCGCGCTATTGTAGTATGCGTATTGACTCCATACTTTATTGCAGTTAATTTTTACCAGTTCGTGGTAATGTTAGTGCCAACTTTGTGTGGCTGGTTCCTGTTTCAGATATGTCTTGACTTATCTTTTAGAAGTCAAGATATGACTGGAAATGTAGGTTGTGACCCAGTTCACTGTATCTGTTAGAAATAGTTGATAAACTCAAGTTTACAAATCTGTATTGCTCACCGTTATTGTTATGTATACCTTAAGAAAGACCAGCGCCTTTTAAAAGTCAAGCTACCATTTGGCTAGGCTTGGCTGATGGGTAGATTTCTATGCATAAAATTTCCCTACACATCTTGCTTGTTGTGTGTGTAGAACATTCTGACCATTGGTTAACTTATTGATGTATATTTTAATGCAAATTTTTAAGTCGCCTGTCTGCGTGGATGTGCTAAATATTCGAGCAGGTGCTCTCAGAATTTTTTTTTCAAGCAAACTGCCTGCCATTTGTTCTGCTGGTAAAAAGAATGGGTTCTTAATTCTAGTTGATAGCAATTTTGTTTTGACCTTTTATAATTGGGTAGATAGGTGCAGGAGAGATATAGCTTTCGTTTTACTTGGTACTGAAGGATGGCCCTGATTCAATAAAATGTGTATCATTCAGCACCTCTAATCAACAGTTTTGTTCAGTTTGTGTACAGGAATGAAGTACTGGGATAAGAATATGATAGAAGTTCCTCTTACGGGATAACTTGTGCCTAAAATAGGTATGTATGCTCCACAATGAATTAGTATATTTGAAATTTTATTTGTATTATTTGTAAGTTATGATTTCTTGGCTACTGTTTTGTTACAAATGCTGGTACCGTGTAATGTTTGACATTGTACTTCGGAATGAGAATTTTACCCAAAACACTACTAGTTTGTACTAATTTTCCTTGAATGGTAAATATATATCCATTGACCAAGGATCCACCCTTGTATCCTAGAAAATGATTAACACCTATCACCATGGTAGTACAAGATAATATAGGTTGTGATGTGGAAGTGTTTGACTTTTCAGGGCTTTCTGCTGCTTCAGGGCAGGACTTGTGGCAGAACCCACGCTGGGAGATGTTAGAGAAGACGTCTCCAATGATTGATTTGAAGCTGAAGCTGGCTCTGGTGCTGCAGTTTTTAGAGCAGCGTACGGGGGACAGGCTACACCTTTTCATCTTTGTGTCGCTGTCGGCCTTATAAGTCCCATCTATTCCGTGACACCTGAACTGATCCTCCCCTATGTCGGGGTTATGAGCTCAGTATTGAAGTAAAGCTTCTGGAGCCCCTGTTGGTTATTGTGATCATCTGACTTGTGTGGTGTGTCGGAAGCATCGTTCCGTTGGGAAGCTTGATGAGATCATTGAACATGAGAAGCGCCGGGATGGAGTTCCTCAGCAAGAGGCACGGCACCTGGTTCTCGGGGACTGATGCGGTGAACATCATCATGTCGTTGGGCATCAGGAAGGTGGTGTTTAGCTGTGTCTTCTCCTGCACCATTCTGATGAGCATGATGAAGGTGAAGTAGCGTGCTTTCTGTATCTCTTGCGTCCTGGAGGCAATGCTGCCATCGGCTGCCGATGGAGAAGGCGTTGTAACACTAGCGGTGGACACTACGTAAGCAGTACGAGAAGGTATGGGCGGCTCTGATCTTTGCTCCTTTACAATCTGCTTTATTACTTGAATTTGGATGGGACGAGTGTACTGCCCTTGCACACTTATTTCCTGTCTGAACTACTGCCTCGTTGCAGGCTTTACTCATGTTTGAACTACTTGGCACGGTTAGTCTTTAGGCAGCGTTAACTGTTTTAGTACTATGTATGATGAAACCAAATGTGGCCGATTGATTTAACTAATCGTAACTCAGCAAGTGAAGGTGGTCGCTCTCTGCGCATGTAGGCTGGCAAATGGAGTTTGGTTGAATGACCTTAAAATGAACTGAGATTGGTTATGAACAATGTTTCCACCGTCTAAGTTGTAGCAAATGTGATGAAAGAGCTGCATTATAGATATATAGTCATGTTTGTTCATGAAAGTTGGGTAATAATAATTTTGGGATTTACTACTGCGGGTAGATTGGCTATAAGTTTTGCCTGGATTCCGAAAGAGATGTCTCCGTAGGAGGTGAATCGAATAAAGTGAACTTGTGTATTGATTTGACCCAAAACTGGGTATTTAAGTATTTATACTTGGTTAAGTGTTGGAGACACTGGTTAGTCCGTTTGCATGGAAAAGGTGCATGTTGAGCATTTATACAAGAAAGGAGGCGTCCGTATGGACACATGCATTCGTGCTTAGGCAAACATCAACTGGCATATGGCAGGTATATTATATTCCTGATACTTCCCCTTGCACAAAGCACCTTCTTGTAAGTCTTGTATTTCATGTATAATCTTGGGAATACATTATCTTGAATAACTTCCCCCAAAACCATGTGGGAAGTATGAGGAAAATAATATTTGATATGTTGTTAAAACTTTAAAAACCTAGTGGAAAAGTACAACGATCATTATCTCTTTGATAACTTTTACGAGCAAATCTTGAAACGATGAAACTGGTGGGTAAGTTTAGAGGACGATTGATATGTCATGTATCTGTTAAAATCCCCCGATGGGGAAAAAAGTAGGAGTGTCATTTATTATCATGTAAAGAACTTGACGAGAACTATGTGAGTAAATCCATAAACCGAAAAAGAGTGTAAAATAGAGTTACCTCTTGAAGCTATACCAACTTTGTGAACATATTTTTTATTCAAATGTTGAAGCTGATAGTAACTTCGTGTATAGGTCAGCGAGTTATCGTTTTTTTAGAGAGTACGCAAATTGCGTACCTTATTTTTATACAAGGCATAGGTTTGAATACTGTCACGCCACTCCCACACCTGACATTTTTTTTTGAAACATTTTTCACATATATTAGGTCAGTGAGCCTCATTAAAACCCTGCCAATCCCTTTCGGTACCCTGGTTAGGGAAAGAGTGCGTCTGAAACTTGCCGCCTCCAACACCAACATCCACATCATTACAATCAGCCAGTAGGCTGTGAGCTCAGCTACCCAATTAAAGTAGGCTGTGAGCTCAGCTACCCAATTAAACGACCCATTTTGAATCACCGCATACTTTGCGCAATCATGGGCCGCCTGGTTAGCTTCACGACGAGCGAAAACAAAGCTAAATGAAAGCATGAAATTACAAAGTTCTCTGATCTCATCTAGAACTGGTTTGATCACCGATCGATCACAAACCCTATTCTTCCAATGTTGAAGAAGAGTTGTACAGTCGACCTCGAAGACGACTTGCCGGAACCTGACCTAACAACTACAAAACAAGAAGAGCTTGTCCTAAGCTTAACAACATTGCCGCGTCTTGACCGCTGGTGGTCATCTCCGAAGAACATCATCTCCAAATGAACTCCCCTCGTTGACGTCGACGCACCATCCACAAAAGAGGGGTAGATGGTGGGATTTGGTCTGTCCCGAGAAAGGCGCCGTCTTGGATTCAACGACATCAGCGTATGTGATTTATCAAGATATTTATCTTCCCACTCTTTTTTAATTATGAGGATAAACGACTTAGGGGCAATATACTTAGTGATGTTGCTTTTTGTGTAACCCCTTTGCATCTGAGTAAAGACAAGCAACATTATCTTGATTTGATAGAAACTTTTCCACATGATTATTGTATGTGATTTATCATTTTGTGGTGCCTCATATAATGCTGTTATTTTAGAATGATTGGTGGATGTACCTATGATTGGAAGACGTCCATGACATGGTTGTTCCAAGATGAAATCGGTTTGTGGTCTGGCACTTTTAGGATCAGATACGTGGCCAACATCAGTATAACTAATCATATCAATTTCCAGATTTTTGACCAGATTTCTTCGGAATGGAAAGACTAAGGGCGTGTTCGGCAACAGGCCAGCTCCCAGCTTCCCGTCGCTTCGCGCTGGAGCACTGCCGAACACACCAGCTCCACGAAGCCAGATTCGCGAAGCTAGCAGGAATCACCGTGCAATTTTCGAAGCGGCAGTTTCCTGGTTTCGCGAATCAGCGTTTGGCAGAGTTGTAGGTAATTACGAAGAAACTGCCACCGCCAAGTTCGCCAAGTGAACTGCACGGTTGGTTTCCTTCTATTCTCCTCACGCGAGCAGAGAAACGAGTCGTTCTCGTTCGTTCTCGCGAGCAGAGCCGCGACCTAACCTAGCAGCCCGCCGCCACACAGCCGCCGCTGCCGCCCTAGATCCGCCGCCGCCACCCTCGACTCCGGCGGCCGGAGGAAGCACCTCGAGTCGCCGCAGCGCCGGTGCCCAGCTCCCCGACGCGCCGTCCGCTCCCCCGACGAGCCGTGCGCGACCCCGACGCGCCGTCCAGGACCCCGACGCGCCGTCTGCGACCCACTTCCCGCAGTCGCCGTCCGCGCCGGCGCCCACTCCCCCCGACTCGCCGTCCTCGCCGGCGCCCAACTCCCCGACTCCGCCACCGTCCGTCCGTCCCCAAGCTTCCCCGACAGGTACGGACGCGGCCACGGCGGCGCCGCGGCCTCCCCGGGCGAGCTCGCGCTCCTCGGCCCGGCCGGCGAGCCCCTCTTCTCCGCCCGCAGGTCCTCCATCCTCGGCGGCGCCGGGCGCGGCGCCGTCGTCGAGCTCCCCGATTCCGAGCTCCGCGTCGAGGGCTCCTTCGCGCGGCGCTGCTGCCGCGTGGTGGCCAGAGGCGGTGAGGACGGGGAGGAGGAGACGGTGGTGGCGGAGGTCAGGCGGAAGGTGGACGTGGGCGCGCGGGTGGTGATGGGCAGGGACGTGTTCCTGCCCCTCCGAGATCCTTCGCCTGGAGCGCGTCACCGCCGAGAAGCCACGCCGAACGTTCTAGCTCCACTAGCGACGCCGGATTTAGGATCTAGACGCTGGAGTTGGGGATTTCGGGAAGCTGGTGGGTTGCCGAACACGCCCTAAGTCAATATACTTTGTCCCATGGGAATATCAAAATACATTCTTAACTCATGACAAGTGGTGTTTAGCGTAACTGCACTATGTCTAGCTAGTAAAAATTTACTTCAAATGCAATGTTAGGCCTGGTGCAGTTTGCAAGATACATAAGCGCTCCAACAATAGTAGTGATGTATGGAGCTTTTGATCCCAATATCTATTCTCCATCATCCCTTAGGCTAAGTTGATCTTTCTACTAGAGATTGAAGAACCATGAGAGTTTTGAATGGATATGATTTGTCCATATTGAATTTCTCAAATATTTTGTGGATATAGGAGGTCTGATGAGCCAAAATACCAGAGGAAAGGTCTCAAATTCTGTTTTGAGGAAATGTCTCAAATATTTTCTTGTATGTTGCCAATGATGTTAAGATCAAAGACTTATTTAGTTTTGCACCATAGGATTCATAACCGTGATTCCATCAGGAGCATTCATGTAAATGTTATCAAGTGAGCCGCCAAGGTAATTGGTCACTACGTCCATCGTATACCTAGATAATTTTATTTTACAATACAAATAAGATATCATAAAGTTATAGCACTCGTTTTCACCGAAATCAATGCCAGACACGAAATACCTAGGCTACAAGACTTGCTTTATATCTCATCACCGGGTTGTTGTCGTTCCTTTTACGGATGAAAACCCATTTGAATCCCTCTATGTGATTTGGGTTGGGGTCCAACAGCATGCATAAATTAGAGAACATGCAGGACCAAAATGTGGGGCCCAACAACATGCATGGGAATTAGATAATATGCAAGACCAAAATATGGGGCCTGATAACATGCACGAAAAAAAATTGTCAATTAGTAAATGACAACAACTTTATTGACAGTGAATACACGAAGTGAAAGCGTGTAAAAAATTGTCAATTAGTAAATGACAATAGCTTTATTGACAGTGAATAATAAAGCTGTTGTCATTACTTCGTGTAGTGCAGCTCACAGGACGTGTACACAAAAGGATGTCTTAATCAAGTCCAAATTTGCATGTATATGCAAGACCAAAATAGTACTCCCTCCACTTATATATAAGGCCACTTCGTTTTTCGTGTCAGATTTTGGCTTTAATTTCGGTCAACAAAATATGAGTGTTACTTCATAAAAATATATCACTGGAAAGTTCTTTGAAACGTACATCCAATGGCATAATTTTGGTGGTATATAACTCTGATTTTGATGGAAAAATTAATGATGATTAAAGTTTGTCCTAAAAATGGCCCTGTATTGAAAGATGGAGGCAGTAACTCCCTCCAATCCACAATAAGTGTCTTAATTTAACAGTACAACTTTATACTGTACTAAATCAGTGTCACTTATTATTTATTTATTTATGAATGTGAGGGAGTAGTTACTACCATTTGTTTAGATTCTTTAATCCTTGTTTGTTGTAATTCCTTTTAAGTCAAGTTAAACAGGTCGGCTATACTGTGATAAATAGCCAGATACTTGTGCTGTAAAAGAAGAGTTGAAATGTTAAAAATAGCCAGGGACGTTTCTTTTTTGTAAAAGAAGAGTTGAAATTATTTCAAATAGAGAATAGAGTAAAGGTCCATGTTAGGGACACCAAATCATGTGCTTGTTTTCTTGTTTCTTTTTTTAGGGTAGTTTGTTTTCTTGCTGATGCAGAGGATTGTCATGCGTGTCGTGGAGTCGATTTAATCAGCTCACCGACCAAAGTTATTTGTTGCCACTCTGGTTCATCGTGGAAGATCGGGCTTAATACTTGTTGGATTACGTCGATCCTTATCACCAAGCGCTCGCGCCGTTACACCGAACACGACGTTCCCGTGACGACTACTGTTTATAACGGTACCCTTATGATTGCGGGGAGTCTTAATATTTTTGGTGTACTTGTATTTGGTAGTATTGGATTTGCAATCCATCTCCTACCCTTATCTTTAGGAGAGACTTCTTCCCCTCAACTGGTGTACACTTATATATACTCAACCGAGAGTATCAGACAATCCAACTATTACGCCAATCTCATCCTATTTTATATGGCCATCCTTATGGTTAAACCGACTTACTAGACTAGTAACAGGTATATACTGAATGTAAAATTTATCCCCTGATTCTTTTGTGATTAATCATCCAAAACTCACTAGGAAGGCACTAGATGCACTTTCACATTTGCATCCAAAACAATAAGGGTCAATGACCTCCCGTTTTACCATTGCGTCCAAAAGTGTGGTGACCTCTACGCAAACAAGGAAAATAGTTACATTTCTTGCATTCTCTCTATTACAAGCGAGTATGCAGGTAGCAGTCACATATTTTTCTCAGTTAATATCTCATGGTTCTTTCCCCACGGCGCCGAGCTGACTGCTGGGATCAAGCTTCAGGGACACGTCCTTGAACATCTTGCGGCTGAGGGTGTTGAAAACTGCTCTCGAGTACTGTCGCGAGGTGTTCCTCCAATCCACTCCGGCTTTCATCATCAGCTCAAACTCCTCGTAGCTTATCTTACCGTCCTGCAGGACACATATATATCGTAAGTTAGCTACTGTACCTACTGTACTAATCCTTTAGCCATTCTGGTCTCTCATGATTTCTGTTTTTCTATTTTCTTCGCAGGTGACATCGATCCTGCTAACCTTGTCAATATCAACGTCGAAGATGATGTCATCGATGGCTTTTTGGTCGCCTCTTGGCGAGAGCGCTTCTCTGAGCTCTTCGATCTCTATGAACCCACTCATGTTCTTGTCGAAGTAGTTGAACACTCTAGGGAGATGCTCCTCACTCCGGATTTTCTTCAGGTGAATCGAGACTGTCACAAACTCCTTGCAGTCCAAGGTGCCATTTCCATCTAAGTCAGCCTAAAGTGTGAAAACAAGAAAGATTTAATCTCTGCATCAAACATATTTTGGTAAAAAGTGACATCGCAGGATCTCACAGCCTCCATGAGCATATCCACATCTGTGTCATGGACATTGTTCCCTATCATCTGCAGGCCTTTCCTGAGCTCGTCGATTGTCAGGTGCCCGTCCTTGTTGGTGTCCAGCATGTGGAACAGCTCCGTGATCGCCTCCAGCTCTTCGGCCGGCAAGTACTCCGCCACCACCTAGCCAGTGAACAAAGTTGAGCATACATAGGTTCATAGTCCCAGGAAATCACAATTAGGAGAAAGGGTTAATTGTGAGCTCACAAGCAGGGCCTTCTTCTTGAACTTGTTCATGACAGTGAATTGCTTGAGCCTGGACCTCACTGCTTCCCCAAGAGGAATGTTTGGAGCAGCGCTGGCATTCTGTATCCAAGGATGCTCTTCACACTCGAAGATGCGAAACCATTGTTAGGTTCAGACTGACGATCGATCTCCAAGCAGTCGAAGGAATTGTAACAACTACTGACCTAGAACTTGTTGAGCGGTCAGCCTGGCGTAAGGGTTGTTGTCAAGCATCTTGCTAACAAGATCCTTGGCATTGTCCGACACCTTTGGCCATGGCTCGCGCTCGAAGTCGATGCGTGATCGGATGATGGCATGTGCGATGCCTTCGTCGGTCTCTATAAAAAGTTCAAAACCGAACAAAATCATTTTGTGATCATGAGCTCAATTTAGGCATACGAATGAAGCATGAACCTACCGGCCCAGAATGGAGGTACACCACATAGCAAGATGTACAATATGACCCCTGCACTCCAGATGTCAATTTCTTGTCCATAGTTTCTCTTGAGGACTTCAGGCGCCATGTAATAGGGAGATCCGACAATCTCGCTGAATCTTTCACCTGAGAAAAAAGAACGCACACGTACACATGATGTTTGTGATACGCTGCGAATGAAACCATACAGAAGCTGAGGAGTTTATACCTTGCTTGAAGCACACGGAGAGGCCGAAGTCGATGACCTTGAGAGGGGAGATCTCAGAT